>PVIA01000929.1:0-335666 GCA_004024845.1 Tonatia bakeri | reverse complement strand
TCCTCTGGTCACTTTCTGCCTGTCCTCTATTTCAGTGTCTTTGACTATATTTTGCTTGTTTCTCTGTTTTGTTGTTTAGGTTCCTGTTAAAGGTGAGATCAGATGGTATTTATCTTTCACTGCCTGGCTTATTTTGCTTAGCATAATGTTTTCCAGTTCCATCCATGCTGTTGCAAAGGGTAGGAGCTCCTTCTTTCTTTCTGCTGCATAGAATTCCATTGTATAGGAAAACATATTTGCCAATGATACCTCAGACAAGGGCTTAATCTCCAAAATATATAAAGAACTTCCACAACTCCACTCTAAGACGACAAGCAACCCAATTAAAAAAATGGGCAAAGGACTTGAACAGACACTTCTCCAAGGACACAGAGAAGATCCAAAATCACATGAAACGATATTCAATATCACTAGCTATCAGAGAGATGCAGATTAAAACCACAATGAGATACCATTTCACACCAGTCAGAATGGCCATCATAAGCAAAGCAACAAACAACAAGTGTGGGAGAGGTTGTGGAGAAAAGGGGACCCTAGTGCACTGTTGGTGGATTGCAGACTGGTACAACCACTGTGGAAAACAGTATGGAACTTCCTCAGAAAACTAAAAATGGATCTGCCTTTTGACCCAGCAATACCACTGCTGGGACTATATCCTAAGAATCCTAAAACACCAATCCAAAAGAACCTTTGCACCCCAATGTTCATAGCAGCACAATTTACAATAGCTAAGTGCTGGAAGCAACCTAGATGTCCATCAGTAAATGAATGGATCAAAAAACTATGGATGTGTTTTCATTTCCTCTGAAACGGTGATGGTTAAAAATGAGATAACAATCTCCAAGATTTCCCACATAGTTGAAGCCTTTCTACCCGTATAATGGGGCACGTGAGAATATGAAAGGGTCAACGGTCTCCTTATTCCTTGTGAACAAGTCTAGCTCATGAAACGGGCATGCTTACCCCTTTTATTGATGTGGAAGGAATTTCACAAAAGTTATTTCCAATCTGTGAAATAAGTTAAAATAATAATCATGTTGGTGCTGGGGAACCTTTTAGTCAGGCCTCTCTCTGAAGGGTAAAGTTGAAATCTGGTGAATCTGAGTTATGAAAACAACTGTTCTTTATACCATATTTTGCTGTGTATAATGTGCACCCACGTTTTTGGCCCAAACTTTCAGGAAAAAAAATCTTTTAATTTTTTAATTCAATTTCTATTTATTTATATTTAGATAATTATGGGGGGTTGTATTATAAAGGAATTTTAGCATTTATTTTTAACACATTATGGTACAAGAAATGTTATGTACCGGCAACATATTTACAACATTTATGCACCACAGAAGGTCAAGAACTCTTCATCACTGTCAATATCAGAAGTATTGTCTTCTTCAGTTTCTACATTACCAGTGTCTCCTGCAGAGTCGGTTCCATCCATAGCTTTGCTGATGCCGCGTTTTTTAAACAATTTTACAACCACTTCTTTCTTGGCACCACTCCACCATGATCTTAGGATCTAATCACAAACCTGGGATGCTTTCTTGATTCTGCCTGTAGGTGTTAAATCATTACCAACTGACTGCATCCAGGACATCCAATCTTTCTTCATTAGGGCTTTAAAGGGCTTGTTTATTGACACATCAAGAGGTTGCAGTTGGCTGGCTAGCCTACCAGGTATCACAGCAAGTTGGGCTTTCAAGTCCAACTTTGCATAACATGGACTTTGAAGTGATCAAAAACAAGCAAAGCTGGTTTTTTAAGTAATCCTCCAGGCCTTCATGACGAGACTTTGTTAAACCAGATTTTCATGCTTTCTTCATTCATCCACCCTTTTTCATGGACATGGACAATAACTCCACTTGGAATGTTTCCTTTTGGAAACATTTTTCTTTTAAGGATAATCATAGGTGGTAGCATTGTCCATCTGCACAACAGGCTAGAACAGCAATGAAATATGTGTTCTCATGACCACTCGTTTTAACAGCCACAGTCTTAGTTCCTTTGATGTCCACAGTTCTGTTGGACTGCACATCAAATATGAATGGGACCTCTTCCATTTTGGTGATTTGGGACAGCTCAAAGTTATAAGTCTTTAGAAGATTGATAACATAAGAATGAAATTCCAAAACTTGATTCTCATGGACTGCTGGACATTTGGGGACAAGTTTCGTTCCTGTCCTCATGCTCAAACCTTCTCTCTTCATAAAGTTAAAGCATCATTTAGGTGTCCTTCAGAAATCATCATTTTTTCCCCCTGTGCAATCCTTTTATCTTCTTCTTGTATCGTCTTGGTTGAAATAGTTTGACGTTGTTCTAGAATTCAGGCATTCACAGCCTGCCCCACCTCTGGTAACTCTGGAAGTTTCCCTCACCTTGCCTTTTTCTGTCTTGGCATCTGAAGAACCTTTTATTCCTGTTGCCTCCATGATCTGATGACACTCTCTGTGGGAGGAGGTCCAGAGCACCTCTCGCAGCTCTGTTGCCATGCTTTTTAGCATATTTAGTAACTTTTAGCTTAAAGCTTGCAGTGTACAAAAACCATTTTGACATTTTCCAAGGGATTTCTAATAATTTTTCCTAACTAAAGTGTATGAAGTGAAATGTCATACTGTTCACCCTATGGTAATAAAGTCAGCATCACCTGTCTTATAAAGTGGGTAACAATCCAGCATCACCTGTCTTATCAAGTGGATAACAATCCTGCATCACCCCTCTTACTCTGTTGATAACAATATATTGCTTTTCATTTCATTCCATTGAATCGTTGGCCAAAACTGCTTTTGTTGCAAGTTCATCATAAGTTCAACAAAACTGACTATTGTATTTCAGGGTATTATTTTGCATATGGATATTGTTATTGCTTTCTAGAGTTACAGTTTTAATGCATAAGAATAAATAAAAGAATTAAAAACATTTATATAGATACAGAATTAGTACTACCTACCTATGTATAATGCACATCCTTATTTTCCCTCAAATATCTGGGCAAAAAAGTGCACCATATACACAACAAAATATGGTAATTTTGACAGAATTCATATCAGTTTTCTTTATAGGATTAAGAAAAAACAAAAGTAACTTAGTCACATATTAAACAAATCAGCCCTGGCTGGTGTGGCTCAGTAGATTGAGTACCAGCCTGCGAACCATAGGGTCGCTGGTTCAGTGAGAGCACAGGTCTGGATTGTAGGCCAGGTCCCCAGCAGGGGGCACATGAGAGAGGCAACCACACATTGATTTTTCTCTACCTCTCTTTCTCCCTCCCTTCTCCTCTCTCTGAAAAGAAGTAAATAAATAAAATATTTAAAAAAACAAATCATTTCCATTTTCATGTTAATAATATTTGTAATATTGCTAACAGTGACCTTGAAAGACTAAGCATACCATAAATGTAGAATCATGCTCAAATTAATTTATGAATTAACTTTTAATTTTTTTTTAAAGATTTTATTTATTTATTTTTAGAGAGGGAAGGGAGAGGGAGAGAGAGAGAGAGAAACATCAATGTGCGGTTGCTGGGGGACATGGCCTGCAACCTAGGCATGTGCCCTGACTGGGAATCGAACCTGCGATGCCTGGTTCGCAGCCCGAGCTCAATCCACTGAGCTACGCCAGCCAGGGCAAATTAACTTTTAATTTTTGAATACTTCTTAAACTTTTATTATGTACTTAGCATTAAGTGATTTATCTATAATACATTATCTTGGTTACCCCCATTAATAATCCTATGAGTTTAAAAAGGATTATATCCATGTTACACATTTATTCTCTACATTAATATTTTCCAGTATACTCTATAGGTCATTTGTTCTAAAAAATGTCCAATGCAAAAGAGGGCCTTGGGGTCAAAATCTGTATTGTCATTCCTCTTAGAGATTAAAATATAATCTATAAAGGATACTAGAATTAAACATATTAATAGGCTAAAAAAGAAAACAAATATGGAGTTTTCTATAACTATAGAAAAATAATTTGATGACATTCAACATTCATTCATGATGAAATTTCTCAACAAACTAAGAATAGAATTCAGGACTCCTTTAATCTGATAAAAGGAATTTACAAAAAAACCCCAGAGTTACATATCATTTTGAATGGTGAAAGACTAAATGATTTCTCCCAAAGATCAGTAACAAGGCAAGGTTTTTCCTCTCACTACTTCCATTCAAATTTGTCCTGGAGATCCTATCGAGTGAAGTAAAGCAAGAAAAACAAATATAATTAATTCAGATCAGAAAGGAAGAAATAAAACTTTCTTTATTTGCAGATGGTATGATTGCCAGGATAGAAAATATTATACAAACTACAAAAAAAAAAAAAAAGCCACTCAGTAATAAGTGAAAGTAGTAAACTTGTAGGACTGAATATCAATTATACAAGAATCAATTAGGCACTTGTGGTCAAGATGCAGCATAGGCAGACATGGCCTGCCTCTTTGCAAAACCACATCAAAATTACAACAAAAATATAGAACAATCTTCACTCAGAACCATCAGAAATCTAACTGAATGGAGGTTTAACAACTACACAATTAAAGAAACCTCATCCATCCAGACTGGTAGGAAGGGTGCAGATGCAAAATAGGCTGATCCCACCCCCCACATGTGGTGGATAAAAATTCGGGAGGATGTCTCAGGAGACAGGAGTCCCAGCCCTGCACCAGGCCCCCAGCCCAGGATTCCAGTGCCAGGAAGATAAGTCCCCACAACTTCTGGCTGCAAAAACCAGTGGGGATTGACTTGGTGGAAGAAACGTTTGGAGCCCTAAGCAGTTCCTCCTAATGAACCCACACACAGACTCACCTATTCAGACTCACTTCCTTTGAGTTCCAGCACTGGGGTCGCAGCTTGAAGGCACCAGTGGTACACAGGGAGAAACTGATGTCTGGCATCAAGGCGAGCAGAGGCCACTAACCCTTTTCTAAATCCTCCTCCCACAGAACTGGCAAGCTGGTGCCATATTTGAGACTCCATAAACCTGGCTAACACTATTTGACCTTGGAGATCCCCAGAGACTCTGCCCCAACCAACTTATGGGCCCACCCAAACTGTTTTTCATAAGAATGGCTGGTCTTGGCTCATGCCTCACAACTTCCTAAATTCTATCAAACAAGCAACAGCTGGCTTCAGTGAGCCCCAGGGCAGGCACTAGCAAGCAGCCATCCTAGATTCATAGCTTGGCTTCACCTGGGAATCTCCAAGCCTGGTACAAGTGGCAGCCATTTCAGATTGCTTTATAGCTCAGGCAGGGTGCCCTGGTCAAAACACAAGTGGGGGGTCCCTTGGTCTGCAGCACATGGGAAACCTTGGGGCCAGTGCTCCTAGTGGACAGTTACAGACCACATCAGAACACCACTACCCTGACCCTGTACAGCTGATCATCCATGGAGGGCAGAGGTTGGTGACCAGTGGTCACTACCAGTCCTTGCAGCTGACTGGCCTGGGTAAATTCCTCCCATTGTTCTGCCAACAGCAACCAAGGCTCAAACTATTAGAGGAGGGTGTCTCAGCCCACACAAAAGGTGCACCTCACAGCTTGGGTGATAGCAGAGGCTGTGCCATTGGATCTAACAAGATATACCTACTACATTAGGCAACACTACCAAGACACGGAGTCAAAGCAGCTCTACCTAATACATAGAAACAAACAAAGGGAAGCTGCCAAAATGAGGAGACAAATAACATGGCCCAAATGAAAGAACAGACCAAAACTCCAGAAACAGAGCTACACAAAATGGAGATAAGCAATCTATTAGATGCAGAGTTGAAAATACTGTTTATAAGGATGCTCATGGAACTTAGTAAGAACCTCAAAAGCATAAAAAAGATCCAGTCAGAAACAAAGGGTACACTAATTGAAATAAAGAACAATTTACAGGGAATCAATAGTAGAGTGGATAAAGCCAAGAATCAAATCAATGATTTGGAGCATAAGGAAGCAAAAAACAACCAATCGGAACAACAAAAAGAAAAAAGAATCTAAAAAAATGAGGACAGTATAAGCAGCCTCTGGGACAACTTCAATAGGTCCAACATTTACATCATATGGGGTGCCAGAAGGAGAAGGAGCAAGAAATCTATTTCAAAAGATAGTGGGAAAAACTTTCCTAATTTGGTGAAGGAAATAGACATGTGGGTCCAGGAATCACAAAGAGTCTCCAACAAGATGAATGCAAAGAGGCCCACTCCAAGACATACCATAATTAAAATGCCAAAGGTGAAAGATAAAGAGAGAATCTTAAAAGCAGCAAGAGAAAAGAAGTTACTTACTTACATGAGAGTCCCATAAGTCTGTCAGCTGATTTCTCAATAGAAACTTTGCAGGCTAATAGAGACTGGCAAGACATATCCAAAGTCATGAAAAACAGAGACCTACAGCCAAGATTGCTCTACCCAGAAAAGCTATCATTTAGAATCAAAGGGCAGATAAAGAGCTTCCCAGACAAGGAAAAACTAAAGGAGTTCATCACCAAACCATTATTATATGACATGTTAAAAGGACTTATTTAAGAAAAAGAAGATCAAAACTATGAACAATAAAATGGTGATAAATATATATCTATCAACAACTGAACCTAAAAAACAAACTAAACAAACAAGAAGAACAAAGACAGAATCATGGATACAGAGAGCCTTTTGATGGTTGCCAGATGGGAGGATGGGTGGGGGATAATGGGTGTAGAGGTGAGGGGATTAAGAAGTACAAGTAGGTAGTTACAGAATAACCATGGAGATGTAAAGTAAAATAAAGGAAATGGAGTAGCCAAAGAACTTATACATATGACCTATGGACATGAACGATAGTTGAGGGATTGATTGCCTGAGGGAATAGGGTTGCTGGGTGGATGATGAAAAATCAGGACAACTGTAATAGCATGATCAATAAATTATAATTTTTAAAAGATTCAATTATATTTCTAAATACTAGCAACCAACAACTGCAATTTGAAATTTAATTGAAACCATTTAGAATAGCATAAAAAGATAAACTATTTACAGATACATCTTTTTAAAGATATAACATTTATATACTGAAAATTACAAAATATTAATTAAGTTAAAGAATGCTTAAATAAGTGGGGACATATACCAAATTCATGAGTTGGAAGCTTAAGATGTTAATTCTCATCAAATTTTTCCCTAAATTCAACAAAATTCCAATGAAATCCCAGAAGTCTTTTTGGTAGAAGTTAACACTCTTACTTAAAAAATTTTTTAATGAAAACAAAGGATTCAGAATAGCCAAAACCATCTTTGCAAAGAACAAAACTGGAGGACTCACACTACCTGATTTCAAGAATATAAAGCTGGAAAGCTACAGTAATCACTGTGGTATTGGCCAAAGTATAAGCATATAAATGAATGGAGTAGAACATAGTCCAGAAATATATATATTTGATTTTGACCTACGTGCCAAGGATATTCAATAGGGAAAATGAAGTTTTAATTATTTTCAACTGCTTATAAAGGCTATAGTCTTTTCAATGACCATATGACCAAACAATGTCACTCCTAGGCATTTCCCCAAGAGAAATGGAAATACATGTCCACACAAAGACCCATTTACAACTACTCATAGCAGCTTTATCCAGAAAGCTATAAACTGTAAAAAAAACACCCCCATCAATTGCTGAGAAGATAAACAAGTTGTCATACCCTTATGTAGTAATTTAATATCATTTAACATTAAAAAATTAATTACTAATGCACACAATATCAAGATGAATCACAAAACATTATGCTAAGTGCGAGAAATCAGACGAAAAGCTACAAACTCTTTATGTGACCTAGAAACAGCAGAATTGCAGGGACAAAATCAGAGCAATGTTTACCATGCTCTAAGGGTGGCGGGTGGGGAGTGACTATGAAGAGGATGGAAGAAACTTTTTTTTTTTTGAAGATTTTATTTATTTATTTTTAGAGAGGGAAGGGAGGGAGAGAGAGAGAGAGAGAGAGAGACATCAATGTGCGGTTTTTGGGAGACATGGCCTGCACTCTAGGCATGTGCCCTGACTGGGAATCGAACCTGCGATGCCTGGTTCGCAGCCCGTGCTCAATCCACTGAGCCACACCAGCCAGAGCTGAAGAAACTTTTTGGAGTTACGAAAATGTCATATCATGCCTGTGGGTTAATTAACCGTAAATGAACTTAACCCAACCAAAAAAAGTCAGGAATACTTAAGTAAGAAACTGTTTTAAATATTTTTTAACTCAAAGTTTTCTAAGATAATTTTTCACTGAAAATATTTTGCTACTTCTTTTTCCATTGTATAGAAGTTTTTATAGTGCTCTATACTATATATTATATATTATGTATTTATCTTGTATTTTAATATATTTCTATTTCATAAATATTAATGTTTATAAAAATAAAGTAATGTTTCTTAAAGTTATTTTGAAGACTGATTTAATAGACACATAGTATTATCATACCCCCCTCAGAGAAGCATTATACAATAGATAGTTCTCAAGTGTTTTGCCTTTAAAGAATATCTACTATTTATTAGATACTGCAGGAGCTGTTGAGAATGCAGAGTTCAAAGACACATTTCTGGCCTTCAAGTTGCTCATATATAAGTGTGGAAGATAAGCACGTCAACTATTATTGAAAATACAGTGTGGTAAATGGAATGTTGGAAGTGTTTAACATAGTGGTATGGAAGCACTCAAAAGGCTCAAACAGTTCTGACTCAAAGACAGTAGGAACAGAATGGCTCAAGGAAGTCTCTTGGTAATGCTTATGGTATGGGAGGACAGCTTCAATTTAGCTAAACATAGAATCCTGGGCAGGGGGAGGGAGGAGCAGAGAAAAAGGAAAAACATGTATGATGTATGAAATAGTATGATCTTTGAGAGAAAATTCAAGAGGTTCAGTATTATTGGAAAACAAAGAGTTTGTGGAGACTTCAATCTAGGGAATAACATCAGATTTGGATTTTAGAAAGCAATCTGAATTGCATGAGACGGTGATTAGAGAGGTCAGACTGAACAGAGAAACCAGTTAAAAGGCCCTTGTGTATTTAAGATGGGAAATTACTGGAGTGTAAAGTTAGTGGTAATGAACATGGAAAAGAGAAGAGATAGGACACAAGTATTAGAAGGCAGCTTTGATGTTATTTGAAGACAGAGTGAACACTGAGAGTGAGACCGAAGAGTGACTCTTTCTGGGTCTTGTTCAGAAAACATTTAAGTAAAATTTCAGGTAAGAATCCTTCCCAAATTACTAACACAACACATAAAACAATACTTATACATTTTTATTCTCTAAAATTCTATAAAGTATGCAACAGTCAGGAGATTCTCAAAAACTGCTTGTTGGATAATGACCAAATGAAAGAATTAGAAAAGTAGGGAACTAAATGTTCATAATTTCAGATTCTGGAAATAGACAAGAGAATTTTTAACTGAATTTCAAGTAACTACAATTGGTTCCAAGGCCTGGAAAGTACAATTCCTTCCGTAGACCTAAGAGTCAAGCATGAAAGACTTTATAAGATTGAAGGGTCAGCATCTTTATTTTTTGATACCTAAAGTATGTTAAAAATACTAATAAAAATATAAAGCTCTTTTAATACTATAGAAGTTACTTAAATATACCATTTCCTTAAGTCCTTAAAATATTTTTATTTTTATTTCTCATATAAAGAACTGTTGTAATTTCCTATTGCTATTTTCTTTTTTTAAATTATTTTATTTTTGCTCACTTATGGTTGTCTGCATTTCCCCTTCCTATTGCTATTTTCATGTATTTTCCTTGAAAAAAATTTGTATGATTCATATATATTTAACAAAAGTAACTCCATGAATTCTGAACCTTACTTTTCACACTAATTATTCTCAATCTTTCCATTCTTTTCAAATGCCCTTTCCTATTACTAGCCTTCTCATTTTCAGTTGAAGACCTCATCTCCCACTTGACTAACAAAATAAAGACATTTAGCCTGAACTCTCTCATTCTCCTTCTCTCTGCCTCTCAAACTAGTGAAAGAAAAGTTTCCTTCATGGAAAATGATTTCAACAGTGACTTTTGAGTATAGCAAAAACAAAACAAAACAAAACAAAACTATACATGAACCTTCCTAATATTGTGATACACAAACTGAATATTGATTTAAAAAATGGGCTAGATTCGCAACTTGACTTTGACTTATTCAGTTACAGGTAAAGAAACTAAGATCCAAAGAGGTTCTGGTGGCCAAAATTTTCTTCACCTTAAAAGATCCATCCTAGCTCTAAAAATCTATTATATCTATGATTACAAAGAAAATCTATTAGTAGGTTATGAGTTATATTGAGAAAAATATAAAATAGATAGGCTATAATCTATCAAAATAAACGTAGACTATGGTTATTTAAAATCTAGTTATGAATAAATAAAGAATATATTAATATACTATATATTAATTTATTAAAAATATTTATTAAGAGTCCACTATATGCCAGAAACTACTTTTCTTCTAGGCTATGGAGATATAATAGTGAACAAAACAGATAATGACGCCTCCTTTTTTGGGCTCATATTCTAATAAAAGGTGACACAGAATATAAATCTAAAAAAGCAAACTGTGCATCATATGAGATTGTGAGAAGTACTATTAAATAGCAGAGCAGAAAGGGATATATTCATTGCCAAGTGTGGGATGGAGGGTGAGTTACAGTATTCTAAATAAGGTCATCAGGGAAGCTCTCACTAAGAAGGTGACAATAAAGCAAAATGAACAGGGAAAGGAAGAAGCCCTGAAATGATGAGGGTGGGAGTAAAGGGTGAGAGAAGACTGACACTGCAGGGAGCCAGGAGCATGTGGGAAAGTAATTTTTAGGCAGGATGAAAAGCAAGTGTAAAGGCCTTGAGGTGGTACCATTTCCAGCATGTTTCACAAACAAGTAGCCAGAACAAGGAGGCCGCTGAATCAGAGGGAAGGGAAGATAAGTAGGCAATAAGAACAGGAAGATACTAGAGCAGTAGGTTTCCGTAAGACCTCATGTTCAGAATGAGATTGAAGGATTTTTGAGGATTTTTGAGGAAAGAAATGTGATCTAACTTACCTTATAAAAAACTCACTCTGGCTTTTATACTAACTGTAAGAGAACACGGGGTTAAGCAGGAACCAATAAGGGGCAGTTGCAATAATCCAGGTGAAAGAGATGTGGTGAGAAGTGGTTAAAGTCTGGATATATTTCAAAGGTAAAGTCAACAGGATTTGCTGACA
This sequence comes from Tonatia bakeri, assembly GCA_004024845.1. Classification (NCBI taxonomy): domain Eukaryota; kingdom Metazoa; phylum Chordata; class Mammalia; order Chiroptera; family Phyllostomidae; genus Tonatia; species Tonatia bakeri. The sequence continues at coordinate 324,457 of PVIA01000929.1, read as the reverse complement.
GACTGGATGTGAGGTATGAAAGAATGACTGTAAAGATTTTTGTTCTGAGCAACTTTCAGGATGGAGTTGCCATTACTGAAGAAGGAGAAACAATGGGAGATGGTGACTTGGACGGGGATTGAAATATGGAATATTAGGAGTTCAATTTTAATCATGTCAAGTATGAAATGCTTTTTTAGATATCCAATGAAGAATGTCAAGTAGGCAGTTATATATATGAACCTGAAGTCAGAGGAGAGATTTGAGGTGGGGGGAGATAGAAATTTAGAAGTCACCAGTAGATAGATGACACTTAAACCTATGTATCTGGATGTTACTACAGAGATGTTCAATGACTCAGCTTTGGGGCGTTCTCATGTTGTGAGGTAAAAAAGATATGAACAGTCCAATAAAGGAGTTCAAGACGAAATAGCCATTAGGTCAGAAAGAAAACCAAGAGGGTGAGTGTCCTGGAAGCCACTGTTTAAAATGCTGCTCATAGGTGAAGTAAGATGAGGACTGAAAATGAACCAATGGATTTAGAAAGAAGAATGCCACTTATGTCCTTGAGAAGAGTTATGTGGGAAAATGAGTATACAAAAATCTGATGGGAAAAACTACAACATGTTTTTAGGCTTATGATGCATGATAAAGGGACAGATTGAGCAAGGGAAGGAAGAATTGCTAGAACGACAGCCTGAATTGAAGAAAGGGCATAGAATCTAGTAATCAAGTGTGGGGTTGGCTTTAGATAGAAGCACAAGTAACTCACAAATAGAAACAATAGAAAAGTCAGAATATATACAGTTTATGGAAAACAGTTTATTCTCATTTATTACTAAAACATTTCTTAGATTCATACTTTATCTTTTACTTTTGTTCTCATTATAAAGTATCAATAATTAAAAAGTTGGTTAACTCATTTTTGTTTTATTATTGTACACATTTAATTTTTATACATAATAAAACAGTGGCTTTTTAGAATGTAGAATATCTCCTTACAGTCCAAAGAATTTGCTTGCAGCTCTATCAATTGCAATGTGCTGCAATACTATCCCAAATGACAGAAATAACTCCGATTCATATAGGACATTCCAAGCCTCTTTACTGGTTTTCTTAACCAAGAAAGAAGACACACTATGGCTTTGTAAGGGCATTCCATGAACAGGGATATGAAAAGATAATATTTTTTACTCTCTACTATGTATCTCAAATATAATCTTCCTGTATATTATTTATCCCAGGGTATTAATATTCAGGATATATAAATTCAGAGAGACAATATTTCATATTTATTATATTTAGGCTAAATAAAATATACCTGTATCTATCACATGGTAGCAGAAGCAGGGCAAAATTAAGAACAAAGAGACAGGTTTATTGAGTAAACTGGACTAAAGTATTTTCTAAATGTGAATATTTATATTAGCATATAGTTTACAACCAGACTGTCCCCAGTGTGTAGTAAAATAATTTAAAAGTCTTGACAAATATACAAAAGTTCAGACGACTCCCAGTGGTAGACGGTGAGTATGATAAACTAAAATTCTGTACCGTATTTTTTAGGGCTGCAGTTTAAAAAGCAAAGCTACATTTCCTAGGAGCAGCGGCAAACACATGGCATTTTCCTCCTCTGGAGATGTCCCTAGGGCTTCATCACTCAGCTTGATCAAATTCACTGAATCATTGTTCCACTCATTGAGCCAGTATGTTCATTGCCTAAAAATTCACAACTTTGCCAACTGTGGCTACCACTATTATGGTGTGCTTTTTCTTGTTGGCTAGTACCATGCTTTTTGGTGAGGAAAACTACAGGACACTATAATTGAAGTTTCTCTACATAAATTCAGGAAAAATTCTTCTTGGTAATATTTTTCATGTTGAAATCCCTAAAGCATTATACCCTGGGGATGAATTCAAGACTTGGCAAGAGCAATGAACAGAAGCATCTTTTAGAAAGGAATGTGAATTCACACTACATGAAGTGAGGAAAAACTTCTGATTAAACATGCACCTATTTCCTCATTTCCTGAAGTCCCAATAAAGTAAGTAAAGAAATAAAAGAAGAACAAAAATGATGAGAAAATGATGATGAAAGATTTCAGCAGAATTCTTTGGGAGATGGAAAGTAGTATTCGGTAAAGGAAGCTATAACCTGGATGTCTGCATAGGTCATCCATAAGAAACATGCTTTTTGTCTTTCTTCTAATTTCTTCTTTTTTAGTTTTAGTCTAATTTGCCCTACAGAAACCTGGAAAGGTTTAGGACACGGAGGTACAAGGTACGGGGCAAGCCAGTAGTGCCACTCAGTAATGAAAACAAGGAGTGGTTGAAAGCGGCTAGAATATCAGATTTTGTCTACTTCCTACACTTTTAAGAAAAGTAATTCCTTCTCTATTTCTCCCTACCTTCCAGCCTGCAGTGATACCAATGTTTTGGCTTCTAGATAAATTAATACATCTAAGAGGCTCTGAACCAGAGACACTAGTCAGTACGAGGTATGAGAAGAGAAATGGGGCTGAAGCCAGAAGGTTTAAGTCCCATTTTTCATGCTGATTGGTGGGACTCTAGCCTCCTTCTCTGCCCTGCTTCTGGAACATGGGCATTGAAGCATATACTCTCTCAGATGGGAGAATAAAAGAATATTTTTCTGGGAACCACATGACCCCAAAGAAAGGACCTACTGAAAATCACCTTTGTGAGATCCTAATTTCTTTTTTAAAAGCAGGTTCACTACCAATCATCATACAGCCAAGACACCTTATTCATACACATATAGTGCTTCCAGATGGCATTTTCTGCTTACACACCAGACAGCTAAGTATCACAAGATATATGAAGAAAGTCTTCAACATGAAAGGCAGACATTAGACTAAAGAGAAAATAAAATACCTAAGGAAAATAGAGGCATCGAAAGGAGCAGCACATACTTTAAGAAATATTCTCAGAGAAATAACAGATGATTACTGTAAGTATCAAACAAGAAAAGCATGCTAGAAAAAAATGACAGAGAACAAAGAAAGCTTTTGGAAATAAAAAATAAGAGCCATGAACAATTCAATAGCAGATTTGGAAGATAATGTTGAAGAAATTTCCCAGAAAGTAGAACAAAAAGATCAAGGAGGTAGGAAACAAGAGATGAAAAGTAAAGAACTTAAAGGATCCAACAAAAGATCCAACTTTCAAACAAGTAAATGGATAGAATATAATCTGCTAAAGAATTCAACAGGAAAATTCCCTGTGACTGACGTGTAGAGACCAGTCTGGACTGGAACAGGAGATTAGAAGAAAAATAAAAGCAGAGGAAGAAGAAATTGGTAATTGAGCACTTGGGAAAACAGTACTGAAATTAGAGGAAATTTAGGCAAATAAAAAATCTAATAAAAATTGTCAAATGAAAACTTTAGGTAGCTACAAATTCTAGAAAAAAAATGAAGGGTTGTACAAGAAGGAAGAAGTAGTAGTAGTGTCCTAACTGTGCAAAACGTCCTATTTGCCCTAAGTGACCTATGTTGCCAAAATGTACTTGGGCAGTAAAATAAGGTAAACCCTACAGGGCAAGGATGGAGAAAGGGGAAAGGAAGCAGTGGAGGAGATAACACTGCTACACTGAGCCAGAAGTAAAATATGTTATTTAGAAATATGGGAAATACAAGGGGAACTATATCTTTAGAAGAATTCAGTGTTTGGTTTTGGAGAGGACTATTGGCATTTTATAATTCTTTTAGTAAAATTTGCCTTAATAAAAACTATATACACACATCTGATACAAATACAAGTCTAATTAAAAATAATTCAAAAGTGAAAAACCATATTATAACAAAGGGTAAGAGACTAGAAAATGAACATTCAAGACTTAAACATTTCATATATATGTAAACTTCACATATTATCAAAAGAATTTTAAAAATAAAGATGGACTTTTTATTGGTCCAAAGGCTGTGTGCTCAACACTTGGAAAAGCCAAAACGCAAAAAGAGTTTGGAGTAAGGAAAGGTTTATTGATCCAGACGGTGCCAACCAAGAAGATGGGAGCCCTAGCAATTCCTCAAATCCACCTTAAGAAAATATGGTGTTCAGTACTTCTTTTTTGTAAAGGGAAGGGAAAATGGGAGGGCATGCTTTTGTAAAACTCAAGCAGAATTCCTCTAATGATTAGCATGATTATGCAAGACAAAACTGGAGCTATTAGCCTGAAGGTCTTGGCAACAATGTAGGCTTGTACAATATGGAATCAATGATGTTAGTGTTAAGTAGCTAGTATTAATAAAGGAAGAAAGCAAAGGGAATTAGACATTATTAAGCATAATCAACTGGGGAGCAAGAGCCTTGGTCCTTAGCCAGGAAGCTACAGCTTCACACACTCCCCAGGGCACCACCACTCTGTTCCCCATCGAACACACACACACACACACACACACACACACACACACACACACACACACACGGGAGGAAGGGAATGGAACAATAAAGAGGGAGGTACGTACATGTGCAGTAGAAGTCACAGTGGCACAGGGGAGGGCTTCTATGAGGCCTGTGCAATAGGGGCCAAAATAGCTATCAGAGAGGCCTGTCAGTGTAACCTGGGGAAACAATGGATTGGTTGGAAGTGCAAGCCTGTGAAATTTGGGGAAGTTGATTATTTAAAAAAAGCTCTCAGTCCTCCCCAAGCTGGGAGTAATATAATCTCAGGGAACAGAAGGAATCATTCCTTCTCTCATCCAGTAACACAAACAACCATGAGTGTCTAGTAGCATTGTGGGCCCGCAGCAGACTGCGCAGGCTACAAGTGCCTAAGTTTTAACATGAAACAAAAACTTGGAATACTGGCCTTTGTTCTGGACTGCTGAAGACATGGTTGGACTTTTCCTACAGTGGAGTGGACAGAGATGAGACATTAGGAATCCAGGAGGGGCACTCACTTGATTCTGCATTGATGCTAGAAATAAATCTTGCCACCTCATCATCCCTAGTAGGTCTTCTGGAATACTTTCTTTGCAGCACTACAAGAACCCCACTGGCATTTCACTCTGTTACAGACCCTATTTTGTAATATATATTTTTAGTATGGTTAAATAATATTTCTCTTATTTTCACATTGAAGGGAGGAAAAACCCAGAAATATCTTCTGTAGGGTGGAGCCCTTATGGTACAGGCCTCCCCTGCTAGGTGAGTGTTCTAGGAACCCATCTGCATCAGTGTACCAGCTGACATTGTTGTGAGAGGCTGTGTCTGGCTTCAGATAATTTCTTTTTTAGACTCAACAGTTTGTCCATTTTGTGAGAGGTGATTTACAAGCACACCTGCCCACACCTTGCTGAATATTCAGCAGTTTTTGACCAAAAATGGCATGACCCCCTCCATACCCCACCCTCCCTGTTCACCCAATTCTGCCCTGAGTGACTTGTTTTTGGTTGTGACTTCTTTTTGGTTTTCCCTGGAGGAAAAAAATCCTCAAAGGGAAACATTTAGCTGATATGGAAGAGGTGAAACAAAAACTGGAAGAAGCACTGAAAGGCATTAAAATTGATGAGTTCAAAAAGTGTTTTGAGCAGTGGAAAAAACATCTCAATTGGTATATTGCATCAAATGGAGAGTACTTTGAATGTGACTAAAGTTTAAACATGTAAGAATAAATACACAATTTTTATAAATAAAGTCCAGGCTTTTGGGGGGTCCCCCCTCATATATTAATGCCTATATTTACTAAATTTATGCTTTTTGTTCAGCATCTTTAAATTTACATAAATATATACTACATTTTAAAGAACATGATCAAAAGATCCAAACGGTCATACACAGCATTCTACTAGGTTCATGATAGTAAGTCTATAACAACATATCTCTGCAAAATTTTGTTTGCAAAGTGAGGCTAGGGAAGAGCTCCTTTCCTACTTTAGTCACTGGTTGTAAGAAGGGAGATGCACACAAATTAGCTAAGTAATAATGGGGAATTTATTAAAAGGATAAAGAACTATTTCAAAAAGTCAAAATCAGATTTAGTGAGAAACGGTAGAAGGGAACCAGAATGCAGTCATGATCCAAGGCGGTTGACTTCATTATCTCTATTCTCTCTCTTTACAGACACAGCGACTCACATCTCTCCGTTTTTTACATGCCCGAATCATTACTTTCTTTCTCAATGGGGCGTGTGTTTCTGTGTTTCACTTACAAGCCAAATATGGCCTTCCGAGGGTCAGCTTTACGTGATCTCCTTGAATGTCTACCAATTGCTGACTGGTGTTTCTAAGCCCCAATTCCAAGTGTCTGGAAGACGGAATCATTTTCTCAGCTTGGTTCAGGTGCTTACAATTGATCCAATCAGCTGTGGGCTGTATGTGTGTGTGTGTGTGTGTGTGTGTGGTGGGGGGGTGGGCAGGCTGTGTAGGGGGATGGGAACAGATGTCTAGTGACTTGATTTTCACTCTGAAAGGACAATGGGAGGAGAAAAGAGGTTGACCAAAATAAATAAATTGACTAACACATTTGCTTTTCCTTCTCAGCTCTCTTGACAAGGGCTCAAAAGGTTTCTTTCCATCCTTAGCCCAGTTCCTTCAAAGTGGACACTTCAGTAAACTGGAGTGATTGACAGGTATCCCAAATGAAGAAGTGAAATGTGAAAAGTGCGAAGAGGGATATATGTCACTCTTTTTGTCCTTGAATAAATGTTTTTTCACAAATCTGAAGTAGAATCCTCAGAACATTAAGTGGGAATTCCAAAGAGAAGAGAGAGCGGAGAAAAATCTCTGTGTTAGCAGGATTTATCAGCAGTGTTTTTATGGGTTAAAGAGGTTCAGTTTTAGGTTAGGTGTGGGAAGAGATGTGAGACAGGTGTGATTATAATCTCACAGCATTTCACATCTTCATAGACAAGTTAGTTTAGACTAGATAATTGCTTACTTTATAAACTTAAGAAACCATCTGGGCCTCTTGGATATCTGGCTGAAAATTCAAGGCAACTGCCCGCAGATTTTGCAAATGCATAGTAGATGTATTAGAAAGATTCATGATAGTAAGTCTATAACAACATATGTAACATAAAAATGTAACAAATAGAAATTATCTTTTCTTCTTCCAAATGTGTTATTTTTAGATCTACATCAGGCTTCTATTTAATTGTCACCAAGGAAATAGCACAGAGTTTGCTAGATCATCTTGTACTAGAACTGAATGATGAATGGAAAAGAAGACATAAATGATGATTTCATTACAATGATTATTTTTAACCACTTATTTTATTCATGTGTCAGGTACTGTGCTATGCTTTCACAGTCATTTTCACATTTAGCCTTCTCAGTAACCACCTGAGGTAGGTATTATTATCTTCTATCAAATGAGAAAGTCAAGAACTTATATAAGTTTATATTATTAATAACTGGTACATCCAGAAATCCAGACAAATTTTAGGATTCCAAAGAATATCATTGTTTTAGAATATTAGTTGCAATTGAAAAAATTCAACTAATTAAATAAAGTTTCTTTTTGGCAGAATTGTGAGAAATAGCATGTCCTTACATCTGTCATGTATTTAGTCAGATTATTATTTGCATTCTTTTAATTTAATTTGAGTGTTTATTCCTGAGTGACATTTTTTTCTTCAAAATCTCCTCATAGATTGGTCTACTGGTAATTCAAAGATATATTTTAGAAGCTCAACTACCTGTGTTTTTTTGCAAAAAAAAGTTTTTACATTTTATTGAGTGATACATATATTTTCTTCCTCAAATTAAAAATTGTTTATCTCTTCTAATTAAAAAAACTGCCTAATAACTTCATGTGAATGCTCAAGTGACTGATCTGAAATTTTAGAGAACTCTCAAACTAAGACCAGTGGACGCTGGTTGAACTTATGTTTTTTAGTTGATTGTGCTTAGCATGCAGCTTAGGTTGATAATCTTGTCTGTGCTGACACTGAAGTATCTGTGCATTGATATTTGGCTGCCAGTTATAACTATTTTCATAAGTGATAAACTAAATTTAGCTCCTAATAGTTCAAAAATATTTAGCTGTTATCATTAACATGTCTCAAAAAATGATATCATTTTATTTTGTTTTTCATTTCCTAACATATTTAGAATGGGAAACTTTTGTTCAAAATCAACGGTGAAAGGTGTGATTAGGTATTCATGAACTATGTGAAACTCTCAAGAGTAGTTTACATTTAAAAAAATATATAGTGCAAACTTAATCTATGCCTTATACTTAAATAGAATCAGGCTAGATTAACCATAATAATCATAAATGCCATTTCTGGTTACTAAATTAATTATTCCTTAAGTTAATATATGGTAGTATCATAATTGGGACAACCAATGCATTAAAAAAGATTACTTTTCACAAAATTAATTTTACATGTTGTATATTTCAAGCCAGAATTAAATGTACTAGACTCTTATTTTTCAAATAATGCTGATGAAGTAAAAATCATCATGTAAAAAAGATAATTCCTCTTGAGTGTTTATAGTATATAGTGATCATGAGATTTCTAATTTTTATTCCTGCATTATGCATATTGTTTGATCTACAATTTTATTAAAAGGCTGGACTTTACCTGTGAAATTTACCTGCAAACTGTTTTATAACAGAAAATAATGTGCTTTTGCTTTCCATATTACTATTGTAAGAAAAAATGGGCTGAAACTAGAATGTTAAGGCTTCCGTTCTTTTTCTTCCTAAGGACAGCAAGGAAGTTACAATACAAAGTAAAATAAAAATAAGGAGAAAGCATAGATTTGTGAAGGTCCAAGTCCGATTCAGAAATCTCTCCTAGCCTTAAGCATTACAACGGACATGGAAGGCAGGCAGCATCTTAAAGGGAGGCTCCTGTGTCATCAGGGCCTGTTACATCATCATTGATTTCATCTTTTCCATCTTCTAATTTTAATGGCTCTGCTTTCCCAAAGACTGCCGTAATTTATCCCATGGGTCCTCAAAATAAGTAAAATGTAAAACAGAAACACTGCTTTTGTGTTTTCTTTATTGTCTTTGTCATTTGCTGATAGGACACCTATCTACAGAGATAACAAGTACCTTCTGCTCCAGTTCCAATGAAAATGAACTTTATATTTCCACTATTTTGTCAATGAGATCAAGAATTTTTGTGACCTGTGAAATGAAACACTAATAATACATTTACTCTGTTAGTGTAAAATTTAATCAAAATGAATTTTGCTGAATTTATGAGATGGGTTACAACCAAAATAAATTTGCCAGAAATGTTTTGCATCATGAGATACTTCAACCATAATTTTATTTTTCTTCTTAGATCATACTGGAGCAACCCTTCCCCAAACATGTTTTTAAAATAAACAAAATTACAGTAGTTCGTACTTTCTAATATGTTCACTCCTTCAGAGATTTACAGGGAAGGAGTAAAAATCTTGAATAGGATAATGGTTACCAGCTGAGAATCATGTACAAAGACACTGAATGACTTTTTTTTAAAGACACAGATAATAAAGATGTCTTGAAGACAAGTTTTAGCTATTTGGGAGTGTTTCTTTAAAGGAAAAAATCTATATGTTGCCACCTTGAAAATAGACAAATTGCTATTTCAAATTGCCTTAATTAATCTGAGAGGGGGAAAGGATTTAAGAAGTATGAGCCATTCTCAGAGGTGTCTGCCATGTGGTGCCCATTCAGGTAGAAGTTGCCACCGGTCTCTGGTAAAGAAGTTAAATTTAAACTCCTTTTCCGGGACTGTTCTTTAGTAAATCCTTTAACTCCTCTGGTGTTAAAATAGCAATTTTAGGATGAGATACTGTGAAATTGTAGCTGTTACTTTTAATGTCTGCACTTAGCAAGATAAAAAAGATTGCAACCTTATATTGGTCCTCTACCCTTGCCCTGAAATTGTACTAGTTCATAAAGCCCCAGATTGGTGAACAGTGATCTGATAGAGCTTCTGACATTCCATGGATACTTATTGAGTCTCTGGGACAAATCGTGAACATGACACACAGGTGTTGAATGGAGCCTAGAGTCTAGTGATAGACACAAATAAGTAATGATAATAATGCAGTGGGATACATGTTCTTAGGGAAAGGAAAGTCAGGGAGTACTGGAGCATAGGAGAAGGCCACCTAACCCCTATCTAGGGAAGTCAGGCAAGGATTTCGCTAGGAAAGCAGTAAAAATCATGAGGTATCTAGGTACCTGGAAAAGCAAAACAAAGGGCTTCTTTATTATCATAGAATAAAAGCAAATGTCTATAATAACAGCCTGCTGAACTTTGACGAAATAATCATGTCCTAGACAGTACAACAGTTCTTTAGTGAGCAGATATTAACTTCTCTAGAGACAGAGCAGTGGGATAACATTTTTGAGGTAAGAAGGGATATTCTCTCTCTTTCTCCCACTCTCCCAGTCTCTTTGCTCTCTGAGAGTGAAAGCAGCCTCGCCCTCCTCCAGACCAAATCATTGTCCCAGGGGGAGAAAACCGGAATGCCAGGAACTTTCTCTCTGGTTTTGGTTTTCAAAACCCATCAAATAGGATATATGTAGGTGCCACTGGATAAATCACAAGTAAGACAATGCCTAGGGAATAAAGCCCTGAGGATATGGGGGAATCTCCCAGAAACAGACATATTGCTCTTACAGGGCTGGGGAATGGAGGCAGAAGGGGTGGAGAAAAAGAGGGTCAAGGGCAGCTGATAGAAGTAGAGTTTGGTGACTCCCAGGGAGATATGCCCTATGTCCAGTCATAGCCTCAGGGAGGTAAGAGCACACAGGCTGGAAGATATGGCTGTAGAGGGAAACTCAAATTGCCATGTGGTCAAAAAGTTAGGACAGTCACAGAAGGTGCTTGTGGAGAGAAATAAGGTCTCTACTGCCAAACTGGGACACCAACCAAATGGTCTTCCCAATGCCTTGAGATGACACAAGCATGACAGATATGTGACTGGTATGGCTGTACTGGTTGACATTTTAACAGAGTACTTTGTATTTATTGATAAATAACTATTTACTCAGAATCACCTACACCCAAATTAAAGGATTTATGACTGGAATAGAAGAGGAGCTTCCAGGATTCTTCATAATCACTAAAGCCAGTGTCTTCACCCTATCTGATGGGTTGGTATATCAATTATCTATTGCCATATAACACTTTATGCCAAAAAATTCTCAGCTTAAAGCAATGATAAACATTTGTTGTCTCACACATTTTATGTGGGTCAGGGATTTGGGAGTAACTTAGCTAGGTAGTTCTGGCTCAAGGTATCTCATGAGCTTGCAATCCAGGTCACTGGGTCTACAGCCTTGACTGCGCCTGTGGGACCTGTCCAGAGATCCCTCACTCACATGGTCAGCCTGTTACTGCTGGCTGTTGCAGGAGGCTCAGTTCATCACCATACAGACGTCTCTGTGAAGCTGCTTATATGTCCTCATGATACGGCAGCCGCCTTTCCTCAGAATGAATGGTCTAAGAGAGAGCAAGGTAGAAGTTACAATGTCTTTTATGATTTAACCTTGGAAGTCATACTTCATCATTGCTGAAATATCCTATCAACAATACCGGTTATTCTATTCAGTATGGGAGGGGCTACACAGGGTGTACTAACCAGAAGGTGAAAATCTTTTGGAATCGTCTTGAAGGCTCCTACTACAGTTAATGACCTTGCCCTATGAGTTGTCAAATATTTGGAATATCACTTTCATACATGAGTCAGAGTAGAACTAAAAAAGAAGGAGGGTACAGTGCAGAGCAAATTCCAACTTGAAATTAAATTTTTGTCTTCCTTCAAGAACAGTACCTTGAATAGAAATTGAGTTTTATATAAATGCAAATGAGGTTCTTGCAGTTACACACCTGAATTTGTGTGCTGAGATTTATAGCTACTATGTCTCATGTAAATGTTCTCTAGAATTAACTACCAAAGTTTTCTTTGTTCACATTCCTCTGTTGCTATAACTCTTTCTTTTAAATGTATAATTTTTCAGTAACTCTTTTATTCGTGTGAATCTGGGATGTACTCTGCCTCCTCCCAGTAGGTACAAGTTGCATTGCAGTGGAACTTAATTCATTCCAGAAGACTGTTGGAGAAGCAATTTGTTTGAAAATCAGATGTGTGACTAATCATACAGGTATTATCATGAAAGGGTTATCAGATGGAAACCAAAAGTTTTGTTTGACAACCAAGACATTTTTTCTGTGAACAACTTGGTTGAGAACTGAATTGTTTGAGATGGGAAACATTTGAGACCTAAGGTTTGACTCTACATCATTCCTCTGGCAGTCCAAATATGGACCACTTGTAATGGCCTTTCAGTTAGCACAGCAAATGCTAACTAGAGCTGCCTTAGCACAGAGAAGGGTGAAGAGCAAGTTGACAATGAGGGTCTTTTTTTGAGGGGAAAGTATTGATAAAATTTGGCCTAGTTTAAATTTATTAACAAGCAATCATCCATGATGGTATGGGAGATGCCCACTATTTAGTGGAGTGTCCCTCAGAATTTTCCAGTACTTCATGGAGATCTTGAAAGTTTTAGAAAATCTACCATGTTTCAGAGTTAAACTGTTATTCTTGGAAAGATGTTTGAAATTTTTAAATTATTTGGATATATTTGGAATCTGAGAGAAAAAAGAAATATGAAGTTCTAGGTAATTTATCAATGGTATTAGCATTAATTCTCAACCCAAGAAAAGAATGAGTGATTACTGATTTGTGTCTCATAAAAACAAGCAAATTGTCAAGCCTCTGTGGGCTATATATATTTTACTGTGTCTTTTCTTCAACACAAGGCAACCATTGCTGAGCTATTAATCATATACCAGAAAAAGACATTCTGTAGAGTTGAAATATAATTTCCATATGTCAAATAGCTTCTGAATCTAGCTCGCACTTCAGGGGAACACACACCTCTACCCCTCATCAAAAATGAAAGATTACAGCCAGAATGAAAGAATAATGGTTACTGTGGCAGGTATGGAGGTTCACTGTTAGAATCTCCCTTCAAGAAAGAACTTGCTATTCCACTGCGAAGAGTGTAGGAAGCTGACAGCTTCTAGCTATTAAAGCCTTCAGGATTATCTCTGCTTCTATGCTGAGGCTGTGCTCTTCTGGGCAGCTGCCAGCCAGGGATGGAACATGTGGGGGTCCTTGGGCTTGGCCACTTCTGCCCAATGTCTGCCTTCACTGATGGATAATCTTTGCTCTGGAGCTTTTCTCATTGAGTTGGCTGATATTTCATCAGACCTAAATTATGGGGTGAGGCCTTTTCTGTTCAATTCTGCTTCCTATTCTCTTTTCTTTCACTGGTATCAAATGTGAATCATGGTCAGAAAGCTTTCTCAATCCTATTCTGCTCCCTCCCCCTTTTATCTTTTACAAAGTGACCTCTAATAAACCCCCTGCATTCCTAACTCCATCAATGCCTGCTTCCCAGAGGACCGAAATGACATACCTATTGTTTACTAAGAATCTACTATGTGAAGGAGTATATCATAGTGTGTTTGGGGAGGTTATTTAACCACTGTCAACTGTTCCCTCATCTGTAAAGTGAGGTTGCTACAAGAATTAAATGAAATAATTTACAAAGAACAATTTGTACAGTGCCTGATATATAGTAAGTATTCAAATACTTACTGGTATGCAAGTATACACACCAGTAACATACCAGTATACATATCAGTAACTGGTATGCAACACTAAGCGTGCTATATGCCATATGCCAGATTCTGTGTGAAAAATTCTGTTTATTACTTGTAATCCTTGTTATAATCAGCAAGTATTAATATTATGATGCTCATTTTACATATGAGGGAACTAGGGTTTCATGAAGTTAAAATGACTTGCTCAAATTACCTTATTTACAAAGCTAGAATGTGTAACCTGGGATTAAAATTCAGAAAGTTTTGTAGAAGAGATCAATGTACATGTATGTTGGCATAAAATCCATTCCTATTACCTAGAATGTAAAGGAGCTCCACACCCTCTATGACATGGTATGTACAATTGTAATTAATATGAAGTATATTGAGGATTCTTTCATAACTGTAAGCTTATGTTCTTAATTCTATCACATATATGACATTAGAATCTGTTAATGTGTCCTTAAGACTGAACATTTGTCTAACAGCTCAGAAAAGCAATATATAATGCCATGGCCACTCCCTGATGAGTACTGGTTGGTTATTTTTGCTCTTAAGTTGGGTTTGTATGATGTTTTCCCATGATTAGATTGAGGTTATGTTTAACATTCCATAATCTTGCTACTGCTAGAAAAATTACATCAACTTAAATCATTCCCCTGCTGCCTGTCCCTGCCTCCACCCACAGGACAAATGTTCAAATCCATTATTAAAAGATGCAAAATAAATCTTTAATACAAACACAATGAGCAGAAGGCAGTTATTAAAATTGCTGAAAGAATTTCTAGTGAGGTGGCAGCAATTTAAACTCAGTGACATTTTGGAGCACACCTATATTGTTCCTCACCTCATACATTTAAGTTAAAGAATTTCAAGTAAATTTTTAAAAAATATATTACATATAGTTAAAAAAATTGAGATTGTGCTGTTTCCTTAGGAATCAGTTGGCGATGGATGGGCTGATAGAAAGGATTTAGGCTTTGGACAGATTTTTTACGGCCATTCTGCCAGGAAACTACTGTTTTTCCCCCCAAAATTCACAGAGTTTAGTAAATAAGCTCTCCTATGTTCAAAAGAGCACATGATTTATTATCTGAAAGATGAGATGGCCATTTAATGCCCAAAGTGTTTATTTGCCTTTAACCAATTTTGACCAAGACAGGTCAGTATGACCACAGGAAGAAAAAGATGACCAGTAAAGTAAATGACCTGTGGCGAGATGGCAAGGGTAAGATACCTCAGCACTACAGGTCTGAGCAAATAACTTACTCACTTGTGGCCAGAAAGATGCTTCCAAAACACCAAAGAGAGGGATGGTATTTTTGTATGGACTTACCCATAATGCAATTTGCTCATTAAACATCTTCAAGCAGAGTTCAGTTACAGTTCTATTGTAGAAAATGGAGTCTAGATGGGCTCCGTAGAACATTTAGGTGACAGTTATAGTATGTAGGGATTCCTGGATGTTTGGTACCCAAAAAGGATGGTTACAAAAATGCATTTCTTCACAAGGACTGTTACATATACACAGATGTATGTGTGTACCAGAACGGAATATGCACTTTAGGGAAATTAAATAAATACTGCCTGAAAAAGTGAGATTTATGGTTATAAATCTCAAAAAGAAATGGTTATAATTTACTGCCCATGTGGGAGAAATTCTGGGTGTACTCTTTCTGGATGTACTTTCCTCTTCACTGTTACAGCTATGGCACAGAGGGGCAATTATCAGTTTGTGAATTCTACTGTGAAAGAACTAAAGTGACCTCACTGGAAATGTTTCCCAGAGGCTCTCCTTTGCTTTCTAAAATAATATAATTGGATATGAAATAAATGGCTGGCACATTTTAAAATGTATATATTGCAAATGACGGCAAACTTGGAAAAACCAGAAGTGCTTAAATGCTATGGTTGTGTCAGCAAAGAAGGCATAAGTTCTTGTGTTTTGGTTACATATTAAGTTACATAATGTTTTTAAAATGTAACAGAAAACAATATTCAAAAAGTTCCTAAAACAATTCCACATTAATTGGGCTTTTGGTAAATAAAACTCTAAGGAAAACTTCCTTCCAAATGTGAATGTTACAGTGAAAATCTATTGACATGGAAAGAAGATAAAATGAGTAATATTTTTTCCTTAAATACAAAGGGATATGGTTATGATTCACTATTTAGAAACACCAACATGATTTAAAAGCTATGGTAATTTTTTAAATCTTTTTTTCATTGTTGTTCAGTACAGTTGTCTCCATTTCCCCCACCACCACCACTCCCCACTCCCACCCACCCGAGCCATGCCCACCTCCCACCCTCAATCCTACCCGCCTTTGGTTTTGGCCATGTGTCCTTTATACTTGTTCCTTGATGGTCCTTCCCCCTTTTTCCTCATGCTATTCCTTCCCCCCTCTGGTTACTGTCAGTTTGTTCTTTATTTTAATGTCCCTGGTTATTATTTATTTGCTTGTTTTGTTGATTAGGTTCCTCTCATAGGTGAGATCATATAGTATTTGTCTTTTACCGCCTGGCTTATTTCGCTTAGTATAATGCTCTCCAGATCCACCCATGATGTCACAAAGGATAGGAGCTCCTTCTTTCTTTCTGTTGTGTAGTATTCTTTTGTGTAAGTGTACCACAGTTTTTTGATTCACTCATTTACTGATTGGCACTTAGGTCGCTTCCAACACTTGGCTATTGGAAATTGTGCTGGTATGAACATTGGGGTACACAGGTTCTTTTGAATTGGTGTTTCAGGATTCTTAGGATATAATCCCATCAGTGGAATTGCTGGGTCAAAAGGCAGTTCCATTTTTAGTTTTCTGAAGAAATTCCATACTGTTTCCACAGTAGCTGCACCAGTCTGTATTCCCACCAATAGTGGACTAGGCTTCCCTTTTCTCCACAACCTCGCCAGCACTTGTTTGTTGATTTGTTCATGATGGCCATTCTGACAGTGTGAGGTGGTATCTCATTGTGGTTTTAATTTGCATCTTTCTAATGCCTAGTGATGCTTTTTATTGTATTTTTTTCCATTACCATTTAGACTCCTTTATTTCCTTCCCCACCACAATCACTACACTGTTGCCCAAGTAGCCACCATAAATTTTAGAGTTGTAGTGAGATCAATTTACTTTGATGGGTAATGGTCAAAGCAAATACAGGTTACTGTATGAACTGTGCTGCATAGTGCGGGATACTTTAATTCACTATGTTTAAGAAAGCACAAAGGAGATAGAACGTCCTACATAAATTATTTGATAAAAATGTTGAATACTGCAAAATTAGTTATGATGTCCTATTAAATATAACGTCCATTTTATAAATGTCACAGGTTTATTAAATTTAAGAAGTGTTTTAGTCTTTTATAATGTCTGAAGATATAAATTGGATTAAGTAAACCCTCACTATAAAACAGAAGCACTCTAAAGTGCTTTGTGGGCCAACGTGGCTTGATTAATAATCAAAGCTTATTCTATCTCAAAGTAAATGTGGGCTTATTTAAAGTTATTCCTCTCTGACCCTAGTTCATTCTGATATATATTATCATTCTAACTATTCAAATATGGTCATGCAGAAAAAAAAGAAAGCATCACTTTTAGAAAAAGCATATTATAGTCCACAGTCATGTCCTTTTTCACAGAGCTTTTTAAGATCATTAAATGAGGTAGTGCTTCCAATGTTGCCTAACATGGCATATTCTAATATTTAGCTGCTGGGATATTTTCTTGATATTTGTCACCATATTGGGCAGTGTTCAATCAGAGAAACTGGATTATATATTTTTAACATACATGAATGAACTCTCTTTTTCAAAGGGGTAAGAGCATGAAGGCAAAACTTTGGGAACATCTTGTAAAGGCGGATTTATAGAAAGTATGATTGATGTTTATGTTTTCAGGGTATGGTTCTATATATAAAAGATATTTCTTTTTTATTTATAGTTATAATTACATTATACTATTTTAAAAAAGACTATAAAGAAGAATACTGTCACTGACATACCAGTTTTTTTCCTGACTGACTGAAGAAGGCTGGTTTTATTAGATATTTGAAATGTTACAATATATAAACAATCATGTTCCCCACTTCAGAGAATACTGTTGGTTAACAAAATTTCCTTAAAGATATGTTTTTCCTGTAAATATTTCATTTTTCACCCATGATCTCAACAATTTATCTCTTCTATATGAATTTTGTTTTTTAAAAAATATTTTACTTATTTATTTAGAGAGAGAGGAAGAGAAAGAAAAAGAGAGGAAGAGAAACATCAATGTGTGGTTGTCTGTCACTCAGCCCCTACTGGGGACCTGGTCAGCAACCCAGGCATGTGCCCTGACTGGGAATCGAACTGGTGACCCTTTGGTTCACAGGTGATTTTTCCATCTTTGTTACCTATAAGTGGCAAGAACTTGAAAAAAACTCACTTCACCTCAGGGTCTCAGATTAGAAAATACATATGGTTCATTAGTGCTTTACAAAATATGGGTCATTACCCCAATAGTGGATCACAACTAATATTCTTATGAATGAAATGGAATTGACTCAATCTGAGTAGAAAATGTACAGGACAAGACACATTATAAAGGTAGTTTTTAAGTTTCAGTTTTAAATATATGTATCCATATTGTATGATGAGATAAAATATATTTCTTAATATGGCTGCAAGCAAAAAACTTCGTACCTCCTAAGTCTATGAAATTATTCTATATTTCTGTTCAAAAGTTCTGAAAATGACCTTTTGAACCTAGTGTCATGTACAATTTATTGCCTGATAGATAGTAAGTAGCTAGCTATAATGACATTTAACGTAACTAGAAAATATTTACTCCCTCAATTAGTTATAAGAATTAACATCCATTCTTAAGTTTTTAAAAGATACCTCCTTGGGCTTTCACCCCCTCAAAAAATCCAACAAAATGTTGGGAATCAATAGTTTAGTGCACATATTAGTTTGTATGTGTATGCAACATACTGTGGACTGTGGTAAGAAGCTGGGAAATATCAAATGAATTGGCATGGTCCCTGCACTCATTGTTATAATTTTTAGGAAAGCATCAGACATAAAAAAAATCCTATCCATAACCAAACAGTAGAGTTTTTATGGGAACTAGTATGAAATACTATCCTAACAATCACTAATACAAACTGTCATTTTTTGACTATCTCATTCATTCATTCATTCATTCAATAAATATTTACTGTGTGTCAGGTATTTTTCTAGGTTGGATGTTCCTAGGTTCAAATGACAAAGTACATACTCTCAAGAAGCTTATATAATATAAGGGAAAACACAGAAAATATATAAAAATATATATCATATAGTGTTGTGTCATAATGATGTAATGAGCATTAACTAAGACAACTTTTCATTGAATAGTCAAGGTAGGACTCTGTATGAGTAGATACATTTAAATCTCAGATATGAATGACAAAAAGAAGACAGCCACTTCAAGCTATCGAGAGGAACATTCCAGAAAAAGGGAATAGCCGGGCAAATGTCAAACCCAAGGCAGATTGGCATGTTTGAAGAACAGGAAGTGGGGGAGAATAGCTGGGGGATGAAGAGAGAATGGTAAGCAATGAGGTAAAAGATGTAGGAGGGAGCCCGACTGAGTAAAACCATGTAAACTATGGTAGTGTTTAGAGTACATATTTATTGCCAGGGAGAGCCTTTTGAGAGTTGTAAGCAAAGAACTTTGTAGTCTGATCTCCCTCCTTCCTTCCTTCCTTCCTTGACCTGTAGGGTGCTGTATAGAAAATAAATTTAACACAGCAAGAATGCAACTAAGGAGTTTAGGAGGTTATTAGTTATTCAGGTCAGAGATGGTTGTGGCTCAGAGTAAGGTAGTAGCAATGAAGATAAAAGGAAATAGATTTTAGGAATGTTTTGGAAATACAGCACAGAATTTGCTGATAAACTGTATATAGTATGGTTGGCAAAGGGAATCAAGGACACTTCCTAGAATTTTAGTTTGTGCAACTAGGAAGATGGTTCGTTCCATCAGCTGGGATAGGGAAGAACAATTTGGGGATATTGGCAGGAATCCAGAGTTCTGTTTAGGATATGTTAACTTCGAGGTGCTTATTAGCCATCTAAATGAATATTTCAAGAAAGCAGAACTGGGTTTCATGGATCAATAACTACTGGATTTATGAATTTGGGAGTCATCAGCATATACATAGAGTACTTATTACCACAAAACTGGCCCCTCCATGAGAATGTCATGCAGACTCTTTTAATCTTGATAACAATTCAAGGTAAATATTTTCTTTTTATATAGATACAATTATCTTTTTATATGTGTGCAATCCTGATGATCAGAGTTAAACATACTGAAAGTCAACCAGCTACCAAATGATGCAGCCTGCATTCTGTCTGATAGAGTTCTTATTCTTTACATCATACCAGGTTATTTTATTGAAGCATTTGAATGTGAATTTCTGAGTCAAAGATTTTTAACTAAAAAATACCTTGTTTTTAATGTCTGTTTAGTCTGGACAGAATGATGTTCATTCAGAATTGAATCTGAGTTCATAACTTCACTCTTCTATCTTTATGTATCTCCTCTGTGGCTAGTGCCATAGACAGTTCCTTTTTCTTTCTTTTCACTCTACTCCCTTAGCTTGTGGGAAATGACTCTCTTCTTATATGCTGATTGCCTCTTTTCATCAACTCTTAACAATGGCTGATAAGTAGTAATTTTCAGTCTTCTTCCCTCACTTTACATATTCCCCCTTCACAATTTCATGGTCGCATTGCTTCAAATACTAAATATATGTTTATGACCTTTAAATCGTTTTGCTTCCTCTCCAGGCCACTTCTTACTGTGTAGGTCCAATTCCAGACAGCAATCAGAAGGTGGGAAAGGGTGGAGAAGGAAGTTTCCCCGTGAGGTTAAGAGGAACGAAGTGTAGGGGCCCTGATGGTCTCATTCGTACATTATTCAGTATTTATTCACTTATTTATAAACACTTACATGTTGGCTGCTCTTATGGAGTTTCAAATCTAGAGTGGCAGGCAGACCGGTCTACGAGGAGCGTAGACCAAGGTTATGAGATGGCACAAAGTCATTAATGTAACATAAAGCCCTGAATCCCACTTAGTCCCTCAAAGACACTTAACAAAACATTTGGAGTGCATCAGCTTAGTCGAACACCAAAACTCCAGTGGAGAGCCAATGCCATTAAGGAAGGAAGTTGGGGGGCAAACAAGGGATTCGGGCAGAACGCTGAACTGAATGAAGTAGGCCATAACCAGAACGAGGAACTGATTAGCGAGTGGGAGGAGAACGAACACCTATGTAGAGAAAAACGAAAAATCAGGAGTGTACATTACAACTCTGCACTTGTTAAATCTGAATCTCCACGGTGAAACAAACACCTCACCCCAATCAATCGCTGCAGAGGGAACAGTAGGCAGAACCTTCTCAGCCTCCAGACGCTACGCGCGCGGCGCTGCTCGCCCCGCCCCCTTGCTCCACAGCCTCACCGCCGAGCCGCGTGCACGTGCACAGCGGATCCCACCTCCTTCGCTCTCTCCACCAATGAGAAATGCTGTCGTAATCCGCTACTACTCGGTCACAGGTCACGTGAGGCGTCTCCCAGCCCTCTCACCCGGCTGCCCCAAGGTTCTGAGAAGATGGCGAAGGTTTCAGATCTTTACGACGTCACTTGGGAAGGTAACTGCGGGTGGGGTGGGCAGGGGAAGACCAAAAGTTACGGGAAGCGGTGCGGGACGTCTTCTGCCTTCGGGGAGCTGAATTCTCCGGTCTCTCTTCCTCCCTGGAGATGTCACTGAGCGGGCTGAGTTGAGGTGGTGGCTGAGGCTCACCTGTTCTTGGCCGGCCACCGACCAGTGTCTGCAGTGTCATTCACCTCTTGTGTTCATCGATGGACAGACGTGCCTCCGCGCCAGTCCAAGGGTCCAGGGCAGCTTTCTTTGTCAGGCGGGAGGGGCTGCTGAGCGGCGCGGAGGAGGCGGAATAGGTACCTGCTGAAGCTTCTTTGCAGCCAAGAAATACGGGACCTGTAAGGTCTTTAAATTAAGTGCCGGGTAGTAAGGGTTACAATTTTGTGCCGAAAGGGTGTATAAAAGACCCAGGAACAAATCCATTCTGCATGCTACTTTACATTTCGCCCCCTCTTCAAAGCTGAGTGTCTGAGTTCTTCCCTTTTTAATTACTCTGTGTCCCACTTCTCCATGACACACATTTGTACACATTTGCACACATTTCCTCCTCATTCCGTGCCAGGAATTCCTTTTCTGAAGGGGTAAGAGCTGGTTATCTTGGGCGTGCACTCAAGTGTCATGGACTTATTTCGCCATCCTACTTTAATGTAAGGTGGAGTGTGTTCTTTAAAACTGGAAGCAGTCAAACTTTCAAACATTTTTTTCCCTTCTCAAAATCTTGAGCGGCAGACGTGCTTGAGAGAAGAGCCTTGAATTTCGCTAATGCGTGAAATTTCTGTAATTGAAATTTATATTTCCAGCATTTAACAGTAGACTTCTATAGCTTATGTAAGGAATGCCATCTTCCAATGGTTAAGTAGTGGGCTGACATCGTGTACTTGAAGTCATGTTAACTGATGGTGAATACATTTCTCCAGCGTTACAAATTTGCAAACATGTATGGGAAAAAGTAAAATTCTTTTACACTTGAGCAGAATGCAATGATTTAATATTGGTTTTGTGGCCTACAGCACATTGTGAACCTCAGTGTTTCTACCTGCATTGGAGAATGCCATTATATTAAACAAAAATAGTGAGTGGTTAGTGCTAGGCAGATCTTGGATATATGAAATCAAGTCACACACAGCCCCTACCTTGATGGAGTTCATGGAGTTCACAGTCTAATGGAGAAGACAAACCTGTCAATGTGTAGTTTTAAAAGACTTGTCAGTATCTATTTCTTAAGCTGCATGGTAAATGTGTAGCTGTTAGTTTTAATGCTTTTAAAAATGTTTTGAATATATCATGCTTTTTTATTTTTAGAAAATGCATTTAGAAGGCATATTCAGTATATGTTTCTTAGATGAAAGTATCAAGTACGTAGTCTTGAGGAATGGGTAAATGTGTACTACCAGGCAAGGTGATTTATACCACCTAACTTGGAATACCCTGTGGGCATTCTGAAAGGAGTGATTTAATTAGATTTAGAAGAATAAATAAGTACTTCACCAGTTTGTTGAGCAAAAAATAAAGCATGTTAAAGTGCTTTTAAGCATGTTAAAGTGCTTTTAAACTAAGTACTGTATAAAAAGATGATCTGGTTCCTACCCCATGTCTCTAGCTTTGTCTTAAGCCACTCTTCCTCTTACTCTGAGCTGGCAGTGCTGGCTTTTGTTGAATTCCCTAAATGTACCACGCTTCTCTTGTATTAGAGCTGGACACGTGCTACTAGCGGTGTTCTTCCCTCATTGCCCTACTCCTGCCCCCATTTTAGTTTATCATTTCTCAAAATCCCCCTCAAAGGTCATGTGTTTAAGAGAGCTTTTGTTGACTACCCCACAACCCTTCTCTATCCCTCTACCAGCATTTTAAAAAGGGAAAAACAACAACAACAAAACCAAACAAGCAACAAAACCTTCCCCTGGTCCTTTAACTATGGGGTTTCATGCTCTGGAAGCGCTTACCCAATTGTGTTAGATTTTAAAAATTTTCTGTCTCCTAGAATGGAGGGGGGGACCAGGCCTCTGGTTCTAATGTCTGACAAATGAAAAGAACAGAGAGTATTTGTTGACTAAATAAATTATTAATTGACTAATAATAAACATTAACAAAGTTTTACAGAAAAGAATATAAGTAATTTTTCTAGAGTTGGAATAATTTCTTTTGTATCTTAGATAGATTTAGATAATTCAACTACAAGGTATGGTTTGCTTATTTGTGAAATAAGGGTTTAGATAGACCTTCCCAGAATTCTTTTTTAGGGGACTTTTAAGAAACAGCAGTTGAGATTTTTCTTTCAGAGACTTAATGGTAACAGATTTTTGAAATGTGAAAGAGTCATGGGAGGATTTCCAGAGATAACTTTTTGTTTATATTTTTTTAGGAGGAAATCTCAGTTGGACCTGTGTCCTTAAGAATTCTGTTGAATAGTGTCATGAATTAAAGTTGTGGAAATGGTTAGTTCAAAGAGTACTGTAATTCTTGTGATGGGCAAAGTGATCACATATTTATAAAGGAACTAATTAGTGCATTTAATATTCTCCTAGTCTCTTGGGTTCTATAGAATAAGTTGAATATATCGTTTATTTGTTCAGGCAATTGAAAGTTACTAAGGTTTATGGAGGTGCAAAAGAGTTACAAGGAGGGTGTGGTCAGGTTTTGTAAGGATAGGGTATTTGGACAGGATATGGGTAGGATGCCTAGCACAGTGCCTGGCATGTAGTAGGTACTAAATGAATATTTGTTGAAAAAATATTAAAAATGAAGAAATTTTACTTGTTGACATTGGCTCTATGTCCTCTTTTTTTATCTAGTCCTTCGAACAACCACAGTTTTGTTTCTGTGCTCTAGTATGGTTTCAAAGGAAACCTGATGCTGGGTCTGACATGTGTACGTATGTGTTTTGTACATCTGTACTGCATTTGTCATTGCAGATCAACCTCTCTGAACAATTCTTTTCTTGGTTTCTTAATAATATTAAAGTTCCCATCTTCTCAGACCTTTCCTTTGCTTAGTTCTCTACATCTATTCACTTTTTAATTTTTGGTGTCTTTATTGCTTCCTTCCTTAGACCTTTTAAATTTATTATTGGTGGTTATTATACATGTGATAAATAGACTCCTTGCTGTATAGGCATCGGTGTTAAGTGGCATGTGAATTCCCTGACATTATATGTAAAACTGAGTGTATGCAAACATGTACTTATTTTTGGGAAAACAGTGATTCAAAGGTCTCATCAACTTCAAAGAGATCTAAAAAAAGGTTAAATGCCTTCTTTGGGCAATCTCAACCACACCTAGTTTTATTTAGCCTATATGCTAAATAACATTAATTAAACATATACTTGAATACTTTGCACCAGGCACTGTTCTAGTTCTTGAGGATACAGTTCAGAACAAGACATGAGAGGTCAGTGAGAGAGAGGGAGAGAGGGAGGAGACAAGATTTGTTGACTCTTGTAGGTAGGCTTGAACCTGCAACTTTTGGGTGTGCAGAACAACACTCCTACCAGCCGAGCCACCCAGCCAGGGCTCTTCTTCCTCTTTGAAATAATCTTATAAATGCTTGTAATTTCCTGAGTGCTAGGGTTGATAGGAACATTTTTTGTTAACAATATTTTGTCTTAGTTCTTGGTTCCTGACACAAGAGCTTCTAAGACATTAGAATTTCTAGAATGGTGTCTTTTTGTACACTGTTGAGGTGACCAGTGGCTGGATACCTTCAGGATGGGGGCTGGTCGCTAGAAAGACCAAGGCATGACTAAGGGTTTTCAGCCTACTTCTTGACTTCTGGGAAGGGAGAGGATTGCAAGATGGAGTTAATCACCAATGATTCAGTCATTCCTATAGAATGAAACCTCTGTAAAACCCCCTAAACTACAGGATTGGAGAGCTTCCAGGTTGGTGAACACATGAAGGTGCTTGGAAGGTGACATGCCCAAAGAGGGCATGGAAGTGCCTCTGCTCTTCACTTCCATTTGGCTGTCCCTGAGTTGTACCCTTGAGAACAAACCAATAATAAGTAAAGCACTTTCCTGAGTTCTGTGAGCCATTCTAGCAATGATGAGGGGGTTGGAGGAACCTGGGCTTTACAGCCAGGTGGTCAGAAGTAGAGACGGCCCTGACTTGTGATTGGTGTCTCAATTGGGTGGGGCCAAGCTGGTGAGACTGACTGAGCCCTTCACCTGCGGGGTGTGATGCTAACTAACTCCCTGTAGTTGGTGCCAAAATTGAGTTGAATTATTGGACAGCAAGTTGGTGTTCAGGGACATGGAGAATCGGTTGGTGTGGGGAAAACTCCCAACACATTTGGTGTCAGAAGTGTTCTGTGGATAGAAACAGATTTTAACTGTATGAGAAGATGGATTAGATACAGACACCAGAGTTTACACTGTAAATTTAACAGTTTTACGGATAGACAGTATACTGCTACATTGTTTTAATAATCTTATTTTCCTAATCTCATTTTTTAAAAGTATTTTTAGTCAAATATTCATCACTGGATTTAAATAAAATAGCACTATTTGTTTCTGATTTCTGTTTACTAAGTGAATAGGTTTTGTTGTTTTTTCCAACATTAGTTTGATATCAGTAATTAAATCAGTGACAGTGTTGCTAATACATTCTTATTTTGGTAGTTAAAACTATGCAAGCCATATAACTTGATGAATTAATTTAATGGGATAAAGCTTGGAGATGCAGCACGTGCGTGCGTGCGTGTGTGCGTGTGTGCGTGTGTGAGTTTTAAGCTGCTGTTGGCTGCAAAGCATTTGTGTTTACTAATACTTTGGCATTCTAACTTTATTGCTTGACATCTTCATGTCAAGAACCATGTGTTTTTAACCAGGCACAGGAAATATATCTCCATGGTGGTTTTGGTTGATTTTCAGATTACAAAATATTATACAGTAACAGTTTTATGAGAGATTTGAGATCATTTCTAGCAAACATAAGTTCTGTATTTTAAAACTGTTTAGTTAATAAATTTCTGTGTCAGAGTTTCAAGGGAATTATACTGCAACTCTACTTGAGTATTTTTTGAACCTACCTATATTTAATTTGGTAAAAGACAAACGGTTTTCTTCCATCTAAATTTTAAAGGACTATGCTCTTCCTTTTCTCCTTCCTTCTTCCATCCCTCCTTCACTCCCCCTCCCTCTCTTCCCTTCACTCAGTCGCTTCCCTCCCCTCTCATTATCTCATTTTATTATAAAATAAAATAAAATGAAAACAGAAAATCATACAGAACAAATTTACTACTGAATTATTTATTACAAAATGAACACCCTTGATACCACCATCCAGGTTAAGAATTGAAACTTTGCCATCTTTCCCACAAGTTCCTCCTGTGCATGTCTCATGCCAATCATAGCTCCCCCTGTCCTCTCCTTAGCAATCATTATCCTGATTTTTTTAGCCAATACCCACTTGCATTTTAAAATAATTTTATTGCCCAAATGTGTATCCCCAGACATTATACTTTGGTCTTGACAATTTTTATAAAGTTTGATAAGTTTTAAAAGTCTCTTTTGACATTTAGGTTCCCATTCTATCCCTTTGTTTTTCTTAAAATTTATCTGTTGAAGAACCTGGGCCATTTTCTAACATGCAGAATTGGTCATGTTGCTTTTTTTTTTTTTTTTAGTTCACCTGCACCTTCAAAAATCAACGTCTACTTCTTAAGCATGAAATATAAGGCTTTTTAGAAACTAAATCTTCTTTCTACCTGCTCATCTCCTGATCCCACTCTGTTTCTTTAATTCTAACTACCAAGAGGAGTTCTGTCTTTGGGAAGTAACCTACTTTTCTGTTTGCCTGCCGAATTCTTCAACTTTTAAGATTCAGTTCAAGGTTATTTCCTGTGCAGAGTGAGAGTCAAGATGATTTCCAGGTTTTGGTAGAATTAAGTGTATTAATTTGTAATTTTCTAAGACCATTTTTATATATTCATCTAGGGTCTGTTTTCACCTTATGATGATTTTTGTTTTTCATAGACTTTGAACTACAGAGATTCAGATAATACATATAAAAGTAGTGAAAATCCCATGTGCTTCTGTTATATTTATTCTCTAGGGGTCTAATGTATCATTTATTTAACTGATTTGACAACAAGTAATTAAGCTTCTAAAATCTATTCATCATCTATGTCTATAGAAGAAAGAAGGTGGTACTTTAGATGAGTGTGTAAGATTTTCAGAGGTAGGAAGAAAGCACATATGTGATTGGTGAATTGGACAGTTAATTCTATGTTAACTGTATGAAAGAAGAATCTTGTTTACTGAATTAGTAGTCTTTCCCATCTCCACCCCCCAGTTATTTCTATTATTATCAAAATGCTATTCTTTAAAACTCAAGTTTTCTATTGTATTACAATATGTCAGGTTGTTTTCTTGACTTCTGTTGTTTGCTAGTGCTTTTGCCCTTACTTTACATTATTTATATTGTTACTGTAAATATAATAAAAATATCTTTTGTTCTAATTTTTAGCTGTTTATTTCCTTTGTACAGTTTTACATTTTATGTATCTTTATACATTTTATGTATTGTTGTAGTAATGTCATGAAGGAAGTTTTGTGAGGAATAACCCTTCAGTGCTCATAGCCTAATATGATACTCTCATTATAAAAATCTTATATTCTTGAGACAGTAGGTCAGCTTCAGGAGCACCTAGAATTTTTGAGCTTTCTATGTATAACTTTATGCATTTTTCTGGGAAAATAATCCCTAGCTTTTATCAAATTCTGAACATTGTCTGTAACCTCAAAAATGTTAACATATGTAATAGCTTAAAGGGATAGAGGATCTTTGTAGCAGACCCATGCCATTCATTACTTGTAGTAGTTGTAATATCCATTATAATGCTTTTATAGTCTTCCAAAGAATCTGTTTTTCTTGTTAAATTGGAATTATGCTTTTTAAATTTTGGGATACATGGACTTTTAAATTAATGTGAGTTTATTTTCTTTACCAGAAAGGTTGCCTTCATTTTGTCAATTTCTGCGCATTGATCACATACACAGTATTTTGCCATGTATAATATGCTTCTGTGTATAATGCACATGGTTTCTTTGTGTGTATTACATGTGGGGTTATTATACCCATTCTTATGCCCATTGCATGTAATCATTGTAACCATGTATAATGTGCATTCTTATTTTTCCCCAGAGAATTTGGGGGAAAAAGTATGCATTATGCACAGCAAAATATGGTATGTATAATAACATGTTTTTGCTTTCAGAAATGCGTGATAAAATGAGAAAATGGAGAGAAGAAAACTCAAGAAATAGTGAGCAAATTGTGGAAGTTGGAGAGGAACTAATCAATGAATATGCTTCTAAACTTGGAGATGATAGTAAGTTTTTTAATGTATTACATTTATGCTTAGCACATGTCTATTTACTGTTCTTGGTTTGTTTAAAAACCTTCTTTTACTATGTTTTTTTCTAGTGTTCCTATCAATCTGTGATTTGTCACTTTTGAAATAACTTCTCAGTAAGACTAATGATACTTTATTTTGGAAAGGCTTTATAATTGTTAGTAGTGAGGTTATCAACTAGCCATTTTTGTTTTAAAGCTCATAGGGCTGCAGTCCTGATCTAGTCAAAATGTATTTCATAAAGAATCATTTAGAATAGTAAAGATAGTAGGTCATTGGAGATTTTTTTTTTACTTGATAAGATTAAATATTTTACTTTGCTGAAGGTATGTAAGGATGCTTTCTTTCCTAATTGCTGATATAATACAGTAAATCAATTTTCAGTCCGAAGTACTATTCTCTAAAATATCAAACAGAAAGAATTTATTATCTACTTTCTGTTGGGAGATTTTCATGGTAAATTCAGTTTTTTTTTCTTCTCTCTGTATGTATCTAGTTTGGATCATATATGAACAGGTGATGATTGCAGCCCTAGACTATGGTCGGGATGACTTGGCATTGGTAGGTATTTAAACTGATTATATTTTATATTTAATATGCTTCATGGATCATATATAAGCAGTAAAGACTTTAGTGTATGGCTTGTATAGAATGCTTTCTATAGCTGGTTTTCAATGCTACTCTTTGGAGTAGGTAGGACTGAGTAGGCACTTTGACCATAGTATGTTCTTAAACCTTTTTAACAGTCCTGAGAAGTAGATATTTAGTATCCCAGTTTAACTGAAGAGGTTAAATTAATGGGTGAAATTTATCTGCTAATGGGTAAATTATGCTATATTACAGAGTTTATAGTAAGAGGCAGATAGTTTAAAACAAGTTTATCTTTTGGATTGTCGAATGACTTTCATAGTATGTATTGTTGAAAACTGTTTTGCAATATTGTAAATATATACCTTAAATTATTGTAAAATCCTGACATATACAGAGCATGGCTTGAATTACTAATATTGCTTTTAAAGTAGAAGAATGATAATAGCTATATTTTACACTCATCTGCTAGGTACTGTGTAAATGCTTTACATCATGCTTTGCTTTTCACAATTATTTCTTAATTTGTGTTTAATATTATCATCATATTCATTTTGTAAACAGGAAACAGAGGTTTCAGGTTTTTTTTGTTTTTATAATTCTGAGTTCTTAAACTACATCATACTCTTTCCTCATTTAAGCCAAAAAGTTTTATATAGAAACAGAAAATAGACATACCAGGAGAACACATGCATTGCTGACTTAGCATTATCCTTTTCAAGGTAATTACATTGGGTTGGCTATACACATAATTTCAGTGGAGCTGTCAGTGGTAAGAAGTATTCCACAGAACCTTTTTAGATTACTTTTAGAACCTATGACATAGTGTTTGAATATTGACAGCAGTAGCTTGTATCTTGAGGGAAATTTTGAAAAAATTTTTGAAATAGCCAAAGCTATTTGATAAAATAGATCAGATTAGATAATATTGATAAATCAGGAGATCAAATTAGATAACTTTTTGTAACACTGTGTATTTTTTAGTGTTTCAGAATTTTTACACAGCTTCATTGACTGACCTAGTAATATGAGTTTTGCATGATGTCAAAGAAATAAACAAACATCATTTTCAGTTCTGACTAACCTGAATATTTTCCTTAGCATGGCAAACGTTCAGCCACACAGTTTGAAGTTGTATCTCCATGTGCTTCTATTACTAGTTAATAGTTTTTTTTACTAGTTAAAGGCACTTTTTCCGTCATTTATGCTATAGCACACTAGAATTGACCATTTTTATAATCCTTACCATTTCTAGCATATCTAAGACTCTTATAATCCCTCATATTGTTAACATAGTAGGTGATCAGTAAATATTTCATTTATTTATTGAGTTGATGGGTGAATTATGGATATTTGCCTAAAAGAGACTGGTACTTCATAGATAAGGTGTCCCTATTTTATGATCCCAAATCAGTATGTATGTACTGACAATAAGATAATATATGATTTCAACAGGGAAAAATTAAGCAAAGTGTTAATAGTACTTGCTAGGGACTTGAGAGTACTGCCAAAGAACTTAATTTTTATCTAAAGCTAATGTGTATTTAGGAAGAAAATACCAGGAAACTGTTGGAGGCATATAAGTGGGGCCTGACACATTATATAAGCATTTTTAAGGAGTAATAGTATGGCAGTATTTGAGGAGTTATTAGTAGATTCATGGTCTGCCCATTTTCCCAGTTATTAGTATGCTTAATGTCTGAGAACTGATTGTTTCTCTCACTGTAATTTCAGAGTTCTCCCTTTACCCCATTATTCATTAGATTAATTTCATTTCATGTCATTAGATCACTAATGAAATTATTTAAGAAGATACATTGAAGACTTATGTAGGCCATTCCTTGTAACCTGTTTAGTATATAACTCCTTTGTAAGTTTTTTTTACCAATTATTTTTTTAGTTTTGTCTTCAGGAGTTGAGAAGACAGTTCCCTGGCAGTCACAGAGTCAAGCGACTAACTGGCATGAGATTTGAAGCCATGGAAAGGTAACTGAATCTTGTAAAAAGTGTGAGCACATTTTAAAACATCAAACATGGGCCCTACCTTTATATTCTTCTACACTTAGGGCAACATCATTGATTGTGTAAAATGTCTTGCTTCTGAGAGGGTGCTTCTCAGAGTAAATCCTGGTGTTTACTCCCAGTAAATAGGATTTGACATAAAAGTGTAATCCACTTAACCATGTCTAGTCTCGTGAAATTGAGATTATACTTTGTGGTAAGAACTGGCTTCGAGGTTCTAGGATTTATTAGCTTTTTCCCTAGCAAATTATTTAATTTTAAGGTTTTTCAGTCTCATTCCTCTATAAAGCAAGAATATTACCAACTTTTCAGGATTTTTTGGGGAATTAGTAATGATATATGTATGGGACCCTCATAGACACTCAAGGTATAGCAGCTATTATTATTTTTTTATTGAGATATAATTGACATATAACATTGTCTTATTTCAGGTGTGCAACTAATGCTTCTATAACATGGGGGTGCATATATCTTCTCAAGATAGGGCTCTTGTGATATGTGCATAGTGAAATGATTATAGTAAGTTTAGTTAATAATCACCACCCATAGTGATAAATATTTTTTTCTTGTGATGAGAACTTCTAAGATCTACTCTCTTAGCACTTGCAAATATACCACACAGTATTGTAACTGTAGCAACCATGCTGTATATTACAGTCCCAGGACTTATTTTGTAACTGGAAGTTTGTACCTTTTGACCTTTTTCATGTATTTTGCATACCCCGTACTCCCATCTCTGGCAATCACCAATCTGTTTTCTGTATATATGAATTCAGGTTCTTTTTGATTCCACATATAAGTGAGATCACACAGTATTTGTTTCTCTGTCTGACTTATACTTAGCATAATGTCCTTAAGGTCCATCCAGGTTGTCATAAATGGCAGAATTTCCTTCATTTTTATGGGAAAATACTATCACATTGTACCTATGTTACAAACACATTCATCTCTCGATGGACACTTAGTTGTTCCATGTCTTGTCCATCGTAAATAATGCTTTTATAACATGGGGGTGCATATTATCAAGGTGGTACTTTTGTTAATGGTAGTTTTATTTTTAACTTTGTAAAAAAGATTTATTTTATCTTTAGACAAAGGAGAAGGGAGGGAGAAACATCAATGTGTGATTACCTCTCGTGTGCTCCCTACTGGGGACCTGGCCAGCAACCCAGGCGTGCCCTGACTGGGAATTGATCCTGCAGCTCTTTGGTTCACAGGCTGGTGCTCAATCCACTGAGCCATACCATCCAGGGCTATTTGCAACTTTTTAAGGAACCTCCATACTGTTTTCTATAGTTGTACTAATTTATATTCCCATGAACATTGCATAAGTTTTCCCTTTTCTCCACGTTCTTGGAGTCAGACTTGCTGCCATTGGGCTACGAGGTCACTCTTTTGTCCATGTTCTTGCCAACACTTATGTCTTGTCTTATTGGTAATTTCCTTTCATCAGGTGTAAGGTGACATCTCCTTGTAGTTTTGATTTACATTTGCCTGATTAACAGTGACATTGAGCATCTTTTCATGAATCTGTTGGCCATTTCTGTGTCTTCTTGGGAAAAATGTCTGTGCAGTTCCTCCATTCATCTTTTACTGAGATTGTTTTTTTTTTTTTACTGTTGAGTTATATGAGTTCTTTATGTATTTGAATATTAACCCCTTATCAGGTATATGATTTCTATTTTCTTCTGTAGCTTGCCTCTTCATTTTGTTGATGTTTTCTTTTGCTATATAGAAGCTTTTTAGTTTGATGTGTTCTCACTTGTTTATTTTTGCTTTTGCTACCTTTGCTTTTGGTGTCAAATCCAAAAAATCATCACCAAGACCAGTGTCAGCTTACCACCTATATTTTCTTGAAGTTTTATGGTTTCAGGTCTTATATTCAGGTCTTTAATCCATTTTAAATTGATTTTTTGTTTATGGTGTAAGATAGTGGTCCAGTTTCATTCTTTTACATGTGGCTGTCCAGTTTTTCAACAGTTTCTTGAAAAGACTATTTTTCCTCCATTGTATACTTTGAGTTTGTTTGTTGTAAATGAATTAGCTATATATGTGTGGGTTTATTTCTGGGCTCCATATTCTGTTACATTGATCTATGTGTCTGTTTTTATACTAATTCCATACTGTTTTGATTACTGTAGCTTGAAAATACTGTGTGAAATCAGGAAGTGTGATACCTCCAGCTTTGTTCTTTTTCCTCAGGATTGCTTTGGCTAGTAGGGGTCTTGTGTGGTTCCATGCAAATTTTGGGATTATTCTGTTTCTGTGAAGAATGCCATTGGCATTTTGTAAGGATTGCACTGAATCTGTGGATTGCTCTCAGTAGTATGGGCATTGTACCAACATTAGTTCTTCCAATTCATGAGCATGGAATGTCTTTCACTTTATTTGTCTTTACTTTTTGTCATCAGTGTCATAGTTTGAGTGCGCAGGACTTTTACCTCTTTGGTTAAATTTGATCTTAGGTATGTTATTCTTTTTGATGAACCTGTAACAGGGTTTTCTTAATTGCCCTTTCTGATAAATCATTATTAGTATACTAGTGATTTTCAACTGGTGTACTTTTGAACACTGGTGTGCCGCAATGATTTTTAAAACATGCAATACTTGATTATTACTGACTAGTTAGGGGCATTGATGACTTTTCTTTTACATTGTCAGATTAAAAAATCACAACAGCTAACACAATAGCCGTCTGGTGTGAATGAATCAAAATTATACCCCCCCCTTTTTTTTGTCAAATTGGCAAAAAATATATTTTTTGGTGTGCTGCAGAATTTTGGTAATCAGTTTGTATGTGCCATGAGATAAAAAAGGTGTATTGAAACAGCTGATTTTTTTGTATATTGATTTTGTATCCTGTAACTTCACTGAGTTTGTTTATTATTTCTGACTTTTTGGTGGAGTGTTGTGCTATAGTAAGCTGTGATCATCTTTGTTTACCTGTCTTCCAACTTGGGGGCAGTGGTTTGCCCCATGACTTTAATTCTCTGATGGACCTAAGAGTTGCTGGTTTGTTCAGTTTGTTTAGTTTTTTTTTTCTTGTGAGGATGGGAGCGACCACTTCTATGGTCTTTACATGCTATTCCAGGAACCAGAAATCTTGAGCTTCTTTTCATACAGTTATTGACCATTTCTCTATCTTTGGAGAAATATCTGTTCATATTCTTTGTTTTTAAATTAGATTGTCTTTTTATTATTTAGTTGTAAGAGATCTT
The DNA here is from genome assembly GCA_004024845.1 of Tonatia bakeri. Classification (NCBI taxonomy): domain Eukaryota; kingdom Metazoa; phylum Chordata; class Mammalia; order Chiroptera; family Phyllostomidae; genus Tonatia; species Tonatia bakeri. Next base: position 290,019 of record PVIA01000929.1, on the reverse strand, counting down.
TATATATGGTCTAAATACAAGCTTCTTATCAAATACATGATTTGCAAAAATATTCTGTCATTCTTTTCACTTGTTTAATGCAGTGATTTTCAATCTTATTCATCTTGCGGTGCACATAAACTACTAAAATTCTGCAGCACACCAAAAAAAATACACTTTTTCACAATCTGACAAAAAAATAGGTATAGTTTTGATTCATTCACACAAATGGCTATTGTTGTGTTGGCTGTTACCATTTTTTTATTTGACATCTAAAAGAAAAGAGGTCAGTGACCCTAACTAAATAGTCACGTATTGCGTGTTTTAAAAATTCTTTTGGAACAACAGTTGAAAATCACTGACTTAATGATGGCCTTTGATTACAAAAGATTTTGACATTTTTTAGAGTCCAGTTTGTTTTCTTTTTCTCTATTTTTGGTGTCATATCTAGAAAATATTATCTAATCCAAGGTCATAAAGATTATACCTATCTTTTCTTCTGAGAGTTTTATAGTTTTAGTTTTTACTTTTAGGTGTTTGACACATTTCAATTTAATATTTTTTAAGATGTGAAGTAGGTCACTCTTCGTTCTTCTTCATGTAAGTAACCAGTTGTTCCATTACCGTTTACTGAAAAGACTGCTTTCCTTATTTGTCTTGACACCCATGTTCAAAATCAATTAAATGTAAATGTGAGGGTTGATTTCCCGGTATTTAGTTCTGTTCCATTGATCTATATGTTTATTATATACCACACCATATTGACTCTACACTGTATTGATTCTGTGGCTTTGTATTAAGTTCTGACATTGGGCATTGTGAGTCCTTTAGCTTTGTTCTTTTTTTCTTCCAAGATTATTTTCTTTATTTTGAGTCCTTTGAATTTACACATCATTTTTAGGATCAGCTTATTACTTCTTACCTTTTTAGCATGGTGTTTCAGTAAGACAGTTAACTTGTACCTCAAATGTAGTAGTTTTTTTTTAAGCCAGATTTATTGATACAGTTTTTCTCAACCCCTTCACTCCTGGGCTTATACGTTTGTGCATGTGCACATTTTAATCTCTTTGGATCCTTTGTGTATGTAAGCAAAGGGCATAGATAAAGAAAAGTAAATAAAATAGTATTAGCATAGGTTAACAGAAACTAATTTTGAGTCAGAGGACAGAATGGAAGAAATCTGAAAGGATTGTCCCTGAATCAGTGCTGTACTCTATTATCACTTTTTTATTTCACGTATTATGAATTCCTAGATCATTCTTAAAATACATGAATAGCAGAACACATTCCATAGTCCAAGATGAATGATTTTGAAAACTATATTATAAGGAATTGAGAGGTACTAGCTTCCAAAGCACACATTTTAATATTTACCACCCCTTTCCAACCATACAAAATACTGATATGGTAGCAGTAATTTATTCTTAAGTATTCAGGTTTTCTAAGAAGCTCAGTGAACTTTAATTTCTTTAAGCCTTATTTTATTGAAACTCATGTCACCATTTTACTTAGTAATATTTTAATGTTTTTATCTGAAAGAGTGGCTGTTGTAGTGACTTTGTCAGGTAGGTTTATTAATCATTGATTCTCATATATGATTGTGTACCTTAGACTCTGGAATTTTTTAAAAATATGTAGTTGCTGTCCTTACTTTACTGAAATCTGTCTGTTGGGGGGTATAATCCAGATTTTCTTTAAAAAGCCCTGTAGGTGAGAAGATAGGTGGGTATTAGAACATTGTTTTAGTCAACAATATTCTAATTTTTGTGGACCTTCAGTGTATCAGATTCTCTAGAGAAATAGAATCAATAACATATAGAACCAAATATATATGTATGTGTACACATTCACAGACATATACATCCGTATACACACACACAGAACTATATGTATAAATGGAGATTTATTATCAAGAATTGGCTTACTTGGTATTGGAGGCTTTGAAGTTTCAGGATCTGCTTTCTGCAAGCAAGAGACCCAACTAAGCTGGTTCTATAATTCAGTCTAAGTCTGGAGGCTGAGAACTAAGGGAGCTGATGGTATAAATCATAGTCTGAGGATAGAAGGGAGATGAGATAGGATGTTCCAGCTCAGAAGTGAAGCAGTAAAATAGGGTTGAATTCCTCCTTTCTCCACTTCGTTCTATTCAGGCCCTCAAGGGATTGGTTGATGCCCACCCACATTGGGGAGACAGTCTGTTTTACTGAATTTATGGATTCAAATGCTAATCTCATCCTGAAACACCCTCAGACATACCCAGAAATAATGTTTAATCTGGGTGCCCTATGACCAGTCAAGTTGACACACAGTTAATTTTAACTACCACACTCAGTTTTTACATAAATGTTCAAATATAAAACTAGGTATTAGTTCCTTATGTATGTAGTTTTTATACAGCTATAAAACATTGGTTTCCTATCTTTTTCTGTCATTTCTGATCTTTTCCACAGGTATAGTTGGAAAAGATTCCCAGGTGATTTTCATGTAATGTCTTGTGAGAATCCCTAATCTGTAGCATTAATTTTGCCCTTGTTTGGTATACTTTACTGTCTTTATTATTTAATGATTTTATTTTCTGTGTTTTCATTTAGTTGAAGATTTTTTATGAGGCTCACATACCTAAATGTTACATTTTCATGTATTTGATGTCCAAAATATTTTTTTTGTATTTGAACTACTGCTGAGTCTGATTAACTTAGTGTTCAGGGATGTGGTTTGCCCTTCACGTAGTATGGACACATTTACAAATTAAGTCTGCTTTTACTTTTTTCAGTAGTCTGCTATAGTTAAAAGTATTCTTACCTATTAGTGTGGTCATAATCATTAATCCAGAGGTGGATACTAAAATTTTGGTGCTAGTGTATAGTTAAAAGATGGGTCACATGATGATATAGAGTATTCATATCTATCATTAAGAGAAAAATGTAAAATTAAAAATTTCCCATAGAGAACTTACAGAAAAAATCCCTACTATGTTTGTTATTCCTCGTTTTAGAAACATTGTTATAAAAGTTTTTAAACACTGTTTTTTGCTTTCTTTAAAAGTCCATATTCAGAAGTGGAGAAATTGATAGAAAGGGAATTATGAATATTGTTAGGAATTTCAGAATCACTCAGCTATTTCCCTACATCCTAATTAGGATAATCATAAATGAGCATATATATGAGTAAAGTTTTCTGTGTGGTTTCTTATGTATCTCTACTTTGATTCTGTACCACATAATGTTAATTTTGGCTTCTTAGTTATAAACTGTCATATTTGATTATTTTTTCATTTGATAAATTTGTTAACTGTTTCCCTTATGAGATTTTATCCCAGCAAAGAGTAAGTATTACATATGTGTATTTAATAAAGGTTTTGGACTAAACCAGGTCAACTAAGAAAAGCTATTATAAGTATTCATTAAAGGGGAATTAATGCATAAATTTCCTTGTAAATGTATTTAAAATCAAACTTTTTCATATGTTTTATTGGCTGTAATTCTGGGTATATCTATGACCACAAAGATATCTCTTTGTGCTGCTAGTTTTTACCTTTGTGTTTAGGCCAAATTGAATCAGTATGTTTTTGAAGTAAGTTTTTCTGTAAGTACTTTATGTTACTTTTTTCCATTAAAAGATGACACCAACAAACTTTTACTATTATATGAATATTGGAAGTAACTTGGATAGCAATTGTAAATGCATTTAAAGCACTGCCAGTTTAATTTTTTTCTGTATTTAGTATTTGTCAGTTTTAAGATCAAGATTCTTAATGTTTCTTTTTCTTTTTAAATAGATATGATGATGCAATACAGCTGTATGATCGGATTCTACATGAAGATCCAACTAACACTGTAAGTTAGCTGATGGTCCTGAAGATCATCTAGTTTATTTCAAAAGGCAGAATTAATTAATTCTGGAAATAATGGAGAAGTACATATGGAACCATGTTTATCTTCATATTTTAAATATTTCATAATAGGCCAATAAACAATAACAATAGATTTGAAACTCTTCAGTAAAACTTTTTATGAGATATCTTACTAGAAAGAAGCTTGTTGAAATTAAGAAAGAGAATTTTATGTGCTTATGAAAAAGCCCAGGAGAGCTCATATTTTGTTGAAGTTTATAAAATAGTAACTTATCTTGTTTGTGTAGTTACATTTCAGTTATCTTAATGAAAAATGGAAGAAGTCATCTGAGTAATTAGTATATGGGATTAATGAAGGTGTTTTGTTTTAGATTTGGCTTTTCTGACTTATATCTGCATAAGAATGACTATGTCGTATATAAATATACTTAAAGAAAAATATCTTTCATTTATCCTGATTTTTAACAAATTTTATATTAGTTCATTGGTCAAAATGTTTGTTCTAAATATACTTATGTAGTATTACTTGTTTTAAAAATACTCTGGTGGAAAAAATTTGTTTTTATTGTTTGGAACATTTCAGTTTACTGTTGGTATAATGGCTTCCCTCAGATTTACTTTTTATTAAGTGAAAAGTTAAAGAGACCAGGCATTTTTAATGCTTTATGTTATGTCCATGTATACATATGCCCTCTAAAAGAAAAATATTTTATTGTAATACATAATACACAATAAGTATAGGGCATAATGGTATTTATTAGAGTGTTCATACCGCACCTCTGACTATGACTGTAGAAGTTTTAGTTGCTATTCATGTTTATATTTTGACATTGTATCATGTGTGATACTTGAATGCAATATTTTTAACAAGTTTCACTGTATCTATATAATTATTTCATCTCAGCTGGTACAAACTCTGTAAATTTTGGGGAAAGATATTAATATCAAATTAGGTAAGCCTGTGCCAGTTCTTTAAAGATCTCATAGGTAGAGCCTTTGGCAAGGCTTAAAACACAACATTTAAGCACAAACCAAAGGTAAAATGGTTTTAGCATTCATTTAATACCATTATATTCTAAGTATTGTGTTAGTTGCTTTACATTGATACTTGGAGATTGGTGGTATTACTGAGTTTTCTGGACATTAAATATTTTACCCTTGGTTAGAAAGCTGGTAAGAGGTAATAGTTGGGATTCAGTTTCTTCTCCCCACCCCCGCCCCAAAACCTGGACTCTGTTCTCTACCGTATTGCCTTTGGGAGAACTAGTGTCATGAAGAATGAAAGGAATACACAGTTAAATATGTTTCAAGTAATGTTGGATTGGTGAAGTTAGATATTATGTGTCCAAAATAGTTTCTTCATTATATATTCATTCATTTCTCATCTGTTTTCAGGACTTCAAATGAGCTGTCCTTTGAAGTCTAATATTTTTCTTTTCGTAAAGGCTTTAAGGTTGAGTTACTTTTAGAACTTTACTTCTACTTTCCTTATGAATTCTTGAGACTTTCTAAATTTTGCATATACAGGGTCCAGCACAAATAATGCCCCTTTTTTTAATTACAAAATCATAAGCATGTAATTCTTTAACATAACAATGTCACACTCAAGCATACCATGTGATATTTTAGATGAAGTGTCAAATTAAGACTGTAAATTACCACACCCATATTATTACCCCACCAGCCACACTCAAGCAGGTGTTCCTTCTGGACCCTGTGGTGCAGTGCTTTCATTGTTTTACATAGTGGAATGACTCAAACATATTTGAGTGCCTACTGTGTAGCACTGTGTTAGGCCTTTGGCATGAGCAGAATATTAGAGGATACACATTTTTAACAAATAGGTCATTTTTTGTTACTAAAATATTATCACTATTATTGTGAATATTGCTCTTGGCCTTATTGAGGAATCTCTTGATTCTCCCTGTTTTTTCTCTCTTCTTCAGCTCGAAACCTCACCTTTCTCACTCCATGACAGGTACCTCCCTTAGTCTAAAGAGGATCCATTCATTGTTGTTCCAGTGTCTGCATCTTATGGAGTGTGTATTATTACATAAAAAACAACAGTCATTATAATTAAGTTTAACCTGGCCCTAGTGTGTTTTTTGTTTAACCTTCTGCACTGAATAAAATAAAACAGAGGTGGGGGGGTTGTAAATTTAATACTTCATATAGTGCCCTCCAGCCCCTGACTGTTCACTCCAGCCTCAAGCGTGTAGTCTTGACTACATACAACATTGCTGTCTCCCGTGCCTTTGCTCCAGTGTTCCGCCTCCAACACAGTGTTCTTGACACTGTGTCTTCGTTTGCTTTCTTAATGTCTACTTCCCTTTTCTATTTCAGCTCAGGTGTCACATCTGGGACCCTCTTTGCTTCCTGACCTTCCACCTCTTCCACTCTGCTACAGCCTATTTGTATTAGGATCTACTCCATGTCACAACAATTCCCTAGATACACAACTCCCCCTGTCATTGTTTTTTTCAGTATTTGATGTGTCTTTCTCTTTATAGTGTCATTGTCTAGCATACTACCTAGCAAATAGTAGCTGTTGAGTACATACTTGATGATTGTATAAATATACGTCATTTATTTTTTTACATTTATGGTTTAAAAAACTTTAAAATGCAGGTTTAAATGTTTTGTTTTAAAATATGTCTTTTAGGACCTGTATTATTCATTTGAAAGGCTCATAGGTAGATTGTTGTGTTAAACTTGTGAAAAAGTTATCAGAAGCCATATTTGTATAATGACATGGTGAGATTTTTTTTCTAAGCTTCACTTTCCTTCTGTGTCTTAAGATACAGATCTTATGAATGAGACAGAGTAAAGGACTTTAGGCTGGATAAAGATTAGGATTCCCTGCTGGCTTGTAATTATCAGAATCTGGATGGTTATTTATTTGAATGAAATGATGCATACATTGTGTACATCAAAAGTAAAGCATGTGTGATTGTTAGAGGAATGTTTGAATTCCCTGGTGGGATGTCATGGGGTATGTTTATAAACTCCCACTAAGCAGTAGTTGTACAATGGAGTTTCACTGGCATTGAGATAATAATTTGCACAGTCAGATTACCTTCTTTAAGAAAACCCAGGGAATCATGAGCGCCTAATCCTTTATTAATGTCAACCCATAGGCTGCAAGAAAGCGTAAGATTGCCATTCGAAAAGCCCAGGGAAAAAATGTGGAGGCCATTCGGGAACTGAATGAATATCTGGAACAGTGAGTGTTTTACAAGAGGATTGTGTTTTGTTATTCCGATAAATCTTTTTTAATTAAAACGGAATTTGCATTTGATTTTCCTTTTTGCCTACATGCTGTTTATTTACCTAATATTTACACACATATTTTTTTTCATTTTCCCTCACTAGATTTGTTGGAGACCAAGAAGCCTGGCATGAACTTGCAGAACTTTATATCAATGAACATGAGTAAGTGGTTAGGCACACATAAAATTTTGTTAGGATTGCAGTTTTCATCACTATATAAGTTCAGAAGACCTACTGGTTTCCAGAGGATCGGTGGGAAGATATGAATCATGTGTCATTTTAAATGAACAAAATAAATAAACAGTTAAATGAAAAGAAAAACAAATCAATGATTTATTGGTTATATATGTGAATTGCTTCAACTAGGTCATTTGTGTTTTCTAAATTGTTTTTGTTTGGGAAGTTGTTTTTCTTTCAAATACATAAAGTATTCTTTAGAGTGAGAAAGGCCTGCATTTACTGAGTTAAGGTTATTTTCAGTGAATCAAAATTGTGAATTTTTAGAGTTCAGATTATTCTTACAATACAAAGAGTATTATGCTCCCTGCTGTTTAAAAATTCTGTCAATTGTATGCATTTATTAGCCTTAGTACTAAGAGAATCAACTCTTCCAAAGTAGAAGCATTCTGTTGCCTGGGTAAAAAACCAAGAATAATCAAGAATGTTGAATGTTGTAGGAACTGGCTTATTGGATATTTAATGTTTTTGTTAGCTTTTTTATTGCTGCAGTGACAGGAGGAAATCCCAGTGTGAGAGGATTAGCCCTGTCTTAGTGCAAGTTTTCCAATATCACAGCATTAACGCTAACCACCACGTAGAGGCAGGACTTTTTTTTTACCCTTAGTTCTTCTGAATCTGAAGTATATCACATTGTGTCTTTCCTTCTTTTAGGAGTCATTGTGTCTGACTCTGAATAGAGTCAGATTCTCATGCACATATTCTTACTATGCATGAATAGTTAATCTCATTCTCATAGTACAAATAGCTGACACATGAAATAAAATAGAATGAAGACACTTTGTGTCTTGCCTTTGCCCAGGGTTGTATGTGTAATGTGAAATTGGGAATTAAGGTAGTAAACTGCATAATTCTAAGATAAGTGGGAGCTAAAATTAAAATAATAGCTGTCATGCAGTGAATGTGTCTTATATTCTGGGAAGCAGTTTTCAGTTCTGTACCATACGTTGGCTCAGATCCTCCTTGTTTTCCCTCACAAAATTATTTCCCAAGTCATGTTCAGTATAGATGTGTTTTACGCTTGTATGTCCACATATGGAAACATATTCATGTTTTCTTATGTATGAGAGTGGTAGTATATTTGGTTTAAATGGTAATTTATTGTCATAGTTTATATAGTATACAATATATAATTTAAATAACATGAACTGAATTTTCAGAATGCCGTAAAAAAACGCATTTTATTTTGTCCATAAAACAGATGACAGTCATTTCAAATATTTTGTGCCTTTTTAAGATTTGCGATTAAACGCATTTAAAAATATTTTAAACCATCAAATTTTTAAAATTAAAAATGCAGAAAATTTGTATAACCCAAAAAAGAATAAAGACAGAAACAGAAATCATGTGTAATTGCATCATCCTAAGTTAACTACAGTTTATTTTTTATTTTTTTACTACCTCTTGAAACAGAAACTTAAAATAGAATTATCTTTCGTAGCCTAATGCTTTTCACTTAGTTATATTTTGTCTAAAATTTCTTACCACAATAAATATTTTACAATGTAATTTCAGTGGCTTTATGTTATTCTATTGTAACCTAGTTTTCTTAGCAAATTTTCTAGGGGAATATGTAGGTGGTTTTTCATTTTCACTGTAATGGTGTACTGATTTTCTTTATTTTTTTATAGAGAACAGATATTGTTAGGATTGTCTTAATTTTAAATGTTTTGTTGGGCTACATTCTTCGAAGTAGAATTACTTGATTAATCAATACGTACATTTTCAGGGATTTTGATAAATTGTTCTGAATTGTTTAGTCTCACACCAGCAGTTCTTAGCGTTCTTTAACAACACTGTGTGCTGTCATTCTTTTCAATCTTTGCAAATTTTGATAGGTGGGAACTGGTTACATCTTTAAAAAAAATTTTTTTAAGAGCTCTTTATAAAAGTGGTTGGAAGTTTTGTTCTTTCAGAAACATACCCTTGTTTGGTATATGTCTTTTCATATTGATTTTTTTAATCTTACAGACACATTTTATTTTTAGATGATCAGATACCCATTTTTTTTGCTTTCATATTTTCTATCCTTTAAGAACTATATTAATATATCACCTCTGTCTTGCATAGTTTTAATATTTCTGTGTTTAGTTCTCAAATAGATAATACTTTATTTTTAACCTACCATTAAATTTATTTGCTCCACCTTGTAATGGCCACATTCAGTTTTGCTTTGTTTTGAATCTCTAAAGAGTTTGTTGAGATAGGTGAAAGACACTCAAGAAAAATGAACTGAAATATTCCAAGAAATTTAAAAAAATAGAATAGCATTTGAAAAATTTCTTTTTAGAAGAAATGATAATTGTGTTCATTTTTACATTAAACTACATCACAAAATTCTTTTTGGTCTTAAAGCTTATTATTTACAAAATGGCCATTTAGTTTTTTCAAGGAATAGTCAAATTTAGAGTACGTGGAAATAAATATCTTCATATTTTTTGAAGTGAAAATTAGAATTTTTTCATTTACTTGTTTGGACAAGCCATTGCAGTAGATAGGGTTTTTTTTTTTTTTTTTTGGTAGAAGTGATAAATTATTGTGGTATGTCAGCTTAGTACAGTTTTATGGACACAGCAACAAAAATGTAGCAGTTTAGGAATTGCTAGATATATTTAACATTTTGACATGTTCTGCATGTAAATAGTTTATAAGCTATTTTAAATATAATAGGTCACAGGCAGCATTGCTGGTCTAGACCTAGTACTTTTTACTCTAAATTCTGCAGTAGAATGTTCATACAAGCCCATTTAGTGTTTTTATATAGAGAGAAGGGGATATAGAATTCTGCCATGCATTTTCTTTTCTATCTTTAAGTTACTTTTACTTAAGTTTGCTTCTGATTTATAAATTGTAGTGTGTATTTTGTTATTCAAGTGGCATATGTTACACCAGTTGACCATATTGAAATACTTGTTTTAAATATAAAATTAGTTATAATTTGTTAGCACTACCAATGTATATTATAAACAAAAACACATATTTTAAGCAAAGACACTTTTACTTGATGTATAGTTAAAAGTAGATGTTATATCAGTAAACAGCAGCTAGTAGTGTAAATTAATTGATAGTGACTATGGTTGCTTTTTGTAGGTCCAGCCTCACTGTAAAATTTTATAACTAGTGGAATTATTAAAGTGCTATAAGGAAGAATCATAATGTTAATAAAGCAGTCTAGTGACAAATACTGGAACCTGTGCATATGCTTTTGTGAAGAATGGAAGAACTTTGATAAAGTTAGGTGTTTAAAGTAGAGACCACTTTCCCCTTGTTTTATAGAATAAAAAATAAATATCAGATAAATATCAATACTTCTGTTCTAGACATTTATTCAGTCATTTGTTCATTCATTTATTATATACTTATAGTTAACAACCAGGTTTTGGATATACAAATGAAAGGGCTAAATAGTTGCATGATCTTTGATGATTATATATAAGAATCTTTATAAATCTAAAATATTGTGATACAGGGGAAATCTGCAGGGTATTTTTGGTTCCTCAGACCCTTCGTATTTCATTGTTGTACCTGTTTTTATGTCACCATCGACATCTTCAGTAACATCACCATCAGAATTTTTTATTGTGGTGTGTAGTGCTCACAGGCAGTATGCACAGTGGTTCAGGAGTGCGGCCTGTCTGGAGTGGCACAGCCTGGGTTTCAGTTTAATCTCTGTACCTCACTCTTCTTAACTATAGAGTGGTGATATTAATTTCCTACTTCCTAGGGTTTGGGTAGTATTAAATTACTTAATACATTTAACACCAAGAGAATAATACATAATGAGCATCTGATAAAAGTTAGCTCTTATTAGCCACTTTTGTGAAATGGCAACATGTATATATTAAAAAGTAAGTATATTAGACTTTAATGTAAAGACCTTTGTATATTGGTGACAAATGCCAAAAATAAAATAACTATAGTAGCTTTTTTCTGATGGGTACTCTCATCACCTCCTCACTGGGAATAAATTTTAGGACTCCTCTGTTCTTTAGGACATGACTTTAAACATATAAAATACATTAAGGGGGATTATAGTCACATGGTATAAAACCCTTTTTCCAGAGCCCTTTGCAGCAGTTCTCTCCTTAAGTTTTCAGCAAGATTTTTGTTTCTTTACCACATGATTGAATAGCAATAGAGTGTATATTAAAGTCACTAACTTGATCTATTTCTCATGGGTTTAGAAATTTATAACTTTATTATGATTTTGTGTTTAACAATAAACTTAAGTAATGAAAAGTCTTTGTAGGAGACTATGTTGGTAAATTTATGTGTATAAAGAATTTTAGTAAATAGTACTTAATAAAATGTTTATTTCCTCCTTACACTTAGCTATTTCATTACTTTATTAAATGATTTGTGGAATTCCAGAAATTATTTTACATGTAACTTGATCCAAGGTCTTAAAGCCTATGTCATTAATGTTTGGATGTCCTATTAGTGACCCAGTTTTAAAAAAATGTAGTATGTATTGTTTGTTTGTAGGCTGCTTTAGGATTTAAGCTTCTGTTTACTCATTTCATTAAAAACTAAATATTATTTGTATTTATGAACTTAGGATAATAAGTCCTTTATCAATAAAGCTATTTAAATTATTTAGGGATAAAAGTAAAATGTCTAACTAAGATTGTTTTTAAGTTATTTTAAGGCATTGCTAAGATAAAATTTGTGACTTTTAAAATTAATTTTTCCTATTGATATTTTTCAGTTACGCTAAAGCAGCCTTTTGTTTAGAGGAGCTTATGATGACTAATCCACACAACCACTTATATTGCCAGCAGTATGCTGAAGTAAGTGTTTTCAAAAACAACAATTGTGTGTGATTTTATTTTTGTTGGTTTGAGTGTTATTATGGAACTAAGAATATGTCCTTAATGTTAGGTAAGCATATAAATATTTAAAACATCTGATGAAAATTGACTTGTGGGAGTAAAAGTTTTAAATTTTTAATACTGTAATGGAATACTGACTTCTCAGTTAAAAGCACTATTTAGAACAATGAAATTTTTTGTATTTTTATATGTATACTATTTGCTAATAATGAATTAATTATATCACAATTGTCACCACTTAATGGCTTCTAAAACATTTATAGTGATTATGATTTTTAAATTTATATTCTAGAAAATTCATATCAAGGTCAGTATTTTGGAAAGTAGCAAGTATTTGTTTATTTGCTTAACTATTAAGGATAGCAAGAAAGTTCAGTGCTATAAGGTTAGAAGGACTTCATATTAAGGACTGTTAATAGTTTTTTTGGGGAAATTAGGCTTTAAAATTTAGATTAGTTTTAATAATTTTAAGATGAAGTGTTTTAAACATCTTGCATTTGTTTACAGAATATGTGTTAATTACTAGTGCCAATGGTGTGATGAAAATACTATATTTCAAAGTAGTAAAATAAATGGCTTTCAGCACTGCGCACTTTTTAACAGGTTAAATATACCCAAGGTGGACCTGAAAACCTTGAACTTTCAAGGAAGTATTTTGCACAGGCATTGAAACTGAACAACAGAAATATGAGAGCTTTGTTTGGACTTTACATGGTGAGTTAAGGTGCATGTTTAATCTTATTTTAACAGATATGTCATTTAAAATCCATTAACTATCCTATTTAATCACTTTTCTCTCTCTTTTTTTGATAAGCATATGAATATTTTTCTCTAGTTAATTATGAGTAAAAGGTTATAAGGCAATTATATTTTTGAGTGTTAGTATATCCTACTTGACATTTAATTGTAAAATTTTTAATTCTGTCAGAAATGAAATTTTACCTTATAAAATTAAATAGTAACAGATAAAAATCCATCCTATCTATTTCTCAGTTGTTTTGACATTTTGGGGTTTATGCCCAACATAATTATATTTCTTACCTTAAATTAAAATTATATGAGGTATTTTTAAACTATGGCAATAAAAAACATATTAGAAACAAAATCTCGTGTCAAATTAAAATATTTTTATGGTATAGAAGAAATTTGCGAGAAGTATGTAATTAAATACTTATTGTTTATGACAAATGACAAACTTGGAAAAGTGAATTAACAAAAGCTTTGGAGTAGAAAGAATTTGCTGAGATTTTAAATATATATAAAATGAGCCCCTCTGCAGTTTAATCATCATGCCTGGAAAAGGAAACTTTTCTTTAATAGGTCAGTTCTTTGAAATTTTAATTTATCCTAATCTTTCATGGATTTTTGGATCAATGTCTTATTGGAGGCAGAGATGAAGGCAGAAAGAAATACATGAAACCCCTTTCCAGAAAGAAATGGAATTTTTAAGAATTATAGTAGACAACTAATAAAATAATTTTAGATATTATTTAAGACATCTTTTCCCATCACTTTGGATTATTCAATATTTTAATATTGTCATTTTTTAAATTTTAATTGTTGTTCAAATACAGTTTTCTGCCCTTTACCTCCATCCCAGTAATACTGTCATTTTTAAACACTACAGTTTTATTTAATGTAATTTTATTTTAAAAGTTGTTTTGCTACAATTTTTAAAAACTTCGTTATCATCCCATTGCAACTGTGACCTTACATGGTTTTAATTATTTTGCTAGGAAAAGGGCATTTGTTTTTGATTGTTTTGTTTTGTTTTGTTTTTAGTCAGCAAGTCATATTGCTTCTAATCCAAAAGCAAGTGCGAAAACAAAAAAGGACAACATGAAATATGCTAGTTGGGCAGCTAGTCAAATAAACAGAGCTTATCAGGTTAGTACTGATAATTTTATGTTATAATACAAGTTAGTTAATATATTTCTTAGTTGTTGGTTTTTTTTCTGCCGACTACAAAGGTAGATGTTTATCATTGAACTTTGGTGCTTTTGAACCTTTATCAAATGTGTTTTAACTGTGTGGGATTAAATTGTAGTGGTAAGGATCACTTTTTTTTTTTCAAGAGGAGTCTGTTACTGTTATGATCAGTCCCATAATTAGCCTCACCGCTTACAAGTCTCAGTAGTTCTGCATTTGGCAAATACAAAGTAATTTTGAAAATCCTGAAAGGATAAACAAATTACAGGATGCATTTCAGAAGCAATTGTATATGTGAGTGTTTCATTAATCAGAGGTATCTCAATGAAAAAAAAGAGGAAGACAAGCCTAAAAATAAAGTAAACAAACTATAACAAAGTTTATGTATTTTGCTTATATGCCAGACCTGATTTTCTGAAGCCTGTCCTAGGATATTCTTCAGGAGGGCCTCATGGAAGAACAATCATGTTAAATCTTGCGTGTACCTGTCTATAAGTAGAGATGTCCAACCCGTGGCCTGTGGCCCAGGATGGCTATGAATGCAGACCAACATAAAATCATAAATTTACTTAAAATGTTATGAGATTTTTTTGTTTGTTTTTGTTAGTGTTTGTATATTTAATGTGTAGCCCAGGACAACTCTTTCCTCCAGTGTGTCCCAGAGATGCCAAAAGGTAGGACACCCTGGTATAGTCTTTATATTTGAAGGATGATTTGGCTTTTTATAAAACCTTTGGTTTACATTATTAAGTCTCTTAAACATTTTGTTCCATTTTTTTTTCAGATAAAATACTACTGTAAAAAAATCTGATGCCATCCTGATTTTCTTTCCCTAATAAGTGACTTAGCTTTTTATCTGGTTATCCTAAGGAATTTTTTATTTATTTTTAAGATACAGTATATTTTGTTGATTAGTTCTTGGGCTAATTTTCTCAAATACGTGATAGACCTGTTAATATGTGGGTTCAGTCCTCTCTTAATTTGAGAAAGTCACCTTTAAAATTATAGTTTCAAATACTTTTTTATTTGATTGCTTAAGTTTTCTTTTTCATGTTTCCAGTTACAAGTTTATTTGCTCTCCTTTCCAAACCCCTGTATCATTCAATTTCTTTCACAATTTTTTTCTGTTTTCTTTTTTTTCTCCCTAATAACTTTTTTGGAGTTCATATTCTTTTTTTTGTTCTCCATATTTTAATGAGATAATTTTCCTGGGCTATTAGGAGGTTTTTATGGAATAAGGGAGTCAGAGATAGAGTAGGATAACTTTTCCAGCATTGCTTTCTCTATGGCCTCCTTGGTCTATTCAAAGCCTTGGTTTTAAAGTCTGTTTTGTCGTATACAAGTACTACTATCCCAGGGTTTTTTTCTTTTTCATTTGCATAAAATGTCTTTTCCCATCCCTTTACTTTTAGTCTGTGTGTATCTCAGTCTGAGATGGGTCTCTTGGAGGCAGCATATACGTGTGTCTTGTTTTCTTATCCATTCAGCTACCTTCTGTCTTTTGGTTGGAACATTTAAGCCATTTACATTTAGGGTGATTATTATTATTAATAGATATGTATGTAGTGCCATTTTCTTGTTAGACTGTTTTCCTCTATTTTTTTTCCTTTCTCTTTTTCTTTTTCTTCCTAAAGCTAGCCCTTTAACATTTGTTGCCCTTTAACTGGTTTGGTGTTGACAAACTCCTTTAGCTTTTTCTTATCTGGGAAGCTCCTTATTTCTTCTTTGATTTTAAATGATAGCCTTGCTGGGTAAAACAGCCTTAGTTGTAGGTCCTTGCTTTTCATCACCTTGTATAATTCACTCCGTTCCCTTCTGGCCTGAAATGTTTCTGTTAAGAAATCAGATGACAGTCTAATAGGTACTTCCTTGTAGGTAACTATCTGTTTTTCTCTTGTGGCTTTTAAGATTCTCTCCTTGTCTCTAAGCCTTGTCATTTTAATTATGATGTGTCTCAGTGTAGACCTCTTTGGGTTCAACTTGTTTGGGACTTTTTGAATTTCCTGGACTTCTATGACTTTTTCCTTCACCACATTAGAGAAGTTTTCAGTCATTATTTCTTCAAATAGGTTCTGGATTCCTTGCTTGCCATCCTCTCCTTATGGTATTCCCATGATGCAGGTGTTGTTATGCTTCATGCTGTCCAAAATGTTTCTGACCCCCTCATTTTTTAAAATTCTTTTTTCCTTTGGCTGCTCTGCCTCGGTGTTTTCCTCCTACCTTGTCTTCCAAAACACTGATTCAGTCCTCTGCTTCATCTAACCTAGTGTTTATGCCTTCCAGTGTATCATTTACTACAGATATTGCATTATTTATTTCTGAATGGCCCTTGCTTATGGTTTCTGTGTCTTTTTTCATGCTGTTGAGTATTTTTGTAATCATTACTCTGAATTCTGTATCTGATGAATGCTTGCCTCCATTTCATCTAGTTCTTCTGGAGAATGCACTTGTTCTTTCATTTGGGATCTGTTTCTTTGCCTTCCCATCTTGGTTGTTTCTTTATATTTTCTTCCTTAGTGGTTAAACTAATCTGTTGTCAAGCTGGTCAGTTAATCTAATCAAGCTGTAACCAGCAGTTGAGCTTAAGCACCACAGAGTTGGGCAGAGTAATTCCTGCAGTGGGGCTGTTGCTTCTCCTCAGGCCGATGCCACTTGGAGAGGAGTGCTCTGCCTGAGAGACATGACTCTTGCAATATGGGGAATGACTCAGTGCAGGGGTCCTGGTGGCTGACCATTCAGTTTTCTCCCCAGAGCCACCAACCCCAGATTCTCCTTAAGCATCTCTAGTCCATTTCTACCCTCCCTTTGCCAGAGCCCAGGGTAAGTGGCTGCAAATGAAATTTTGTGCATTGGCCCTTTTAGAGGCTCTGTCTCCCCCTGGCAGACAGAAACCCTGCTGCTTTTCACAGCTGATGTTATCTGGGTTTCTTTCTGGCTCTGGTGCTTTAGGCTGGGGAGCTCAAGTTGGGGTTTAGACCCCATACTTCTCAGGGGAAACCCCTAGCCACTGAAATATCCTTCCAGAACTTCCGCTGCAACCTGTGGGAGCCCAGCCAGCCCTCTTTTGTCTCCTCTGCACTCCATACCAGTCACATTTTGGTGTAGTGGTTTCTTCTGTCTCTTTGTGGTTATAAGGCTTTTCTCCAGCTAGGGTTCATTCTGGATGATTTCTCCACAGTTTAGTTTTAGTTCCAGATTGGTCCTTGGAGGAGGTTAGTGTAGCTTCCACTTACTGTTCCACTATCTTGAATCCTAAAAAAAATAAATATACATTTTATTTAGTCAGTTAATTGCCATCTACCTGTTGACTGGTGAGGTTCAACAGTTTTCTCATGTTTATTTGCTATATGAAGCCTTACCTTTTCATCAGTTTATGACTATTTTTTTATTTTCCTAGTTATGAACCCTTTGTTATATGTGTAGCAAATCCCTTCAACTCCTTGCTTGTTTTTACTCAAAAATGATTTTGATGAATAAAAGTTCTGAAGTTAAATATGTTCAGCCTAATCTTTTATTTCCTTTATGGTTTGTACAGTGTGTCTTCTGTTTAAGAAATTATTAACTACATGTGGTTATAAAGGTAATCTTGTCTTTAGAGTCTTTTTTTCTTCTGCTTTCACATTAAGATCCAGAATCCATTTGGGGCTTATTTTTTACATATGACATGAAATACTCGTAGTTGTCAGTTTCCCCCATTAGCTGTCCAGAGTGTTCCTGGCCATCTCTGTTTTCTGACATGTAAAATAGGACTCAGTCACCACCCACTGTTAGCTGTCCAGAGTGTTCTTGTCCAATACTGTGTTCTGTCATGTGAAATAGGAGTCATTGTCCCTGGTAGCTATCCAGAGTCCAGTCCATCTCTGTGTTCTGTCATGTGAAATAGAATTCATTTCCCCTCCCCCCTGCCTCGGTTAGCTAACCAGAGTGTTCTGTCCATCTCTGTGTTCTGACATGTAAGATGGGAGTCAGTCCCCCCAACCCCACCCATTAGCTGTCCAGAGTGCTTCTGTCCATCTCTGTGTTCTGTCTTGAGTCCCACTCCATGGAAGCCAGTGCCATGTGTTAGTTAAGGGAAGAACACAGAGGGTTAGTTCCATGTTATCTGGCTCCAGAGTTTGGCTCTGACATTCATTAGCTCTGTAACCTTGGATAAATTATTAACCATCTCTGGGCCTTGTTTTTCATCTGCAAGATAGGCATAGTGAAAGTTCTGAGGATTAAAGAAGTTAATAAATAATTTTTACCAAATCACAGTAATATACAGTACATTGTGTTTGCTAATCACAGGTTCTAAATTCACTTGATTATTCCTGCTGTGTTCATTGAGTTATAATATTGAAATAACAATAACAGTTAGAATAGTAAACATTTATAGGAAGGTTATTATATGCTCGATGTCTGTCCTGTTCTATAATGAGGATATTAAAGCATGAAAAACTTCAATTACTTTCCCAAAGTGACATTGCTGGTTATTGACAGAGCTATTTTCAAACTTAGGCAAATCCAACTCTAGCATTGGTGCTGTCAGCGGCCTGAATGTACTGCCCCTATAAAGAGATGTCAGGTATAAACGTATCTGAAGCTGTAATTACCGTTTCCAACTCTTTTCAGTATTTTCTCATATGAACAGTCAATACTGTACCCCCATGTGTTTCTTTCTTTATTTCAGACCTAAAGCTCTCGATAATACCTAAGTTCAGAGTTTTGTTTTCTTCATTTTTTTACCTTTCTCTTTTTCCCTATCTTTTCAGTAACAAACACAGTCCCTTTCCTGCATTGAGATGCTCTTTATTACTAGCCGTGACTCCATTTCAGTCATTTAAGCCATTGTTCAGACATCCAAGCTCTATTGTTTAGTTATACTTGCTCTCCCTGCCATTCTTTTTTTAAAAACATTTTTAAGTATATTTTATTGATTATGCTATTATAGTTTTCCCAATTTCTCCCCCTTTTCCCCCCTTGACCCCCAGCCCTCCAGCCTTCCCTCCCCATAGTTCATGGGTTGTGCATGTAAGTTCTTTGAGTTCTCTGTTTCCTATACCATTGTTGATTTCTCCCCATCTATTTTATGCCTACCAATTATGCCTGTTCCCTGTACCTTTCCCCCCAATTTCTCCCTTCCTCCTTCCCACTGAAATCTCTCCATGTGATGTCCATTTCTCTGATTCTGTTCCTGTTCCAGTTGTTTGGTTAGTTTTTGTTTTTGTTGTTTGTCTTTTCTTTTAGGTTCATTTGTTGGTAGTTGTGAGTTTGTTGTCATTTTATTGTTCATATTTTTTATCTTTTTTTAAGATAAATCCCTTTAACATTTCATATAATACTGGGTTGGTGATGATGAACTCCTTTAACTTGACCTTATCTGAAAAGCACTTTATCTGCCCTTCTATTCTAGATGAAAGCTTTGCTGGATAGAGTAATCTTGGATGTAGGTCCTTGCCTTTCATGACTCCAAATACTTCTTTCCAGCGTAGGGTTTCTTTTGAGAAATCAGCTGATGGCTTTATGGGGACTCCTTTGTAGATAACTGTCTCCTTTTCTCTTGCTGCTTTTAAGATTCTCTCTTTATCTTTAATCTTGGGTAACTTAATGATGATGTGCCTTGGTGTATTCCTCTTTGGGTCCACCTTCTTTGGGACTCTCTGAGCTTCCTGGACTTCCTGGAAGTCTATTTCCTTTTCCAGATTGGGGGAGTTTTCCTTCATTATTTGTTCAAATAAGTTTTCAATTTCTTGCTGCTGTTCTTCTCCTTCTGGCACCCTTATAATTCACATATTGGAACATTTCAGATTGTCCCAGAGATTCCTCAGTTGCTCTACATTTTTTGAATTCTTGTTTCTTCATTCTGTTCTGGTTGGATGTTTATTCCTTTTGTTCCAAATTGTTGCTTTGAGTCCTGGTTTCCTTCCTGCCACTGTTGGTTCCCTGAATATTTTGCTTTATTTCGTTTTAGGTATCTTTCATTTGTTTTTTCATTTTTCGACTAAGCTCAGTCAGTTCTGTGAGCGTTTTGATTACCAGGGCTTTAAATTCTCCATCAGATAGGTTGGCAATCTCCTCATTGCTTAGCTGTCGTTTTGAAGCTTTGCTGTGTTCTTTCATTTGGGCCATATTTCTTTGTCTTGACACACATGATAAGTTGTAAAGGGGCGGGGCCTTAGGTTTCACCCGGGCAGGGTATCCCTCCTTGCAGAGCTGCCTGTGGGGAAGGGCCAGAGAGGGAGCAGTGCAGCTCACCTGCTCAGCTCTAGCGCACTTTCCAACGCACTCTCGCATGAGACTGGGAGTTTTCTCCCGCCGAAGCAACCACCGTAGTCCACAGTGAGCTTTTAAAAACATTTTTATTTTATCTTATTAGATCCATATTCTTTTTAAAGACATTTTATAAGGTCTCTGTGTTCTTTAGAAAGAGCTCTGAGAGCATCACTTATGCTCTTCATTCTTTGAGTTTTGCACTGTAAAATCCATAACTCTCAGATATTTTGCACATCTTTCCTGAAAGTATGACTTGCCTTTTCTTAACTCTACAGGATGAAATAGTACAAAGAATTTTTGCCAGTTTCTGTCATCTTGGAAGGTAACACATCTCTTGTTGGTCATGTCAGGCTTCTGTATAGCAACTTCTGATTCTTTTCAACTAGGAATCACCCATCATGGAAAATTTATTTCTGTCTCTAGACACCAGTAATACATTTTAAATAAGATCTCTTGTTGCTTTTGAAGCTTTCACACACTGCTTTTTCTGCAGAGGCTGTGGGTTCTCTTTATGTGAATGTGAATCCATAAATACTTGTATTTCTTAACCTTTGCTAACTTGGTGGTTTAAAGTAATGACTTACTTCCTTATGATTCTGTAGGTAGGCTGTTGGGCTTGGGCTCTCTTGAGTAGTTCTGCTAGTATCAAATGGGCTTATTTATATTTCTGCCCCATGCTAATAGTTGATAGACTCACTTAAATATCTGAAAGTTTGCTTTCTGATGGCTGGAGTGCTGATCCATGTGTCTCTCATTTGGCAGGCTAACCTGGACTTAGATGGTGGTCCCAGAGTTCCAAGAGTAGCAGACAGGCAAACTCTAATGCACAAGGGCTTTTCAAACTTCTGCATATTGCTCATCTTCCATTGAGCAAAGTAAATCATGCTGTCAACCTAGATTAGGGATGCAGTACTTGACCTCTCAATGAGAAAAGAAATATGTAGTCATTTGGCAATTTATTACATATTGTATAACTCCATAGTCCCATCCTTCTGCTTGTGTTTATTTTGCCTTCCTTTTTATTCACTTTATTGAGGTATAATTTAGATAAAATAATATGCACACATTTTACATGTACTTCTGAGTTCTGACAAGCATGTGCTCCCCTCTCACCACCACCCCGTTTAAGGCGCACTGCATTCGTCACTCCAGAAAGTCCCCTTTTGCCCTTTGTGGTCACACCCACTTTGCACTGCAGACAAGGACTGATGTCATTCTTATCACTCTAAATTAGTTTTGCTGTATTGGACTTTATATAAATGAGATCATAGGTTATGTACTCCTTTGTCCCTGGCTTCTTTCACTCATTGTAATGTTTCTGAGATTCATCCAATGTTTCATTTTATTTATCCTGTTATTTGTACACTAATGTTACTTTCCACAAATTGTGTAAAGGTAAATTTTAGCCCAACTTATCCCAGTTAAGACAATGAATAAATCATTGACCTTTGATTTTGATAATCAAAATTTTATTATTTGTGTTCTTTTGGTGAGTTTTCTTTGAGATCCAACAGGGACTTAATGCAAAAGGTTTACTTAAGCAAAATATAACTAGATAAAAATAAAAATGCAGAATTTCTGGTTAATGTGAAAAAGTATAACTTTTTAGAGATTGACATTTTAGTAAGTAAATCTGTAGGAACTAATTGAGAACTTCGTGACTCATGTCTAGGCATATAAACAAGTATAAAGAAAAATATTCCTTAGTGTAATGTTTTTCTAGGCACTTATAAATTAGAGAAAATGAGGTTTTAAGAACTGCTTTTCTTTCTTCTTTTCTACTTAATAATGAAACAGAATATGGCTACTACTTGCTCTTCAATTAGGTAATTGGTTTAGTATGTTCCATAAAGGCAGGCAAGTTTGATTAATGCTCATGAAAAACTTTAATGTGAACTTACACACAATAATTATCCAGATAAATGCTTCTTTGGTACACTGTTAAATTCATCTGTGCTAGTGATCCATATGTTATTTATGATTGTGGAGGTGATTCTGTTACTATCCTTTTGGGAAATAGAAAATTAAATCATGATTTGAGGGAAAAATAGGATTACAGCTTAATCAGTTAAATTGCCATATAATTCTGGAATAGACAAAATAATTGCATGTCAGGCAAAATTTGAAGTGATTGATTTATATTTCCAACTTTCTTTTTATTTATCCTGACACAAATAAGTTTGTTTCATTTATTCTAAATAGCACTGGTTGTCAGTACTCTTGATATGCAAACTAGATAGTATTTTTATTAGCTAATTTTTAAAAGAATCACAAATGCATGTTCATTATTTTTATTATGTTTAAGTACAAACCAAGAAAAATACTTTAATATTTTAAAATACTTAAAATAGTTTAGGATACTTATTATGACTAGCTCTATAGGAATTTCTTATTTTTATTTTGCTATGTAAGTGTTACTATGTGGTATCCTATTTTTGTACCCCTCTCCCAACCCATCAAAGCTTTTTCTTAGAATTAGACCTTTAAGTATCTGATTAGGACCATTCCTGTTTACTTTGGATAGGCAGTGGTGAAAGAAAAGGCTTTCTGTTCTTGGTAAGTCCTTGTGAAAGTGAATCTATCAACTGGATAATAGGAGTAATAAGCACACCCACATCCTTTACTCACCGAAGGGAATTATGAAAAGGCAAAGTTTCTAATGTGGTGTTTCTGTTACTCTGTTTTGTAGTTATGACTTGTATATTTAACATTTGAATTCCTTAAATTAGTGATATCTTCTTAAAGGTAAAGGGATTTTGAGTTTTATGAGCTTTTCTTTTTTCCTGGCATTTCCTCTAGAAATCCCCTTTATTTACTCTATCAAATCAAGATTCAACTACAGAAGCTAATGGTTTAGGAAGTAGGGGAGTCATAATGTTAAGCTGCAGCCAGAGAGGTCAGAGGCAGGTTACCAATTCCTGCAGCCTATTGCTTCTATGATGTTACCTGTGCTTGATCACTTACTCTTTCTCAACAGGTCATGAGAAGTTTGCCAAATTAAGTTAATTACAAAAGAGAAGGAACACATCATAAATCAAGCACTAAGTACTTAAGACAGCTTTGGTATTTGAAAGAAAGATCAGTCACATGAAAATGTATTGAGTGTTTAGATGTTAGTTGAAAATACTATATGCTGTTAATAGTAAATGTTAGTCAGTGCTTTAACTATGGGGAAAATAGCTAATACAGATATAATAAACCTACCCCCATAAGGAACACACTTATCAAGTAAATCTGTAGTGTTAAATCAAGCTGATAAATGATGGGAATTGTCCGTCTAGTTAGAAAACTCATTTTGAAATCAGCATGGGGTATTCAGCAGTGTTTCCCTCACTGATTGTGTGCACTACATTGCATTTAATATGTCATGAATTTGGCTTAAATATGTAAAGATAGTATTGAAGGTTATATTGTTTTCATTGTAAAATTCAATCCAATTTGAATTATATATATATATATATATATAGTAAATTACAACTTGAATTAGAAATGCTTATTTTAAAACATGTTTACATCATTGCAATATGTAACAAAGTTTTATTTGACAGGTTTTTGCTGTAGAAACATAGTATTACCTAGATAGCTATTAAATATGAAAAAATTTAAAGAATTGTGACAAACTTTAAATAATTATAGGAATATCTTGTACTTTAAAATGTTTAATAGAAAATACTTTACATTTATATTTTACCTTTGTTTGAAAACATTTGATTTCATGCTAGTGGTAAAATAGATAAAGTTAACTTTCATTAACAGTTTGAAGGTAAGGTTGTGCTTTTGAACCTGCCACTGAAGTTGAGCCTAATTGTATTTTTTAAAAATTAGTTTGCAGGTCGAAGTAAGAAGGAAACCAAATACTCTCTCAAGGCAGTTGAAGACATGTTGGAAACACTGCAGATTACCCAGTCTTAAGGTTTCAAAAACTTTCACATTCCATTTCACAACTGCACAACTGAACTGATTGGCCTGTGACTTATTTGCTAAATGTCCAATTCTATTTATATACTAATTTTCTGTTAAAGCAGTTGTAAAGAATGTGTTTATATAAACTTAAAAATGCCTTTTATTGATAAGCAGGAAGACGGGAAAAGTCCATGGAAGAAAAATTTAAGAAGAATCTTATTGATTGTACATCATTCTCTTAATATCACACTGCTTTTAAACCATAATGTGATGTAGAAATAACCTCTTTAAATAAACCATGATGATTTATTAAACTTGCATGTGAAGATTATAGATTCTGTTATACTTAAATAGTGAAGCTGTTTTAGCACTCAATTTCTAGTTAACTCCTTTTTATCTGTGGTAGGAAATACGTAGCATATATAACTGACAGAAACAAAATACTGGTATGTTATCTTGAGTCTCTTTTGGTGTCAGGTTGGATTTTTTCTCAGTGTTTCAGAAGACTATTTTCTGTGCTACAACGTTATTCTGCTAAATCATGCTAAAATATGTCATACTCAAAAATTCAGTAATCTTTGTAAACTGTTTTGCCATAGGACATAATTATTTCTACCTATAAACTATTTTGTGGCTTATAAATGCTATAATGCTGAAATTTAACCTTTATAGAAGTTATATTTAAAAGTTATAGTTACTGAATTTTTAACTGTAAATTATATAAAAGAATATTTAGAGGTGTAGAGAATAGGAGCTAAAGGGGTTTCAGTGGCTGAGTTATTTTTACTTTAGGAAAAATAAAAAAAATCTAAACTATCTTTAGAGGAAAAACAATCCACAAAACTCATTACCTTCTTAGTAATAATTGGAACTTCTTCCTTTTTCTCTTTCCTACTAATCAGTCATTGTAATACCCTCAATAGTAGTTTGCATGTCTTAGTAGAATAGAAAGAACTTTTATTTATGTCATTGAGACATATATAGGTTTTTAGAATAGGCAATTGTGCATTTAAGACCAATATTTATTATTAGTATTTGTAATTTATATATATGTTGCATATAATACATATATGAATAATATTATTTTTTAACACCATCATTATACAGAAACTTCTCACTTGTCATTGCTGGATTTGGGCAAATGGAGATCATGGAGGAATTGACAACCTGAAAATCTTCAGGAAGAAAACTTACCGATACTAGCATTTTAACCTTTACAATAATTCTGTTATTCTTCCTATCTAGTGTAATTCTTTCATGTTGCAGTCCTTTTCATTTTATTCTGTCATGGGTAATGAGCAAATGTGAAATAACTCTTTTGTCATATGAAGATAATTCTCAACTAATCTTTGTTATCACAAGATGTACCTTTTTTGCTTATGAATTTAGTAACTGCATTTGCAGCATAATCAGCCATTTCAAATTTGTTTGCTACAAAGAAAGTGGTGCCCACATACTATTCTACTACCTTACTCTCTCAAATCTGTTTCCATCAGTCACTAGAATAGTGTTTTCTTTAACAATTAAATTTGTGCAATAATTTAGTGCCTCATTACTCTCAACTTTAGTTTCACTTTATTTTTTCAAATTTTAATACCTTCTGGCCAAGAATTTTATTACACTGTTAATATGTAATTTATGGACCTCAGTTTAAATGTAGTGATAATCCCATTGTGGGACACAGTTGCCTGCCCAACTATTCCCTTCACTTTTTCCTTATAAATAGTATCCTATATTGTTCAAATAGGAGCAGAGATCCCTATTACTCATGGAGGTTAGGACTTTACCCCAACCCCAGGGGATGCATCATGATTGATTTAAAATGGCAATGGTTTCATTGTATTTCTTAAAAAATATTTTTCACTATTCTCAGTTTTTTTTTAGAGGGAGGGGAGGGAGGGAGAAAGAGAGGGAAAGAAACATCCATGTGTGGTTGCCTCTCGTGTTCCCCCTACTGGGGACCTGGCCTGCAACCCAGGCTTGTGCCCTGACCAGGAATCGAACCGGTGACCCCTTGGATCTCAGGCCAGCACTCAATCCACTTAGCCACACCAGCCATGGTGGTTTCATTCTTTATGGTCTGTGATATGCCAGGCAGAACTTTTTGCAGTGGAGAAAATAGTCTGTACTTGTGCTGTCTAGTGTCATAGCTGTTAGCTGTATGTGGCTCTTGAGCTCTTGAAATACGGCCAGTGCAACTGAAAAGTTGAATTTTTAATTTAACCTTATTTAAATTTAAATAGCTGAATGTGACTTGTGGCCATCATATTGGACCGCCCAGAAATAAAAAGTGTAGGCATATGACCTAGTTAGAGTTTAAAGTGAACAGAAGAATGTTGGAAAGGGCCTTCCTTTCAGATTAAAAAGTCAAAGCTTTGTGAGATGAAGCTTATCATTTCTCCTCCTTCTGGCCAACATGCCTAAAGGAACAACAGCCATTCTACAACCATGAAATGGTAAATATGAGATGAAAACTACATTTCAAAGAAGTTTCCTTTGAAAAGTTAAGGAGAGCCCGGGTCTCTGGTAGCAGTTGTGAACACCTAAACCTACATAAGGAATCGCCAACCTCAGTACTTACTATATGAGAAAAATAAACTCTTGATTTCTGTTACTTTAGTCATATATGTTTCTGACTAGTATATCCACCATGTAACTTTTTTAACATGAAAAACTTATTTTAGAATGCTATTTCAGAGTATAATCACTTAAGGTTAAGTAGATAATTGTATATAATAAAAGAAGTAATATCTTATTACAACTCAGCACCAAGTATTAAGCCAACAGAAGTGAGAAAAAGGCATATTAAAACAACCTTAACCATAAGGATAATATTGACTTGGGATCAGAGAGGGAGGTAGAGAAAATAGAAATGGAAGACCAGTGTTTTAGAATGCTGGAAGCATATAATTTTTATTGGCAAATATTTCAAACAATTTTTTCTAATGCCACAATCCATTCATTCTCAAAGTAACTTCATTTTATTTCACTTTGTAGAACTATAAGAATTTAGAAGGGAAGAAAAAGATGATTTAGTTTTACTCTATTTTAAGATGAGGGATCAAGTTTCAGAGAAATTAAGTTCTCTGTGATGGAACAAGGAATAGGACCAGGATGTCGGGACTCCCAAGTTAGTGCTCTTTCTAGTATATGCAGAGGCTTGTATCTGTTCTTTGATACATTGTTTCCTTTTTAGAGTAACAAAGATCGAGCCAGATATGTTCAAGGGACACTCACTGCTCATTAGCAGAACAGGGAACAGAATTCAGATTTTATGATTTGGCAAAACATTTTTAGTGGAATGGTAAAGTCCAGTTTTATTTTGAACTAAATTGATTTAAATCAAGTTACTCATTTAAAGTGTTGCTTCATTTATAGTCAATGTGAGAACTATTTTAGACTATTTAGAACTATTTTAAACCTCTTTCACTTGCACCACAGATGTATGCAGTCTCCCTCTTAATCTTGGTGAGTAACCTCTCGTTATGGGCTGAATTGTGTCTCCCCCACATTCGTGTTGAAGTCCTAATCCCTGGTACTTCAGAATGTGACTTTATTTGTAGATCGAATCTTTAAAGGGGCAATTAAGGTAAAATTAGGTCATACACTTTGGCCCTAAACCAGTCTGGTTGATGATGTCTTTATAAGTGATTAGGACACAGACACACAGAGGAAACATTAAGGAAAGACAAAGAGAAGATGTCCATCCACAAGTCAAGGAGTAATTCCTCAGAAGAAACCACCCCTGCTGACACTTTGATCTTGGACTTCTGGCCTCTAGAACTGTGATGAAATAAATGTTTGTTGTTTAAGACACCTAGTTCTTTGTGTACTTTGTTAAGACAGCCATAGCAAACTAAAACAGCTTTCTTACTGTTTCACAGAGGAGAAGAATTTACGAAGGAAAAACCCCCACCCAGTATCGATATCCTTGTACCCCACTCTACCTCTTCTAACAGTAGAAGAAAGTGGCCCTACCATTTCCTGAGCTATTTCCCACCACTTTCCCCTCAGTTTTTATACTTTAGCTGTTCTTCAGTTGCGTGAATTTGCCATACTTGACAACAGCCAACACAACAGCCATCTGGTGTAAATGAATCAAAATTATTCCTTTTTTTTGTCAGATTGGCAAAAAATATATATTTTTGCTGTGCTGCATAATTTCAGCACATTAGTTGATGTGTGCCCTGAGATGAAAAAGGTTGAAAATTGCTGGTATAGACCAAAGACTTCCTCGATTCGTTCTCCAGAGGTTAAGCCTCCCTTTTTGTTTTAACTGGTATTTTGCATTTTACTTTAAAATACTTTGAATACTCACAGGAGGTTGTAAAACAGTACAGAGAGTTCCCATGTACTAGTATTATTTTAAGTGACCACAGTACATTATCAAACCAGGAAATTGACATTGCAACAATACCATTAACTCAAGTACAGACCTTACTTGGATTTCATAATTTTTACATGTTCTCTTTTTCTGTTTATGAAATGTTATATGTCAGGTTATAGAACTTCACCGATTTTCTCTTGCTACTCCTTAATAGTACCACCCTAATCTGATACCAATGCCTGGCATACACTGATCCTTTCTCCATCACTATAATTGTGTCACTTGAATGTTCTGTAGATGGAATCACACAATATATAACCCTTTCAGACTTGCTTGTTCCAAAATATTTCCCTTCAGAACCTTTGGTGTTGTTGCATGTGTCAATAGTTTGTTCCTCTTTATTGCTAGGTTTAATATTCTATTGTATGAATGTACCACAGCCTGGTAGTCCATTCACTGTGCTAAGATGTGAGTTGTTCCACACCCGAATAGGTTTTATTTCAAATCTGCAAGATTGACTCAGTATTTGAAATTCGTTCAATGCAATCCATCATATTAAAATAAGAAAAAAACACATGATCATATCAATTAATAAAAAGCATTTGATCCATTTATGATTAAAAAGCTAACCTGGTAATAGAAGGAATTTTTCTCAGTCTGACCAAACCAACAATAATTTATAGTTACTATTGAACTTGCAAGACTGTGTTCCTGTTAAGGTTGTGGATCAGGCAAGGATGTGCACTCTTAAACTACTTCAATTTTACATTGTATTTGTTGTGTTCATTGGTGCAGAATAGTGAGGAAAGGGAATAAAAAGCATACAGGTCAGAATGGAGGAAGTAATTGTCTCTATAGATAACTTTATTGTCTGCATAGAAAATCCCAGGAAGTCTCCAAGAACATCTTGGAACTAATGAGTTTAACAAGATCACAAAATGCAAGGCCAAAAAAACCAATTGTGTTTCTACATGCTAGCAATTGGTATTGTAATATAAATTATTTAAAAGATTGTGGGGGGTTTTTTTTAGAGAGTGGAAGGGAGAAAGGGAGAGAAGTCAATGTGTGGTTGTTTCTTGTGTGACCCCTATGTGGGACTTGGCCCACAACCCAGGCACTGACTGGGGATTGAACCAATGATCCTTTGATTTACAGGCTGGCGCTCAATCCACTGAGCCACAGCAGCCAGGGCTACTTAATAATGTATTAAAACTATAGATCATATGGTTGCCGAAAGCTATAAATGCTAATGAAAGAATGGCCTAAAAAACGGATTGGAAAACAACATCTGTCAGTTGTCCCCCACATCATCTATACTGGTTTAATACAGTTTCTATCAAAATCTCAAACAGATTTTTGTAGATAGACAAGCTTTCTAAAATGTATGTGAAAGGACAAAAGAACTGGTGTCAGCAACTTTGAAAATAAAGTTGAGGGAATCAGACTATCAGATAATAGAAATGATGTAGTTACAATAATCGTGACAACTGATTACTCAGGTATTACAACTGATTGTATGGTTTTGTCAGAGCAATGCCATGGGACGTGGAGTCCAGAATAGACCCACACTGGTACGACAAACTTAAGTTCTGGGAAAAGCGCATAAGCAATTCACTGGAACGGTTGTGTTGGGACAATTGAGTATTTAGAAAATGGTATTGGGACAGTTGGATATTTCATAGCAAAATAAAAAAATCAACGTAGACCTCCTACCTTACAAAAAACCTCAAATGGGTCATGGATCTACATGTAACACATAAAACTATAAAATTTTCAGGAAAAAAAAAAAAAAGAAATATCTGACTTGTGTAACCTAGGGTTAGGCCAAAATTCTTAGAGGGCCATCAAAGGTGCAATCTTTTTCTTTTCTTTTTTTAAAGAATAACTTGGACCTTGTCATAAATCAAATCTTGTGAGAGAGACCTTAGAAGACCTTAAAGAACACAAGCCACAGACAAATATTTGCAAACATCGTGTCCAAGATATATAAAGAAATTCCACATTCAATAGTAAGAAAACAATGTAATTAGAAAATGGGCAAAAGACACTTCAACAAAGAGGCTGTTGACGTGGCAAATGTGCACATGAAAAGATGTTCAACATCATTAGCTCTTAATAGAGAGGTGAAAATTAAAGCTTTAATGATACCATGGAACACCTATTAGACTGGCTAAGGTAAAGCACTGATAATCCTATATGATATGCTGATCATGCGAAACAACTTGGAAATGTCAAATGTTTAGCTCTGGAGAATGACAATATACTTTTACATTATCACTTACCTTTCATTTGGATCATTCACCACTACATTTTCAGGTCACCATCTTCCACAGTAGGTTCTTTAATTAAATGAGGTCAGAGACTACCATATTTCACTGTGTATAATGCACTCCTGTGTATAATGTGCACCCACATTTTTGGCCCAAATGAAAGCAATCTTCATTTTAATTTTTTAATTCAATTTTTATTTATATTTAGATACTTGGTTTTTGTTTTATAAAGGAATTTTAGCATTTATTTTGAACATAATGTAGTACAAGAAATTTTATGTGGCAAATAATTACAAAACACAAGGACAGATACAAGGTACAAGAATTTTATGTACCACTACCACCCATGTATAATGTGCATCCTTATTTTCCCCTCAAAAATTGGGGCAAAAAAGTGCACATTATACATGGCAAAATAAATTTTTCTTTGTCCATTATTGTCATTTCAGCTTCTAACAATGTCTGCATATAGCACATAGTGGAATGAATGAAAAGAAAAATGCTGTGCACATTATGGTATACTTCATTTGATAAACCTTCCAGAAGTAGTTTAGCTTCACTTCACTTTGTTTGCTGGTAAAAGCAACTGTAATTGGGAAGTCATTTCAAAACTCTAATCTGCATATTAAGAACAACATTATGGTTAAGGCTGCCAGTCAAAAATATATATATATATATATATGCCACATAAATCACAGGAAAATAATATCTCACAATTTGACTACGCTGAGATACATAAGCCTGGATCATTCTCCATAGCTGCAGAGTTTTCTCCAACTCTGAGGATGTTGTGAATGATCAAGAGTGATTAATGGGCTATTGAGAGTTCTAGTTAATGGTTCTCAAAGTAGGGTCATTCTTGAACTTGGTAGAAATGCAAATTATTGAGTCTTACCCCAATCTGCTACATGAGAGACTAGCAATTTATGTTTTAACAAGCCCATTAATAGTCCTGAGGCCCACTATAACTTGAGAACCATTGGTCTAGACAAGACGGAGTTATTTGAAGATGGATTAGAAGAAGCAGATGATTCTGTGGATTTTTGTGTTATTCCTTTCTTTCATTATGGCTGTGTATGGCATTCTTCACATTATCCCTCTTATTCTGCTTTATTTTTCCCATTATTTTTCTTTTTTGCAACTCTATTTTCCCTAGATGCCATAATAAAGAACTGAGGCATACATGTTTGTTTTATATATTGAATGAAATACTTTTCTCCTTGTAATTGTAAAATTAGTTTCTATGTAGAATTATTGCTATTTTTTCTCAGAAGTCTAGTTGAATTTATTTTATTTCTATTAGTTGCCTTCAATAGATTTTTAAACTTTTTTTAAGGGGATGGAAGTGATTCAGTAGTCTTTTAAAAAGAAATTCTGTCTACCCACATATACACAGATGTCGATATATACATCTCCCTTCTCCCCCTGTATATATGTATATTTGTATTTTTGTACCCAATTACAATAGCTACAGTGGGGTCTAGAAAGTATGAGCTTTGTATTAGAGTGGGCATAATAGAAAGCAAGAATAATACCAAGTCTTGTATTCTGTCCTCATTGTTTCTTAATATAAAAGTCTGATTAATAATTGGAAAGATTTTGATGCCCCTAAATTAAATTAGAAGCATATTGCAACAAACCATTTCAGCCACAGATAAGTGAATTCCAATAGGGTCAGTTGCTTCTCTAAGAAAACATAATATTAAAAAGTACAACTTGTGTTCAACTCTAGGTTCTGGAAAAACTTCTCTACCTTAGGAAACTGCTGCCGCCAATACAAACTTGGAGATAGTAATTCGGCAAGTAAGTCACTGACAGGGAAACCTGCTTGTAGACATCCAAGTAATAATGAATCTTTGTACATAGAGAATGGATAGTCACTTTGAAGAAATCTGAGTTTGTGACTAATTGACTCATGAGATATACTGCTAATAATTCTCTTTAACTGTGAATTCCACTCCCTTTTAGGTAACAAATATTACCTGAAAACACAGCTAACAATTATGAGAGAATGTGGTTGTATCAGGTCAATCATTAAAAAAGTTAGGTTTATCAAAAACCATGTTCTTTAAATACAATGTATACCATAATACCACATCAATTTAAAATAAATTTGAAGGTCTCCAGAGTGGTAACTGTAGCTAGTGGTTTCAAGGGTGGGACTCAAATGCCAACTGATTTTTGGATCCAATTTCATTGTACTGGCCGACATGTCATACCCAGTATGACAGAGAGAACCAGAGACAACACAGCCCCATTGGTTGATAATTCCCCAATCCTCCCGCTAGTCTGACCAAATCAGAGTGGGGTGGTTCCCGATAGAAACAACTGAAGAAAAACTGTAACAGTTGTCTTGCTAAAAAGAAGTTCAAATAGCATGATATGTTTCTGATTTAAGAAAATGAGTTAACAGTCAGGAAATAGAAATAGTGCCAAACAAATGGCTGCATCTAAAGTGGCCCTGAAGGCCAGAGCTCTGGTGCTTGCATAACGCAATCTTGTGAATATTAGAATGAGAGGGACTTTTTAAGTAAGTAAGTTAAAGATGTAAAAATAGTTGAATACAATATTTTTTCTTTTCATATTTTGGGGCCACTACTAAGTATTTTCATGTTTCTGCATGAGATTTCTCTAAGGTTTTTATCACAGGAAATATTTCTTATCTGAGGAGGTAAATTATGGAGTATTTTGTTATTAATTATATCCTAATGTAGCTTAATAATTTTAAGTTTCAACTGAACTTTGTATTAACAAATCTCAAATGTTTGTGGATTAATTTTTGAATTTTGATTTTAAGTCATTGATTCTAAATAATAAAAAGAGCTTGATTTTCAATTGTATTCTTGCCTACAAGCTTATAGAAGTACGCCACCTAGAGTATGTTCTATATTTTTTTAAAGTATGAAAACTGCTGAGCTAGTTTTCAAGTATGAAAGTAGTCGTATTTTAATCAAAATCAAATTAATAATTGTGGAATTTCTTCATATATTTTGTTTTTGCATGTTGCTCTCTTAATATTTCTGTATATATGAGATAGATTTTTTGTTAATAGTTCCAGAATTAGCAGTTTACCTAATATGCCCTCTTGAGATGGATAACAAATCAAGTTTAAGAACTATGATTTTTAAAAATCCAATTCAGTGAACTAGGACTGATTTTAATATATTATTACCAACCAAAATAATTATGGAAATATTTGACAGTATAAATTATGAGACTAGTATGCATACATAAATACACATATAATGAACATTAATTTTGGTGTGTTCAGTGGATTTTTAAAGTATAATTGCAGAAGACATAGTCATTGAGTAAGCTTTAATGCTAGAGATTTGAACATACAGGTAGGTGAGGTTTTTCAAATGCTAATAAATGTGAATGAAAAGAACATTTTGTGTGTGTGTGTGCCTTATGGTTTTTCAACTGGACATGAAATAATGCTTTTTTTCTTAGGGGAACCATATAAAAGAACAGATTTTAAAAGTTATCCATAGACTTACACGTATTTTTATTGGAAAAACACTATGTAAAGCATTTGGGCCTATAGGCTTCCTTAACTGGGCAATGTTAAAAAGTATTGATACTTTCTTTTTTTTTTTCCTGCTTTATTGAATTATAATTGACCTATAACATTGTGTAAGTAAAAGTTCAAGGTGTACAATGTGGTAATTTGATATGTACATATTGCAAGATGTTTACTAAAATAGGGTTGACACATCTTTCACCTCACCTTATTAGCATTTTGTTTTTGTTTTGATGAGAACATTTAATATTGATTCTCAAAGCAACTTTGAAGTATATAATACAGTAATGTTAACTATCATCACTGTGTTGTACATTCGATCCCTGCAATTGACTCGTCTTACCATTGAAAATCTGTGTCCTCTGACCAGCGTCTTCCCATTTCCTCCAGTCCCCAGCCCCTGGTAAGCATCATTCCACTCTCTGTTTCTGTGAATTTGACATTTTTAGATTCCACATAGACGTGAGACCATAGAGCATTTTTCTGTGTCTGATTTATTTCATTTAACCTGATGGTCTCAAGATTCATTCAGGTTGTCATAAATGGCAGGATTTCCCCCTTTTTTTGGCTGAATTTTATTTCATTGCATATATATATATATCTCACATTTTTTAAGTCTGTTCATCAGTCGGTGGATGCTTAGGTTATGTCCACATCTTATCCATTATGAATAATGCTGCAACGAACGTGGGAGTGCAGATATCTCTTCAAGATAGTAATTTCATTTCCTTCAAATTCACACCCTGAAGTGGGATGGTCAGATCATATGATAGGTCTATTTTTGAAGTATTAAGGAATCTCTGTACGGTTTTCCATAGTGGTTGTACCAACTTAGTGTTTCTACCAACAGTGTGCCAGGGTTCCTGTTTCACCAAAACCTGCCTGGTATTTGTTACCTCTGGTCTTTTTAGTGGTAGTCATTCTAACGTGTGTGAGATGGCATCTCGTTGTGATGTCGATTTGCATTTCCTGGATGATTAGTTTTGTTAAGCACCTTTCTATATACTTGATGGACCATTTGTATGTCTTCTTTGCAAAAATGTCTATCCAAGTACTTTGCCCATTTTTAATTGGATTACTTGCTTTTTTTCTTTGCTTTTGAGTAGTAGTTCTTTGTATTTTTTTTTTTTTGGATATTAAACCCTTATCAAATAAACGATTGGCAAATATTTTCTCACATTCCTCTGTTGCCTTTTAATTTTGTTGGTTGTTTGTTTTGCTATAGAGAAGCCTTTTAGTTTGATGCGGTCCTGTTGATTTCTGCTTTTGTTGCTTGTCTCTTTGGTATCATATCCAGAAAACTATTTCCAAGACTGATGTCAAGGAGCTTTTGTCTTTTGAATATTTTTGTAGGAGTTTTACAATTTTAGTTCTTAGTTTAAGCCTTTAATCCATTTCAAGTTAATTTTTCTGAGGGGTGTAAGATAGGGGTCCAATTTTATTCTTTGGCATATGGTTATTCAGTTTTCCCAACATTGTTTATTAAAGAGACTATCTTTTCCCCATTGAGTATTCCTGGTTCCTTGTCAAAAGACTCAAAACCATCAACACCAAGATCAAAAGATCAAGAATACTTGAAAAAAATACAAGAAGAAACTCGTAAAACACTGAAAGGATCTAATTCTGTAGAAAACATTAAAGCAAAAATGCAAGCAAGTATAGAAAAAGGTGGTTCTCTTCCCAAAGTAGAAGCCAAGTTCATCAGTTATGGTATATGAAGAATTACACCTGGGTGACTGACCAGGAGGCTATTCAAGATTTCTGGCAGTGGAGGAAGTCTCTTTAGTTTAGCAGTTTGTTAAAATTTTCCATCTTATTTCATTTCTGTAATAGTTGATATCTAGCTGTCCTTTTTATAACGCTGAGTGAGAACTTCCCCTACCATGTCCGATAAATGTTGTCCAGGTTCCATTGCAAGATGTGTTGTCCAAAATGCCTGTTTAGTTTTTAAAGATGGAACTCCACCCTTTGCATGGTTTTAAGCATGTATGGAATATTTTGATAGAACATAGTATTGGTGGTGGTCAGACAAATGGAATGGTAGGGAGACAAAAATGTACATGGGAAATAAACTTAGTATTTTAAAAATATATGAAATTC
The DNA here is from genome assembly GCA_004024845.1 of Tonatia bakeri. Taxonomy (NCBI): domain Eukaryota; kingdom Metazoa; phylum Chordata; class Mammalia; order Chiroptera; family Phyllostomidae; genus Tonatia; species Tonatia bakeri. Next base: position 253,544 of record PVIA01000929.1, on the reverse strand, counting down.
ACAACTACATTTGTGGAGTTATTTCCGGGCTCTCTATTCTGATTTATTGGTCTGTGTGTCTATTTTTATGCCCATACCACACTGTTTTGATTACCAAAGCTTTGTACAATAGTTTTAAATTAGGATGTGTGATGCCTCCTGGTTTGTTCTTTCTCAAGATTGCTTTGACTAATTAGGGTCTTTTGTGGTCCATACAAATTTTAGGGTTTTTTTTGTTTCTTTTTGTGAAAGATTCTATTGGGATTTTGATAGCTATTACATTGGATCAATAGATGGTTTTGTGCTATATGATGTTTTAACAATATTAAATTTTCTGATCCATGGACATAGGATATCTTCCCATTCATTTGTAACTTCTTCAATTTTTTTTTCATCAAGGTCTTATCGTTTTGGTGTGTAGATCTTTCGCTACCTTGGTTAAATTTGTTTCTAAGTATTTTATTGCTTTTGATGCTATTGTAAATGGGATTGTTTCCTTTTTTTCTTTTTCAGATTATTGTTATTGTATAGAAATGCAACTGATTTTTGAGTGTTGATTTTGTACCCTGAAAGTTTATTGAATTTCTTACTAGTTCAAAGGGTTATTTGCTAGAGTGTTTAGGATTTTCTACATACAAGATCATATGAGCAATCAAAGGCCATTTTACCTCTTTACTTCTTCCTTTCTGGTCTGAATACCTTCTTTTTAGGTTTTTTGTTTTGTTTGTTTTGTTTTTTTGTTTTTGCCTACTTGTTCTGGATAGAACTTCAGTATTGAATTGAATAGGAGGGGTAATAGTGGGCGCCAATGTCTTGTTCCTGAGCTTAGGGGGTGGGTATTTTTCAATCTTTCACAGTTGAATATGATGTTAGAAGTGGGTTTGTCACATATAGAGTTTATTATGTGAGGTATATTCCTTTTATATGGAATTTGTTGAGTGTTTTTTCATGAAAGAATTTTTAATTTTGCCCAATGTTTTTTCCGTATCTATTAAGATGATTGTATGATTTTTTTGTCTTACATTCTGTTGACATGGTCCTTCACACACTGATTGATTTGCATAGATTGAAACTATTCTTGCTACCCTCTTACTATGGTGTGTGATCCTTTTAATGTGCTGTTGAATTTGGTTTGCTAATATGTTGTTGGGAATTTGTTGAATATTTTGTTGAGAAATGTATATTCATCAGGGATATTGGCCTGTAGTTTTCTTTCCTTGTAGTATTCTCATCTTACTTTGACATCGGGATAATGATGGTCTTGTGAGATAAGCTTGAGACTGTTCTCTCCTTTTCGATTCTTTTTTGGAACAATTTGAAAAAAATGGACATTAATTCTTCTTTAAATGTTTGGTAGTATTTATGAGTGAAACACCCTCGTCCTGGGCTTTGCTTTGTTGAAGGGTTTTTGATTACTGATTCAATCTCCTTACTAATAATTGGTCTGTTCAGGTTTTCTATTTATAATTCCATTTTGGTAGATTGTGTGTTTCTATAAGAATTTATCCATTTTTTATAGTTTGTCCAATTTGTTGCTATATGATTGTTCATAGTAGTCTCTTATAATCCTCTGTATTTCTGTGATTTCAGTTGTAATGTTTCCTCCTTAATTTATAATTTAATTATTTTAGTCCCCTTCTTTTTTTCATGGTAAGTGTGGCTAAAAGATTTTCAGTTTATCTTTCACCAAACAATTTGATTTCATTAATTTTCTATTGTTTTTCTGTTCTCTATTTTAGTGGTTTTTTGCACTGATCTTTCTTATATCCTTACTTTTGCTCATTTTGGGTTTAGTTTGTTTTTTTTCTAGTTCCTTGAGGTGTAAAGTTAGGCTATTTGAGATCTTTCTTTTTAAAATATATGCTCTTATTGCTATAAACTTCTATCTTAGCACTGCTTTTTCTGCATCCCATACATTTTGGTGTTGTGTTTTCCATTCCATTTGTTTCAAGATTTTCTAATTTCTGTTTGATTTCATCTTTGATCCATTGGCTTTTTAGGATTGTGTCCTTTAATTTCCACATATGTGTGAATTTTCTAGTTTTCCTCCTTAATGATTTCTAGTTCATGTCAATGTAGTCAGAAGCGTTATGATTTTAATCGTTTAAATTTGCTAAAAGTTGTTTTTGTGACCTAACGTATGCTCTCTCCTGGAGAGTGTTCTGTGTGCGTTGGAGATGGATGTGCTTAGCTGTTGGAGCAGATGTTCTCTCTATGACAATGAGGTTATTTTGGAGCACGGGGTCTGAACTTTTGGCAACTCTGGGCCACACTGGAAGAAGAAGAGTTGTCTTGGGCCACACATTAAATACACTGTGACACATAATCACCAAAAAATCTCATAATGTTTTAAGTAAATTTATAATTTTGTGTTGGGCCACATTCACAGCCATCCTACCTAAACCACATGTGGCCCATGGGCCACAGGTTGGGTACCCCTGGGACTCTAAAGTATGTTTAAGTCCAGTGTTTTCTTATTGGTGTTCTGTCTGCATGATCTATCCATTGTTAAAAGTGGGGGATTGAGGTTATATGTTGTTGTCTATTACTTCAGGTCTATCAATAATTGCTTAATATATTTAGGTGTCTGACATTTGGTACATGTATATTTATAATTTTTATACTCTCTTGATGAATCAACCCCTTTACAATTAATCTTCTATTAGGACCTTCTTAATCATCTATTACAGCTCTTTTCATTTTTATTTTAGTTTTTTATTGCTTCTTCACTAATACTTTATTTTTTTGTTTTTTAAGTATATTTTATTGATTATGTTATAACAGTTGTCCCTTTTTTTCTTCCCTTTATTCCCCTCCACCTGGCACCCCCCCTCCCACCAGCATTCCTCCCCCTTAGTTCATGTTCATGGGTCATACATGTCAGTTCTTTGGCTTCTCTCTCCATTTCCTATACTGTTCTTAACCTCCCCTTGTCTATTTTGTACCTACCATTTATGTTTCTTATTCCCTCTACCTTTACCTCATTCTCCCCCTCCCCTTTTCCACTGATAACCCTCTATGTGATCATCATTTCTGTGATTCTGTTCCTGTTCTAGTTGTTTGCTTAGTTTTTTTTTTTTTTTAGGTTCAGTTGTTGATAGTTGTGAGTTTGCTGTCATTTTACTGTTTGTATTTTTTTATGTTCATTTTCTTAGATAAGTCCCTTTAACATTTCATATAATAAGGTCTTTGGAATAATGAACTCCTTTAACTTGACCTTATCTGGGAAGCACTTTATCTGCCCATCCATTCTAAATGATAGCTTTGCTAATACTGTTTTTGACTTAAAGTCTATTTTGTCTAAGTATAGCTGTCCCTGCTCTTTTGGTTTCTGTTTACATGACATATTTTTTCTATCCCTTCACTTTGAGCCTATGTGTGTCCTTGAAGTTGAAGTGGTCTCTTGAGTATCAGATAGTGGACCTTGTTTTTCTTTTTTTTTTCATTCATTCTGCCACTCTATGGCATTTGACTGGATAATCTAATCCATTTATATTTAACTAACTTATTGATAGGTAAGCACTAACTATTGTCATCTTTCAATGTTTTCTGGCTCTTTTTTGTAGTTCCCTTATCCCTTTCCTCTTTCATTGTCTTCCTTTGTGAATTGATGATTTTCCATAGTAATAGATTCCCTTCTTTTTATATTGTCTGTATCTGGTGTAGATTTTGTCTTGTGTTTATCTTGTGGCTGACATAAAACATCTTATAGATATAACAGTCTATATTAAGCTGATAACTGAACTTTATTCATGTACCAAAACTACCCTTTTACTCCTCCATGCTATACTTTAGGTTTTTAATGTCACAATTTACACCTTTTTGTGTTATGTATACACTAACAAGGTATTGTAACTATAGCTATATTTTATACTTTTTCCTTTTAGCCTAGAGTTAAGTGATAAATACATCACATTACATTATTAGAATTTCCTGAATCTGACAATATACTTAAACTTTACCAGTACGTTATACATTTTCATATGTTTTTAATTCATGTTACTAATTAGTATCTTTTTGTTACAGCTTCAACAACTCCTTGCAATGTTTCTAATAAGGCAAGACTAGAGGTGATGAACTCCCTTGGATTGTTGGTTGGGGAACGCGTTGACCTCACCTTCACTTCTGAAGGACCAGTGTTCCGGGTACAGTATTTCCGTGGGCGGTTTTTGTCCTTTCAGCACTTTGCATGTGTCGTCCCATGCCCCCGGGCCTGCATGGCTTCTACTGATGGATCCACTGAGAGCCCTGTGGGGATTCTCTAGTATGAGAGAGTATTTCTTCCTCTTGCTGCTATTAAAATTCTCTCTTCATCTTCGATTTGAGACAGTTTTACTGTAATATATGTTTCAGAACATTATTTTGGATAGAAATGTTGGCCTGACCTATTTATTAGCTTCCTGAATTTGGATGTCTAAATCTGTCCCCAGGTTTGTGAAGTTCTCAGACATTATTTCTTACTGAAGCTTTCTACCCCTTTTCCTTGTTTTTCCTCCTTCTGGGACTTCAGGGAGGCATCCCCCCCACCCCCAATGGTGTCCTATAGGCTTTCTTCACTTCATTTCTTTTTTTTTCTTTTTGTTCCTCTAACTTGATAGTTTCAAATGATATGATTTTGAGCTCACTGTGTCTTTCTTCTGCTTAGTTGACACAGCTTACTGTCGAAGCTATTGCCGATTCCTTTAGTGCATTCCCTGTAGTCTTCAGGTCCAGAACTTCCTTCTGGTTCTTTTTCTGCATATTCTCTCTTTGTTGAACTTCTCGTTTTGTTCTTGTATTGTTTTCCTGATTTCATTAATTGTTTAACTGTTCTCTTGCAGCTCTTTGACCGTCCTGAGAACAATTATTTTGAATTCTTTATCGCACAGTTTCTGGATTTCCATTTTTATGTATCACATACTGGAAATTTACTGTGTTGTCTTGGTAATGTCATGTTCCCAGATTCTTTGTGATTCTCAGTACCTTTGCATTGGTGTCTTCACATTTGAAAAAAGCAGTCACCTCTCCCGAGCTCTATGAACTGACTTTAGTAAGGAAGGACCTTCACCTGGATGGGGGGACACTGTAGGATGTGCTATGACCCTGGATCTAGTGGTTCACAGCATCAAGTGTGGGTGTGTACGACAGTTTTGGGTGCTGGGGGGGCCGGGCTGATGTCTCAGTGACTGATGTTGCTGGAGTCCGTAATATCGACAGCCGTGTAATTTGAGTACTGGGGGATTTGCAGTGGATGCAAGGGTTGTTGGTACCTCAATGCCACTTTGAGGTCCAGGACCTAGGACTAGTTCCTAGGACAGGCATTGGTGGTTACTGGAGCCACTGGTGTGCACACCTTGGCTGTGGGAGCCACCTACAGGTGCCTATGTGGTGACAGGTGCCCACTGCAGACACATACCTAGTGGTGGGGTAGGGCAGGCAGCAAGGGTTGGGGTCAAGTATGGGTGCACTGGCAACTTCAGGGTCCCTGGCTGTCAGTGTGCACTCCTGTGGCCTCAGAGTCTTGCCATGGGTGTGCACATGACAGTGGAATTTGGTGACAGGAGTCGGGTTGGGGTATACAGGTATACAGCTGAAGGATCTAGCCTTAGCCTGTGCGCAGTGATGGGGTCAGCCACCAGAGTCCAGGCAGCCTTCTTACCCTCATGCAGCTGCAGAGGCTGGGCAAGATGTTGGTACAGGTCTCAAGCTCTGGCAGGGAGTGGGGGAAAGGTGTGGAGAGGGGGACTCAGACACCTGGAGTCCCCAGATACCAAGGTTTCTCAGACACCCAGAAAAAAACAGTGACATCTACTGGGGGGTTTTGTCACAGCTGTGCTGATTTTTGCAGTGACTAAAACTGCTAGGGTCTGCCGCAGAGGGACTCCACTGGGAGCACTGGTCATTTGTTCTGTGATTGATACAGCCAGCCCCTGCCCTTCTTTTTTGTTCCTGGACATCCTTGTATGTCTCCGCTTTGCTGGTCTCTGGGTGGGGTGAAACTGAAGTGCATTTGGGAAGCTGATCACTCACTTTGCTCTCCCTTTCCCAGCAAGGGAAACTTTCTAGTTGGGGAGTTCCCTCTTGGCGCTGAGCAGCAACAGCCTGGGGGATGGGCTGATGCATGTAAAATGAAACTGTTCTTTCTTTCCTTTTTGTGCAGTTATTCTCAGGTTTTTGTTGTTGTTGTTTCACAGTGTTGCTAAAGTTTCTAAAGTTCCAAGCTCTCCCAGAGCTGTTTTTGTTGATGGATAGCTCTCTAATTGCTGATCTTTGTGGGGAAACGGGCCAGGGGTTTGCTGCTCCATGTTGGTGATGCCACTCCTTAGCATTGACATTTCACAGTGATTGTGATGGGGGAAGAGTTCATAAAATTTAGTGCACGGTATTTTGGACTTAAAACCAAAGCTGACGAGGTCTTGAGCCTCTATTTCATCTCTGCCCTAAAAGATTCTTTTCTAGTTTTTGTATTTATTGATAGGTAATGCTTGGAATTTTTGCTTTGGGGAGTTCAGAATTTAGAGCAATTGTGGGCAAATGATGTGTCTTGTAACATCCCACAAGGATCAGATTTTTCTAACGAAGTACTGCTTTGATTTATGAATGTCCTGTATAAGTGATTTCTACGAACTAGAGGAAAAATTCCTTCAGAGTAGAGGTCTTGTCTTCAATTCCCCCCCGCCCACAGTGTCTACCATACACTGCTTCCACAGTGGATTCTTATAATATTTGTTGTGTCCACATTTTGTGCCAAGGCCAACTGATGCTGGCGAGCAGTGTCATTCAGTTGCTAAATTTTAACACCCAAATTAGTTTATCAGACTGTGAATTTAGTTAGCAAAGTTCGAAAACTGCTTGTGGTTTTTGTTACTTTATTGAGTATGGCAAATTTTATTTAAGGCATAGCAGGGCCTCCTTGATTGCGGTTATGTATTGCAGAAGTTCAGAATGAAAGATTTATAAAATTTCTCAGTCCACCAAGAATATGAACTAGACAACAAAATTACCCACTGAGTAATAGTAAATGTCAGCGTTGTAAAAAAAGTAACTTATTTTTTAGTTGTAAGGAATGCATGCATTTTATTTATAATATAGTTTCAGAACTTAAATATGCTGCCCAGAATACCTTCCAGTTGCTATGGGGAGTTCTGTTATCCATCAAAGTAGGGTTTCCTTCTTGGCAGCATTATGTATTTATGATGGCATCTGTGTTTGCTGGTTGTTGCATTTGCAGTGGAATTTGTATTCCAGCCAGTTGAAGAGGAAGGGGAAAAGAAAGCAAATTAAACTTGACTTCTTGGCAATGAAGCAGTAGCTTCTTGTTTCTTGGACCCATAAGAATGCCAGATACAACTGCAGTTATGTGCCATAGTTACTGTGCCTATAACTGACCATTTTTGCATTATAATAAACTTGTATAATAATATTAAAACCCCAAAGTTAAACACTAAATATTATACCTTGTCAGTTGATATTAACCTATGTAGGATGAGGCTTTATTTATTTATTTTAGCCACAGGAAAATCATCATTATCATTAATATCATTGTATAAGCTTTTATTTACTTGAAACAAGTCAAAATTTAAGTGAAGTTATTAAAAATTTTTCCCTCAACTTTTAAGAGAGAAACAGGATAGAAAATTAAAGTAAACTCAATATCTGGGATTTCTTTTTAAAAGCAACAACATACTTACTGTACATGTTTTAGAGTCAGTGCGCATTCAGCTCAAGCCAATATATTTTTTTAATTTTTATTTTTTTATTGTTGTTCAACTACAGTTTTCTGCCTTTCCCCCCCACCCCAGCCCAACATCCCAGCCCTCCTCAGCTCCCTCCCCTGTTTCCACCCTCACCCCCCTGTTATTGTCCATGTGTCCTTTATAAATTTCCTGCAAACCCTTCACCCTTTTCCCCTGAAATTCTCTCCCCTCTCCCCTCTGGTCACTGTCAGCCTGTTCTCAATTTCAGTGTCTTTGGTTATATTTTGCTTGTTGGTTTGTTTTGTTGGTTAGTTCCTGTTAAAGGTGAGATCATGTGGTATTTGTCTTTCACCGCCTGGCTTATTTCACTTAGCATAATGTCAAGGCAATGTTTTAAGCCCATCTTTATCTACCACATAAACCTGTGGTATTTTATGTTCTTAAAGATTATCTTCAGGTATCATGAGAAATATTATTTTAATATTAAGAACATAGAAGTACCATCTTAATGTTGATTCTAAATCTAAAGAACCAACAATTAACTCCTTAATATTTATTATATATAACATAGTATATTGCAATATATAAATATATTTAATATTTAAACAATATATTAAATATAATACATTATATATTATAAATATATAATATTAAATATATAACAATATATATTAAATATAAACAATATTTACTATATATTATAGTTTAATGTGTAATGTTAAATTATGTTTACTGTAATTTGTAGATTTGTAGATGCTGTTCATTATAATTTATGTATTTATTTTATTTTTTTGAACACTGGCAGTCTCTGAGGCACAGTTTAGTTAAATACCTACTAAGTTAACTTAGAACTTTGCATAAACCCTAACTGTGTTGTAGGATTGTATTTCTGGGTTTTGGAAGCTTATTATAAATGAACACACTGGTGGTGCCAGTAGGTATGAAACAGAAGGTAATAAGGACACAAAAATCTAATATTTAGATCTTGCCTTCAAGGAGTTTAAAATTTAGTTTGAGAGGTAATGAATAAGAATGAATAACATAATGAATGAATAATGAATGAATTATACATATATATATACATATATATACACACATACATATATATATATGCTCCTGTCCAGAAGGTATCCAACAGTGTAATATAAATATAGACATTTATTGAAGAAGATACAATTATACATAGGACAATGTTGCCTCAGTCCCCTTCAATGTAGGCACCTTGGGACCTCACATAGCTCTCCCAATAACTATCATCTGCCCCATTGTATGTTCCTGAATCTCACTGATGGTCTGAAATGTCTTGCCTTTCAAAGGTGATTTTAGTTTAGGGAAAAAGCTAGAAGTCACAAGGTGCCAAATCTGGGTTTAGGGGGCCTGAGTCACCTGGGTGATCTGATATTTTGCCAAAATTTCTGCACCAGACGTGATACATGAGCAGGTGCATCGTCATGATGAAGCTGCCAGTCACCAGTTGCCCCTAGCTATGGTCTTCTCAATCATATGAATAGCTTCTGCAGAGGAGTGTTCAAGCTTAATGCAAAACTTGATACAGATTTGTTGCTCTACTCACTCAGTCATTTTGAATGTGACAGCCACACAGTGCACATACTAACTCAATGGCGTCTACTGCCCTTGCTGACTAGTACAGTGAAGTCATCATTGTTCATGCATGTGCATTCCTGTCCACTCCCCTTGGCTGCCAGCTTACGTCAATGTCACCCAAACTTCTCATTGTATTAAAAATGGCTAGACTTTTTCTGGACAGACCTTGTAGTGTTATAATTGTTTTATTTTATTATTAGTTATTTTTGTTCATCTCTCACTGTGCCTAATTTATAAATTAAAGTTTATTATAGGTGTGGATGTTAATTATATAATTATATATTTATATATTTTATAAAGTATAAAATATATATATTTTAAAATATTCATAAAATAATTATATATTTTATTATAGGTGTTAATTTGGTACTACCCATGATTTTAGGCATCCACTGGAGGTTTTGAAGTGTATTCCCCACAGATAAGGAGGATTATTATATATAGAGAGAAAGAATGACAGGAAATATTAATATAGTAAAACAAGTATTTTTTCTAACACTTTATAATTTACAAGAGATTTCTATGCTATTATCATTTAACCTTAAATACCTATGGTGCATTATATTTAGTACTTCTTTTTAAAACATAAGTATAGATCTAAGACAACTGTAAATTGTTGTTACAAAATATAAATAAGTAAAATGTAAATGTGAGCTTTGATAATCTAAAAAGAAAAACATAACAAAAATTAGGGTAGGGTAGAGATTAGGTTCAAGGAAGAATTGCAAGAAAACACTTTAAAGGTAAAATAAGGTTTCAAAAGCAGTATCAGATATTTCCATAATTTTTTTACCTATAGAGAAATATTTTCTTTTAGTAACCATATCTTCTGTGAAGGATATGAATATCAGTAATGCCTTCCATTTATTAACAATTTTTAAAAATTTAAAATCATGATTATTCTGTTTTTCTGAAATTATTTATATATGCTCATGTGAAATACTCTTTTAAAAAATGTGCATTTTTTAAAGATGTTTAATAAAATTTGGCAGTGATTATTTTGGGATGATAGAATATTGGTAAATCTCTTAGTTTCTTCCTGGAATTTTTCTGTACACGTTCTAAAGTAAATGTGTATCATTTTTCTGAAACAATAAGAGCATTATTCTTAAAATTAAAAAATTCCATGTCACTTTGTTCTGAGGACTATGCTTTGGGAACCACTGACGTAGATAATGATTTCCTAACCTTTTTGGATGAATAATCTCTTTCACAATAATATATTATTTTGAAAACTCAGGAATTTAAAAACTCATTTTCCAATTTTTTTATGGCATATAACAGTGATTTAGCAAAAAGTTTTTGTAAATTACTGCATTTTATTCTTAAGTGATGACATAAAAGAAGGTTGCTACTTAATGTATCTTCACAAATATATCATAGGTGTTAGTATTTTTATTCCCAGTTAAAAGAAAGCTGAATTGGATATGATCACCACTATATTTTATTAGCATTACTGTTGAGGTGCAAAAAAAAAAAACTGATGCACTTTTAAAGAATTTTGATCAGACAGATTTAACTAAAGGATCTGAAGGAGATCTTTTGGAGGCAAATAGGCATATTTAGTGTGTTTGCACTCACTAATGTGCATCTCAACATTTTCCTGTGTTACCTTCCTTTAAGCAATGACCAGTTATTGGTATAAATTAGGTAGTAAGGAGCCACACACAGATGATTTAAAACCAAGTCATGGTTAATATCCTCGTGATGACCAGCGTGCTCTGCCGAGTTGTAAAGTGGCAGCGACTGTATCTGGAGCCCTTTCCTCCGGTTTCTGGTGCTCACTGTGCAGCATTGCACTCCCAGACTTGCCAAGTGTTCCATTTTAGGGGGATAATTAATGAATAGTGTTTATTAACATTAAAAAAAAGAACCAGATACTGAAACAGATGCCATTGTTAACTTTAACATCATGAGCTCTTAGAAGACGTGAAGTCTTCAGGATTGTATTTGGGAAACAGCCTAGTAGGAATTGATGTGGACACAGGGTTCTGTGTAATTCTTAAGGAAAAGAGAGAATGGGAGAGGGGAGAGCCCTAAAAGGCCCAGGTCAGTGTTTGTGTAGATCTATAGTGAGCAAGGTAACAGGATTTATTTATGTTCTGAAAGTAGAATAATTGGAATCCACTGAATCTATCACTCTCTAATCTTTGAGTGGAAGCTGAGTTCCTCCTTAATTATATTTTGGCTTCATTTCTAATACTCATGAATATTATAGCTCTTGTATTTCTAAGATTGTTTTAAGAATTAATCATATAACAATTATATGTAGAACTTAGCGCTGAACGGGTGGTAGGTATTGATTTAAAGTCACAGTTGTCTCTCACCACCACTACTAGTAATGCTACAACCATTTGGGCCCTATCATACATTTTCTTATGGATTCCCTATGACTTCTCATCCGAAGAAAGAGCTGGAAAGAGATTTTCATTGTCTATTTCAAAATCTTTCATGAGAATTCCCTTGATTATTTTTCTTGGCCGACTATATGAAGGGTTTAGGATGCCTTTCTTTTATAAATATTCTGCTTCAGGGACAAATTAAGTCTTCTCTCATTAGTTTTGATAACATTTTATATCAAACTATATAACTTCAGGACTTAATACTTTATTATATACTTGGCTTTGTTTAACAATTTAAAATTTATTCTCCTCTCTTCAGTGAGTTCATAGGCTTTTAAAATACCATCTGAAATCATTGCTTTACATGTTTTGTACTTTTTCTCTAAACATTTTAATAATCTGCAGCATCATGGTATAATTCAATCCTATGAGTTATATATGCTTAAATGATTTTATTATATTAATTGGTCTTTTTGGGGTAAATATGTAAAGGAAGGAAGAAACTTAATCTCCAATATAGAATTCATCTGAAGCTCTAAAATATATTTTTGTCCATAGTCTGTGGCTATAACTGTTTAATGAAATGCCATTGCAATATATGGTTGAAACCTTAAATTCAATTTTCCCAGTTAAATTGTTTTCCTCATACTTGTATTCTCTTTCTTGGTAATTTATCTACTATCATTTTCGCCACCAAAGTGTAAACCTTGAATGAACCCTTTTCTGCCCTTCATGGTCATTAAGGCTCTCCCTCTGAAATGCCTCCTGAGTCTCTCTTCTCCACTCACTTTTCATTTCCTTGATTCAGCTCTTTTTATTTTTATTTTTACTATTTTTTCTTTTGTTAAAAGAACTCCACGGCATTTAGAAGGTTACAAAGCCATCCAGCTAGAGACTATATTTCCCATTCTCCTTCACATCTAAATGTGTCCATGTGATCAAATTTTGCTAGTGGTAAATGAAAACTAGTTTATGCAACACTGAATCACTCCCATAATAAAGGAGGCTAATGCCCTTCATAGCTTCTTTGTTCTTTGCCACTGACGGTGACTTGGTAAGAACCTGGAATTATTGGAACTATTGGGTTTCCAAAAAGTTTTAGTTTTTCGGGGTTGTTTTGTAAGATGGCTGTAGTAGCACTTAGTTATCTTTAACTTCATTCAGAACAACTTTGTTAGATTATATTGTGACAGCTGTCATATCAACATGCCTTAAAAATCAAAATTGGTGAATTTTTATGTAGCCATTTTAATATTGAAGATGGAACAAAATACACACTTTCAGCATATCATGCTCTATTATTTCAAGAATGTGAAAACACAACCTAAATGCAAAAAAGGTTTGTGGCCCTGGCTGGTGGCTCAGTGGATTGAGTACTGGCCTGTGAACCAAAGGGTTGCTGGTTCAATGCACCGTCGAAGGCATCCACCTCGGTTGTGGGCCAGGTCCCCAGTAGAGGGCTCATGAAAGGTAACCACACACTGATGTTTCTTTCCCTCTCTCTTTACCTCCCTTTCCCTCTCTAAAAATAAATAAATAAGATATTTTTAAAAATAATTTGTGCAGTGTATGGAGAATGTGCTGTGACTGAGCAAATGCATCAAAAGTGGATTGAGAAGTTTCATGCTGGAGATTTCTTGCTGGATGATGCTCCGAGATAGGGTAGACCAGTTGAAGTTGATAGCGATCAAATTGAGACATTAATTGAGAATAGTCAGCGCTATACCATGGAGGAGATAGCCAATATACTCAAAATATACAAATCAATAAAGTTGTTGATGAAAATGAAAAATGTGTCTTTTATTTTTTTACTATGTTTTACTGATTATGCTGCTACAGTTGTCTCAATTTTCCTCCTTTTCCCTCCTCCACCCAGCATGTACCACTCCCTCAGGCAAACTCCACACCATTGTTCATGTCCATGATTTATGTGTATATGTCGTTGGCTACTCCATTTGCTATTCTGTATTTTACATCCCCATTGCTATTCAAATAACTACCTATTCATACTTCTTAATACTCTCACCTCTTCACCTATTCCCGTATACTCCCTATAAATATGGCAACTGTCAAAATGCTCTCCATATCCACTATTCTGTCTCTGTTCTTCTTGTTTACTTAGTTTGTTTTTTAGATAACATTGTTGAAAGATGTGTATTTATTTCCATTTTATTTTTCATAGTTTTGAACTGTTCTTAAACAAGTCCCTTTAATGTTTCATATAATAATGGTTTGGTGATGATGAACTCCTTAGTTTTTTCTTGCCTGGGAAGCTCTTCATCTCCCCTTAGATTCTAAATGATAGCTTTGCTAGGTGGAGCAATCTTGGCTGGTTCTGAGTGATGGTTGTTTTATAATTTAGTTTTAATTTTGATGTGGTTGTCTGAGGAGGCAAGTCATGTTTATCTGTGCTGCCATCTTGATTGGAAGTCAAAATGTGTCTTTTATTTTAAGGGAAAAACAATGTAGGCTTTTTGGCCAACCCAATATGTGTTGTGAATGACAGTGTTGCCTTGCCATCCCTACCTCTGGATTGTTACATGAGAGTTATCAATGTATATGATTTTATATATAATAGAGACAGACATATTATTTTGTATATGTTATATTTATAATATAATAGCTTATTTATTAGGAGGAGCCTTATAGTAAATTAGCCTATTCTCTGCTTAATTTAGAAAAAGTAGGGGTGTAAAGATAGAGTATTCCAGGAAAATGGATAAAAGCATAAAGTATAGGTAAGTTCAGGTAAATATAGGTATTTTTCTATGAATAGTCTGCAGGGTACATGAGAGAAAGTGGTTAAGAGCCGAAATTGGAAAAATAGTCAGTAGCCTAGTCATGAAGAGCTTTTATATTATGCTGCCAAATTTTGATTTAACTTATCAGCCATTAGGGACCACTGAACGTTGCCGAGCAGAAGGCAGGGTTTAAAGCAAGATCACATTATGGTTGTCACATAATGCTGTGTGTTGTCAAAACTCTTAACTGCAGACCCAAATTAATATATCTCACTATATATAAATTTCAAAATTTAAAAAAAATAAAGATTACATTGGCAATAGTATGGAGGATGAGGGACCTCTTTCTTGTCCTACTTTTGGATTATCTCCATCTTTAATCCTCCTTCTAAAACTGGATAATCCAGAGGAATGTGATATGGTTTCTATTCATTTTAGTTGAGTGCATACAAAAATCTCTAGGCTCCCGGATTCAGTACGAGATCAAAGAAGCAGAAACAGCTTTTCCAGAATCATCTTCCTCAACCTGAGCCATGACGAGTGGGTAGGCCGGCTGGCACTGCTGGTGGAGCTGCATCCCGTTCCAGCAATGTCAGCACTCAGAATACGCTGAGCAACTTGTCTTTTCGGATCCAAACTGAATTCACGTCCAAGCCAAGCCTTTTTAGAGAATTACTTTTCTAGTCATTGCTGACAAATCCTTCCTTCCTTTCTAGTCGTTTCCTCATCTTGCACTGCTTTTTCATCACGTGCTTGCCGAATCACAGCAGCACTTAGTTCCATGACTGGGGGATTTGAATCTTGTGGCGTGTACTTCAAGAAGAGCCACCTGAAGTGTCCTTGGTTTCATTAGCCCACATGTTATGTGCAGAATGGTAACAGCAAAGTGCCTGGGTGGGATCTTTCGACAGGAACTACACTGAGGTTTTAATCTTCATTAACCAACAAAATGATATAATTTAGTCGCACAAGTAGAAAACATGTTTCCAGCTTGTCAGGTTTTTTAAAATATATATATATCAGTATTAACATTCATTTACAGGTAAGTAGGTTTTTACCAAGCTTTCTTGCCATCTGCTTTTTTTTGTTACTCTCAAAAAATAGGAAAAATTTCCTGGAGAATTTCCTCCAGGGTGTATTCTGTATTACACCAGAAGAAAGGACAGCTAAAATGAGTGATATTTTAGTTTGCCCTAATCATGTTCATTCAGTGACGTACAGTCCTACTACTCACCCTCCTTTGAATGGTGCATCAAAACCAGAGGTATCTAAACCCCTGCTGACTGCCTACAGCTTTTCGGGGTGCCCTCTTAGCCTCTTAGGGATTTTCAGCAGACATATTCAATTCATAGAATGAGGATATGATAAACTCTACTTACTCTGAATAGAAACAATCACCAAAACTCAAATACATTTTTGTTTGGCCCTCTTGCTTTATTTGAGAGAGGCAGAGACAAAGCAAGTGTAATTGTGAAGAGTGATTTTTTTTTTTAAAACATCAACATCTAAAGCAAGGTCAGTGCTAAGACACCTGGCCATTCTATTCTTAGGTCTAAAATGCTGTTCAATGTAATTTTTTCTATAATGATGAGCCTGAAATACTTTTAAAAACTTTCTAAATAATTAAGGAAATATTGATTCATAAACAAGTGTTTATTGATTATCTACTGGGTCGTAAACGTAGTATTGTTAGCTCTGTTTTAGAGACGAGGAAACTCAGACACAGTTAATTTCAAAGGCAGGCCACAGTCCGACAGTTAGAAAGTGGTGGAAGAAGGAATAGCACCAAAGCTCATAGTAGTTTAATTGTCCTCCCATCCAGCTGGTCAAGGAGATGACTATTTCGATGGGAGGGTAAGACTAATACATGAAAAAAAGAGAATAATTAATCCCAGAACCATATGGTCAAGACTTTGGGTATAATATTCAGAGGATAGAGCGCTTAATGAGGGTAACCGCAATTAGGCTCCAGGCAGAACGTTAGCTGTGAACGAAGTCCTGAGGGTGACACAGAATGTGCAGAGGCAGAGTGGAGGGAAAATGCAAGTAGTCGTGGAGGCATACTCACAGCAAACTACTGAAGTGGGTAACAAGGAGAATGTAAGTCCAGAGTGTTTCCAGTGTTGCATACATTTAACTTTATTCCACTTTTTCAAGTTCAGTAGCCCATCAGCAACCCGCATTTCCAACGAAATGGATAAATAAACTCTCTTTGTGAGAATTTACTTTAGACTTCTAGAGCTGAAAGAAATTTTAAAAAATTCTGTTCTGTAATTTGAGCACAGTGAGGGTTTGTGATTCATAGAAGGTCATGGAATCACCCTATTGCTTATCTGGAATTTCATGTGCTTTCTTCACACCGCCGTGCTTGGGCTGGCGGGACAGGAGTGAAGTGGGTGGGAAGAGAGAAAGCCTGCAGTACGAGATACTCTCAAACTGTCTCCTTTGCAAGTACTAAGCAGACCCATTTCTGCTCAGCTTCCCAGACTGCAGGCTGTCAGATGGAAAGGGAAAACAAAGTACATGAAGTTTCTTTTAAGGTGCACATGTGGGCTGGTGTTTCCTTTCTTGGCTGTGAGAAGGCGCCTTCATCACGGTACAAAGGAACTTTCTTGATGCTGTGGGGATTTATTGGCACAAGTTATAATGTGCCACAGAGGCACTTTTTCTCTCTGCAGAGTTATGTCTGCTGGGTGACAAAGCAAATACACAATAGGCTTCTGAGATATGAAGTGCAGAACCAGAAAAGAAAGGACTTTGAAGACTGAAAAGGAAGGAGCGAAAAGGTACAGGGAACAGGTTTGCTTTTTTACCTCAATTTTGCTCTTTTTATGGAAATCAAACTGTTAAAACAAAAACAGTCCATAGTTCACAGACATTAGCCTTCGGTGAGGAAACCAGAGCTGTTCTTTCAGCAGACAGGTAGGCCAGGAGGAGTAGAAGGAAACTGAAGTTTAAAGAAATGCTTTATTCTAAGATGATTCTTGGAAGGTCATTCAATGGATGGTCTTAAAATCTACCTGGGAGGTTTTTAAAAAATAGGGGTGAAACCTTTTCACATGGTTCTGTCTACAAACCAATGCCAAGAGCCGGAATAGAGGCCTTCTGCTCCAGCCTCGAAAATCCGTGATTGTATTCAAGTCATCTAATCAAAGGGATTAGCGTTCGGATATTTAGAAGTATTTAACAGGGACATATTAGAAAGTCTATCTTGTTGAAATGAAATGACACAATTGTTAATACCGTTATTTAAAAAGTTGGAGGCCTAGGGCAAAAATTGCAGAAAGAATTTTTGAAGCCATCGTTAATGGAGAAAGTCACATCTAAATAAATCTTGTTTCCTTGCAGTAGAGGGAGTGCCTTGAAATATACTCTACTTCCAATATAAAGAAATAAGTCTGCCAAGGAAGGCTGTGTCTCTTACAGTGCCTCTGTCTTGCTTTTGTGATTTGGGGGCATGTGTCCCTAAGTAAATGAGCAACGTGTCTTCAGGAAATTGGGGTCTCCTGCCAGAGGGGAATTGCATGCTATTGCATTGTTTATGGAAAGTTTACATTGTCTGATTGTCATTTATAAATTCTCTGAGTACAGAACAGAAATTTCAAGCAGATAGGAAGTTGTTATTCAAAGACTTGTTAGTTTTCATATAGAGAGGTCTCTTGGGTGCTAGTCATTAAAGTAGACACCTATGTGCTAGGCATAATTCAAAACATTGAAAATCAAATGGAAATAGGTGGACATGGTCCTTGTCATTAATATTCATTGTCTGGCCTCTCAAACTCTCAGAGAATATTATACCTAGTAATACTTTAATATGGTTAGAAGAAAGGTTTCTTTGTACTGTATAAAGCTATATTGTTGCCAGAATTCTTCTAACACTTACAACAGAGAATTTTGAAATTGTAAAGGGCTTGTAAAATGTTTCCTTTTGAGTCAAGAATCCATTTTAAAAATCACTGGTAGTTCTAGATAAATCAGATTTTCCAATTTATTCATAATGTGGTAGGATAAAGTATATTTTCATAGATCTGCAACAACAGCATTGGTAAGGGAAACTTGCAACGAGAAACTGATTTCAAATTTCATTTCTTATTTCTGAAATGGTTTTCTGTCACAACTCTGGGAAACAAACACCAGGAATTTTTCAAATTATCATTAGGCAGGTCTGGTGTAATTTATGTTAAGAGGTTTTGGCCTGTTTATGTGCCCTGGAATTTGCCAAAATTAGTAACGTGATATTCCATATTTAGCAAACCTATAGAGCAATAAATAAGGACACATGACTATTGGGGAGTGCTGTTTTAAATTCTTTCTGTGGCATTCATGAAATGCAGGGGTCTTCCAACTCAAATTCTGCGATATTAGGCAGCAAGTTGTACTCTGAACCAAACCAGATGGTGATCAGCTCTATTTCTATTATCAACTCAATACAGCGATGGTTACCAGACCTCACTTGCAACTTTAACATTTGGAACAGATTAACAGCAGTTAGGCTGAAATGAGAACCCTCCATTTTACTAAAAGGTTCAGAACATATCATGCTGTAAAATCAGAAAGACTGGTAAGAAAAATTATGAGGGAAAGAGTTCACTGTCTACCTGGGTTTCTCCCTGCAGGACATGTTATTTCCCTTTTATGAGTGCCTTTTTCGGAGGAATTTTAATGTGGAGTATTGTGAGGATTAGGGTCTATTAGCCTATCAGCCTCCAGAGGTGCCCCATCCCACAACCTGTTGTGGAATTCATAAATTCATCTCAGTGTAGCCCAGAACAGTCTAGGCCTTGGGCACACAAGGGGGGTTGTTTGCACTTTTGGGGGGCTCTGTTTGAGAGAAGTTTGCACACATATACAGTACAAGTTCAGAGATTCACCAGCCACTAAAAGTTATGAAACATGTAGGCTGCCCAGGTTTGGCCTACAGATTTGACTGTATTTGGCTAAATGCTTTCTTT
Source organism: Tonatia bakeri (assembly GCA_004024845.1). Lineage (NCBI taxonomy): Eukaryota > Metazoa > Chordata > Mammalia > Chiroptera > Phyllostomidae > Tonatia > Tonatia bakeri. The sequence goes on along the minus strand of PVIA01000929.1, from coordinate 234,249 downwards.
GTTTTGCCTGCTAATGCCACACACTATTTCTCATAGTGATCTTTTCTTTGCAGCGTCCATTGGTCAGGTCCATTCCCGGGACTTTATAGGGCCAGGGCAAATCAGTGTGTGTCCTTCAAGTCCAATTTTGTATGCAGGTAAAACCAAGCTAAGGCAAACATTAAGGCCAGCAAGCCTTAGACTTACAGCTATCAGAACAAGACATAGAAATAGATAGATGACCGAGTTCAACTCCCATTACGTGATACCAAAAAATGAGGTTAAATGAGTTTCCTAAAAACACGTAGTTGGTATGCGTAGTGGATGTGATGATAAAGGATTTCAGTGTTGCTAATGAATCAACGTTCTTCTATAACCACGATTCAAAGACAGCAACAAAAAATAGGTTCTCCACTTTATGGACCCAAATGAGCGCAGCCCTGCTCTTGTTCTTTTGCTAGGGTGAACAGCTTGCCAGAGAAACCCGACAGAGAGAGGCTAACTGCCTTTGCACATTTCTGTTTCTTCTCTGGCCAAGACCTTGCTTCAGGGCTGATTGCAAACCCTTTTGCCTATTTCCTGGTGTGATAGGGAATATAAATTCCTCTTTAGGAATGGGTTTTTTGAGTCCTCTTATATGGTACAAATTGGAGAGGATGAAGACAATGCTTGGACCCAGGATTAAAGTTGCGTGTGTCTGAACTGGCTCTTGGGGTGCAGTTGCTAGGAATGTAGATGATGGAGTGAAGAGAGACTTGGAGGAAAGTGGCAAGTAGTGAAAGGAAGAGAAAGAGAGAGAACCAGGCAGAGAACAATCATCTACAATCATCTACATGACAATTATAAGACAGGGATTGTTTTTTATCCTAAAAGCGGAAGGGACATTTTTAAGTATTTTTAACTCAGAATTTGCATTTTGAAACTATGGGGTCCAGCACAAATAACGCCCCTTTTTATTACAAAATCATAAGCATGTAATTCTGTAATATAATATATCACACTAAGCACACCATATGGCATTTTAGGTGAAATGTTCACATTAAAACTATAAATTATTACATCCATATAATTACCTTACCAAGCACACTCACGCAGGCCTTACTTCTGCCAGACCCTGCATGTGGCTGCAGTCTAGAAGTAGGATTATAAGAAGCCTGATTAGATAAAAAGACAGTTAGCAGGTTATTGCAGTAGACCAGGTGAGTGATAACTTTGACTAGCATGGTCCCTCAAGTCTGTGTTTTATTCACATCTATATCTATCTATACTATAGCTATACATATTTTTAGAATATCAATTATACCATAGATACTATTTAAACTCTGTTTTTTTTAAATTCACAACTTATCGAGAACTTTTTTTTGCTGTTTACTATTCTTTATACATTATACATTAATTTTTACTAGCCATAAAATATTCTTTCATGGGGCAATATTATAGCTGTTTATTGAATCATCCCCTATTGATGAATATTTGAGTTTTCAGTTTTGCAATGGACATCACTGTTATGACACCCTTGTAAGTACATCTTTGCTCACATCATGACGTTTTTTTCATCAAGATAACTTCCTAGAAATACAATGTCTGGAACAAAGAGGATGTAGAAGCCTTAAATTTTGAAGGCTATTGCCAAGTTCTATGTGGCTGCAATTCAAGTTCCTTTTGCAGTCTAGCTGACACCCAAGGAGCGGCCTGAGAATAGCATGCAAGACCCCACCCACTGCATGTGCTTCTCTCCCCAGATTCATTAGATGTGATTCTTCCTTGTGGTGTAAGGTGCCTTACAAATAATTAGTGCACCAGTTACGTCTCTTTTCCAGACACTAGAGTTAAATTTTGCGCTTGTAAAATTTGAATTAAGAATCTATTTTTAAAGCCACTCATAGATTTAAATTTATTAGATTTATTAATTTATTCATAATGTGATAGAGTAGATAAAAGTTTATCCATTTAGACTTATAAAGACATAGTCCCTGCCCTCAAGCACTAAATATTTTAAAAATAAACTTCACTTTCATAGAGTATTTCTAGGTTCACAGAAAAATTCAAGCTTTTAGTAATTACAAAAGAGAAAGGAGGAGAGAAAAAGAAAATCGGGGACATAAATAAATGTGTATTTTTGAAGTGCAAGAAAATTATCTTTCCTTTAAATCTCTTAGAAGGTACTATTATAATTAGTTAATGTTTGGAATTAATGCTTACAAGGAGGATCTATCATTTTATAGAGGCATCTGTTTGCTTCTGAAACTTAGGAAATCCTCATAAAGCTAAATGAAACTTGGTGACAGTTTTTTTAAACAGATGATATATTTTATTTTTATTTTCCTTCTCTAGTTAATATTGATAAGAATTTGCCTAGTGGAGATCTTGAAAGTGCTGACTGCCCAGGAGTTTTTATTCTCCCCGGAGCATTTATGTTTCTAATGAAATGAACATTAGGGCCAACTTGGATCCATCTTATTTGTGCTTAATCCAATTCCTTGTTACGAGCCAAAAATTTACCTTTCAAGTAAAACAATACCTAATTAATATTCATTTTTTCTCTTACTTCAGACACTGTCTTGCTACATAGTGCATGGCCAGTAGATGCTTGGTTAATTCGTTGTTAACCTGGAAAGCACCTGTTATGTTCATAGGTTGAACATTCTAGTTGTAGATTCCTTGCCCTGAAGATTAGCAAAATACTCTGTTAGGGTCAGAAAAGTACGTTTGATGTAATCAAAGCCAGCGCAGTAGCTTAAAATCTTAACTGATATTCTGGGTAGAAGGACAACTATTAATAACCCCTCAGTAACTTTTCACCAGTTGCTGTGTGTTTTAAGATACATTTTTTTTCTACGACACACTTAACACATTCTGAGCTCTCCTGTGTCCTCAAAGACTGAAAAAAAAAAAAAAAAAAGTTTGGCAGAGCCAGCAAACAAAAAGCCAGCCTTGCCAGACTCTAACCACATCATCAAACAGAAGCCTTGTTTCTTTGGGTGCTCACAGGCCCCCATTTAACAGGCCCCTTCCTCTGTTATTCTCCTTCTAGAACTCTAAGACCACTCTGGTGTCTCATTAGCCAAGAACATTTTCTCTGTTAAAGCCTCATGAACTAACACTTCAGAGGAAGAGTTTAAACTATTCCTTTTTTTTCAGGAGCAATTGCATTTTATTAGGGGATCTTTGAAAAGGAAAAAAAAAGACCATTAAGACTCAAAGTGGCATTGTATAGCAGAGGGGATTTTAAGTGATGACTAATGGGTACCACTTGGAAAATTATTTTTTAAGGTGTATATTTGGAAAAGTGCCTTTTTTTTTCCCAGCTTATCACACCAGATAAACTGGTGGCAACTTGATTGAACCTTCCTCCTCCATCTCCTCTGAAATAAGAACTTCTTTCTATAATCTGCCTTTTGCCCCTACTATTTTCTTGAAATTTGTGACGATTCAAAAGTCAAATCCAATGGGTACTTTTCAGCTCTCATCCAGTGCAACTCCCCCTTGCTAATGACTTTCCCTTTTGAAAATTTTTCTTGATTTCAGCATATCATTTTCTTGATTCCTTTTCACCTCTCCCAGAATTTTTTTCCCATTTATTCTCATCAGGTTTTTCTCCTCTTCCCACACACACTTATTGTGGGGAATAAGCTCAGTACTTCCCATATACAAGCAGGCCTCTTTTCTGTTTGTCATTGGGTTTCTCCTCGGGTAATTTCTTTCACTTTTTTGTCTTTCACTGTTATCTCAGTGCCTACCTCTTCCTGCGAGCTCCTGTCTCTGGAGCTTCAGAAATCCTTCCGTATTTGCCACTTGTATCTTCTTAAAATGGTATTTCTTGCATCTTCTCTCTCATTTTCTATCACAATTAGTGACATCACCACTGATTCAACAGCCCTCCCCTCTTAAACCTGCTAGATAACTCATATTTATTCTTGAACTCTCATTTTCACATTCAGTTGACCTTCAGATTATTTTGTTGGTCCTTCTCAATTAATTCAACAACTTCTGTCAGTACTCCCTGCTTCTTCTTTAGTATAGATATAGACCAAGAGTGTCCAACCTTTTAGTGTCCACGGGCCACACTGGAAGAAGAGTTGTCTTGGGCCACACATTAAATACACAGACACTAATGAAAACTATGAGCAAAGAAAAAAAAAGGTCTGTACATAATTTTTGTGCTATCTGCCACCACAGGTAAGCAAAAGAGTCCTCACGTAATAATCCTAATTATTCAGTGGCCCTTTAGATAATCTCTTAAAATCATCAAGCAGGTCCCAAGTTTGTGATCACTAATGCAGAAAATGTACGTATCTAAGTAATAAAATGTCATTATACATACATTTATTCTATGTTACATCGTGGCACATAATCACAAAAAAATCTCAATTTTTAAGTAAATTTATGATTTTGCACTGGGCTGCATTCATAGCCATCCTCGGTTGTGTACAGCCCATGGGCTGTGGGTTGGACACCCCTGGTTTAGGCCTTTACTTCCCCTAACCTATTTTATTGCAGAAGCCTATTTATAAGCAAAGTGCCTAAATTGTCTCTTTCAATAGTAATGTTTTTGTCACACTGCTTCTGGATATGATCATTTGCCTGTTCATTTAAAATTATGGTGGCTCCCTATGTTCACAAGATGTTGCAGATCATTCATTCATTCATTTCTTCATTCAATTAATATAAGGAATTCCTACCATGAGGCTGATACTAAATAACTATTGGTGAACACAGATTGATAGTCTGCATTTTTTTTCTTTACTCAGTAATCTAATTTCAATGTAATTCTATGGATTTATTTTTTTCTTCCTAACACACACCAGCCCCTGCCTACACCGCCCACTGCTTTGTGCTTTGAAAGGTATTTTGTACTGCAGCTCTTCACATGTGTTATACATTCTGCTAAAGCATTATGCTCTACCATCCTGGAGAACTCCTGCTTTTGGGGAGGTAATTCTCCATGGATCTCTTACATTTCTGCATTACTTGTGAGCAGAGGCATTCACTGCCTTTGTGCTGGATTATCTTTTCCAGGATGTTTGTATGGCAAGCAGCCTTGAAAGATAGAAACAGTGTCTTCCCCTAGAGCAAAGGGCAGGCATGTTTATTGTCCATTATTAAAAAATTTGGACACACTAAGCTCAGGATTTCTCCCCTGTAATGCAACCCACTATGTGTACAAGTGTTACTTGGGTCATTCATGGGAATTGGGACTCAGGAAACTGGTGTAAGAAAGTGCTAATACTCTGGCTATGACTATGGCTGTGAGTGAAAGTCCTTTCTGTTTGATTCAAGAATCTCATATTTTCTTCCAGCATCCATGTAACCATTACAAGGTAATTAGTTTGCTAATAGGGCGCAATCTCAAAACTTCACAGTTCTAAGCACTATCTATTCATCTTTTGAGGTCCAGCTTGATTGTTTGCTCTTTGGTGCAAATATCACTGATTTTTTAGGTAAAATTACTCTTGTAAATCTGTGATCATCCAGAGCATTGTTTTTTATAGTATTTGACACATTAGGTTGTGATTATACCTGTCCAACTCTGTCTCCTTGCTAGATGAATAGACCATTAGAATCAGGATACCAGGTCCCAGTTGCCTGGTAGCATTTATGGACTGCACATTAAGATATTTGATAACCATTGATGAACCAATGACTGAATTTTTCCTTTTCCTGATTTTCTCCCAGTCGGCCTTATCTTCTTTATAATATCTGAGGTATGAAGTAACTTATTTAAATTTTACTTTCAAAGCGTCATCCTCCTATCCTCATTCTATAACTGCTGGGAATGATGACTTTCTTTATGCCCGCTACCCCAACCTGAAAACCCCCCACCATGGAAATGTGTCCATATTTGACTTGCTTCCCCATTTGTGATATAATGCCAGATCCCCAAGAATACAGAAAATACATTGAACGTCCATGGTTCCAACATTTTATATAAAAGTAGCTTTATCTTACTGTGTATGTCCTTGTACCTAACTACAATAATTCTGTTCAACTATTTGCAGTTTTCTTTTTAACCCTTAAGATGTCATGCACCACAGCTCAACACTGATTGAATTAACGTGCTTTTTACTTTGATTCGTGATCCGGGCAGTACACCCTGATCAGGCTCTTTTAGTTGACACTGCTGATGACTGTTCTTTGTGTGTTTCACCACCCAGGCTTTGATCATTCAGGCCACATTTCTACAGTACCAGGTATTACCTAATTTTTTTTTGGAGTTGGTCACAAAAATGGTAAGAAAAGTATGTTTAAGAGAATAGTAAAGAGGGTTATAGAAAAACGTTTCAGTATTATTCAAACCACCAAGTCTCATTGGCTTGACTTCATGAGTCTAGGTTGACTCTTCAGGAAGACTTATCTTCCTACAGTAACTTGAGACATGAAACTGCTTAGATCTTGAGCTCCGCTGTCTTCCTACCACAGTGAGTTGCCTCCACAGGGGAAGAATGGATGAAGAGTCATAATCTCTTCAAATCCCACTGGCCAAAGACAATCCATGGCCCCATCACGTTGCAAAGGCTGAGAATAGCGGTGCATATTACTAACGAGAACAGAACTAATGAGAGACAGGGGTCACTCATGTGAAAGGACGTCAGGTCTGAAAGAACGAAGGTATCAGTGCCTACCGCAGTTCTCTGATTTTCTCAGTCTGTGGCATTCTCAGGATCTCAGTATTTTTGCACGGACTCCTAGGCCAACATAACTAACTGTATTTATTGTTAATTGAGTAGTTATATCCAAACAATCTACAATGTATTTTTTTACTAATAACTTGATAGCTCTTTGAGAAAAAGTAACACACCTAGTAGAAAGAAAAAAAGAATTTTAGTCATAACACAGTTACTTACTAAAAAGATGTGTCGATCTCTTGGCACTGCACACCTCACAGATCTTGGAATCAGTTTGGCACCACCACCCTCATTTCTGGTCGTACATGAATTGTCACCCTTATTTCATTTTTGTCCACCAACCACCGAAACACAGTTTCACTAAGTTATGGCATCCAGGGAATATAGTGGGCTCTAATGTTGGAACTGTGAACTATCTTGAGCTAGTAGTTCACTCAGTGGCTGATAGATTTTGAATATTTCTGTATTTCTCTGGAAAATTTGAAATATCTCCTAACACCCCGTAAGTGGGCTTTAGTGTCCTGGGATATTCGGTGCACGGTTTGGCCTAGTATAGTACCTCGTCCTAGGTACTATAGGCCACTTACTTCTCACAACAGTTGCAAGGTAGGTGTTGTCATTCCCAAGTTGGATGAGAAAATGAAGGTTTGAGAAGGACAAGAATCCTACCCCGAACCTCCTCCTTAGTAATTAGCAGAATGGAGGCTTGAACCCAAGCCTCCTGGCTCCAAGCCTCATTGCATCATGCCATGTGTCATGAGATTTGCGGGATTAAGTTTTTCACAGCTTCCTCTCCCCATGACCTCTTCTGCGTTTCAAGCAACATTGAAACGACTATTTTTTTTAAACATGTGGAAGTGCTTGAAACTCATGGAAATGATTTTAAGTCACGTCTACATTTGTAGCTTTAAGGCACACCTGCTAGAGAGTAAATTCTCTGGAGCAGAGATTAAAGAACTTTAAAATGGTCTTCAAATGGCCCCAAGGAAGGTTGTTGAAGCTTTGAAACCAAGACAGTACATTTCTAATTAACTTGTAATTATTTTACTACTAATTTTTAATGAGAAATTTAGTATGGACCACATACTAGTTTTTCTTCAGCTGTCAGGACAGTCCCTAAACTAACCCTTCTTCACCAGCTGTTGCCTAATTCAGTATGGTCCATGTTGGAGTTTTTCCAACTCTGCCTGCACGTAATTTCTAAGTCTCAACAGACCCGTGCAAAAATGAACCATAACTATAATCTTTCATGTTACTCATAGTTCCATTTAATTATCTGAAATACTACCTGATAAATAGTGCAATCAGAAGAATTCCAGTCTAACAGTAACTACTTCCACATCGCTTTTCTGCTCTCATTTAATCTGAAACAGGTTTGGATTACTACTTCTAAATTATGTAAACTCCTAATCAATGATTAATTTAACAATCTCCAAGCTGCTGCCTTTCCCCCTTTTTTTTTTATGTGTGGTTCCTAAGTGTCAAAGCATTCAGGGCTAGTCAAATGGAATTTTTTTCCCCTGGAAAAAGACTTTTTAAGCCTTTATTTTCTATTGAGCTTGTTGAGAGGATGAAAGATGGGTGGTTAGACTATAGAAGAGTAAATCCTTACAACAGAATATTATTTTCAAAGAAAAAATGCTTCTTAATGTAGAATTAAAAGTGTATTTGTACTAAATGCCTCTGAAACAGATTAGAGTTCAGAGAAATATCTGAAGTGGAAAACTCTATTTAAAAAAAATCATCAACAAATGGTAGCAGAGTGACACTTATTGAGCACCCTGGAAATGCCAGGCATTTTACACTCACTATTCTATTTGAACCTAAAACCAACAATGGGATTGTTTGTACCTTCATTTTGCAGAGAGGCAGAAACTGACAACAGAGAGTCTGAGGAAATTTCCCAAGTTCACATGTGAATAAACGTGAGAACTTGCATTTGAACTCAGGTGGGTCTGACATCAACATGGCAGCCGCAGTTTTTACAGATTGCACTATGCTGTCTCCAGACCAAGATGCATGGGGATGGGCTCGTGTCTTTTATGTTTTAGAACAGTGATAGTATATGAAAACATGATATTAATTTTCACCATTACAGGTGGGGCAAAAGTCGGTTTACAGTTGTGTGTATGCCAGACACTGAGTTTATTCTTGTGTTTGTTAATTGTATATTATTTTTCTCATGAACAGCTGTAAGCCTACTTCACCCCACCCTGTATTTCCTGGGTGCCATAATGTGACTGGCACATACATGCATTTTCTAAAAATTCATGACTTATTTTTAGCCCTTTTGTTATTTGATATTAGGGATTTGAAAGGGTCCCAGTGAGTTGGTGATGATCTATTGTATGATATTGAGAAAAATCTTGGACAGGATCCCAGGAGACCTGTGGATCCATGCTTACCTTTGCCACTTAGTACCTCGGTGGTTAAGAATTTGTTTCTATGCCTGGTGCTCAGTTTCTTCGCTTGTATAATGAGAAGACTGAAATACATGATCTCTGAGTTTCTTTGGGTACTGAAGTTCTGTGATTTTAACTAAGCAAATGCATCTTCTCAGGTAATTTTGTATGATCCACGTGAACACAGTGCAATGCTGCTGGTATATGCAACTCAGAACTGAAAGAAGTGCCTCTGGATTAAGCTGTGGGGAGTAAATGAGATATAATGAATGAAACCTTTAAAACATTATGACATTTGTTCTAGTTTTCTATTGCTGTATAAGAAATTACCACAATTTTTGCAGCTTAGGACAGTATACATGTATTAGGAATCTGGGCATGGTTTAGCTGGGTCTTCTGCTCAGGCCCTCATGAGGCTGCAATCAAGGTGTCAGTGGGCAACATTCATTTCTGGAGCTTGGTCTTCCTCTAAGCTCTGGTTGCTGGCAGAATTCATTTCCTTGAACTTGAAGAATGCAGGCCTCTATTTTGTTGCTGGCTGTCAGCCAGGAGCAGGTGACTCTCAATTCCTAGGGGTTGCCCACAATTTTTTGTTTTATGGCTTTCTCAGAAACCCTTCAAAAATCTGGAGCTACTTCTCCTGCCAACAAAAAATGGTTTTCCTTCCCATCTGCTAAGATAAAGTCTATCTTAGTTGTACTGGGTTGAAGAGTGTCCCCCAAAATTCATGTCTACATGGAACCTCACAATGTGATCATGTATAGAAATAAGGTCTTTGTGTACATAATTAGTCAAGTTAAGATGAGGTCATAAAGCAGTAGAGTAGGCCCTAATCAAATGACTTGCGTCCTTATAAGAAAATAGAGACACACAGACACACAGAGGGAAGACAGGCAGCAATAGGACAGTAGAAGCAGAGACTGGAGTTAGGCTGCTGCGAGCAAAGGAACGCCAGGGATTTCTATCAACCACCAGAAGAGGCGAGGAAAGATTCCTCCCTTAGAGCTCACAGAGAGGGCATGGGCCTACAGACACCTCGACTGCAGACTTCTGGCCTCCAGAACTGTGAGAGAATAAATTTTTGTTCAGAGCCACCAAATTTGTGGGGACTTTGTTATGGTGGCCCTATAAAACTAATATAATAGCATAACGTCATCATGGGAATAATAATAATGTCTCATTACTGTTGCTCTGTAACGTAGCCAAACCAAGGGAATGATATCCTATTACTTTTGTCATTTTTCTTGGTTAGAAGCAAGTCACAGGCATCTCCTGTGCTGTAGGGGAACGGATTATACAAGGCAGTGACTTACTGAGATCACTGACAGGGATGTCCTAACTTCTGGTGTCTCAGGGTCACACTTGAAGAAGAGTTGTCTTGGGCCACAGATTAAATACATTGTGACAATAATCACAAAGAAAACGTTATAATGTTTTTAGTAAATTTATGATTTTATGTTGGGCTGCTTTCATAGCCATCCTGGGCCACATGTAGCCCCTGGGCTGTGGTTCGATCACCCCTGCAAATGTATCTGCCATATCAATACCAGGTTATGTTATTTTATTTTGTGAAAGTGAGCCTTAAATTACATAGAAATTGATTAAGCAGTCCTATGTAACTCTCTGTACCATTTCTAATTATTTTAAAATTACCTGAAAAGATATTTTATTTAAAATTTTCAGTGTAACTGATTCTTTTAAATGATGGCTCTTTTATTTAAAGTGTATCACCCATGACACTTTTTGTGCTCTTAACTGTCTTTTAAAAATGGATTTGTTGATACTTCAATGACAGGTTGTTTTGAAGATAAAAGTTGATCATTTGAAAATGTAAAAAAGAAAAGCAGAGAAGTTTATTAGCTAAACTCTGCCCTTTAAAAAACATCATTAATACTCTGAGATACTGGTCAATTGATCCATTTTCCATTGAGCACCCACCTACCATATCCTCAGCATTTACAATACTGTTATTAAGTATACTTTAGTACATATTCACTATTTAAAATGATAAAATGGTGGGTCAAATGCAAGCTCTAAGTCACTGCAAAAGTCTTTGCCCTCAGATTTCTCTACCTAGGATATTCTTACACAAAATATCAGTGGACTCCATCACATTTATCAGATTTTACAGAAATGCAGTTCAGGGTTAGCAGGAAACAACAAAGCAAAGTGATGTTAACTATAGGTACTCTGTGGTTTCACATTGTTCTTGAATCCAAACTTCCACCGACGCTATGAAAAGTAGTCATATTTGCAAACTTATGTTTCAGAACATCACTCATTTTTTCCTGTGGATTTCTTTGGGTGCTGCGAGATAGACGTATGTTTTTCTTTGGATCCTGCCACAGAACCCCCTCATGGGATAGATTTCAACCCTTAGTCAGCCTTGGGAAAAATTTAATGTCTCCTTATATATGACCTCGTGCATATAATGTTGCACAACAATTTCAGATGCGCAGTTCCTGTGCATTTGAAATATTCCCTGAGTTTCAAACTTTTTATTTCAGAGATAGTTTGTTTGAAAAATCTATCAGTATGTCAAAGATAGAGGCTTATGTATTTTCATACACAGTACTATCAAAATCAGGTCCCTAAACTATTCCTGATTCTGTAAAGATCATAATCAGAATTCTCTCCTCTTGCCAAATTCCTATCTTCAACACTGCAAGAACAATCCTTTAGGGTATTGGTGTTTAACACTGCCAGAAAGATGCATTAAATGCTACAATCCCAGAAATATTGTTCAAATAATATCAAACATGGATAAATAAAGTACCCTAAAATAGGTCTCTGATCATGTAATTGTTACCATGTAATATAATGAAGTGGAATTGCTTCATATAAGAAGTTCATATGGTGGAGTTCCAGGCTCTGGATTTCAGCAGTTGAAGGGAAGTGTTCTAAAGGTCCCTCATGAAACTTACATGGTCAAAGTCAGTGGTTCTCCTCTGAGATTTCTGGACTGGGTCTCTCTCAGTGAGAGTGGTTAGAATCCCACCGATGAAACCCCAAGCTCTGGGGTGGGTTGATCTGAGTGCAAATTTGAGTTCTGGCACTGTATAGCTATAAAATGGGACAGTATGGTATGTCACAGGGAATGTATGATGATTAAATAATGAACTTAATTTGCATAGCATAAAACCTAGCATAGGAAGTGCTTAATATATATTTTAGCTAAAAGGAATCAATAAAAATTATATTTCAACTGAACACGCACTTCCAAGTGTTTATGAGGCGAACTTAGGCTATGGAGAAATTTGCAAATTATCTTGAGATTTTTCTCTGGGCTACACTATTTTAACACCATCATCCTGTTAAGAAGGAACAAACATTCACTGGTTACCTATTGCATGTCAAATGGTATGTTAGAATCTTTGTATAGTTTAACTCATCAAATTCTAAAAAAAAAAAATACAAAAACCTTATGAGAGATTCTCATTTCAAAATAGGGAATTGAGGTCAAATAATAATAATAAGCTGCAGAGCGGTGATTTAACTCCGTATCTGTTCACTCCCTAATCTAAGCTCTCTCTGCTCCACCATGCTGCCTCTCAAAGCAAAGCCTCCTCCTCTGAGATGACCTCTGAAAATGGTTCACTATTGACCCAGAAAACCCCACAAAATCATGCAAATCAAGAAGTTCAAATGTTCATGTTCATTTTAAGAACACTCATGAAACTGTCCAGGCCATCAAGGATACGCCTATCTAAAAAGGCACCAAGTATCTGAAGGATGTCACTTTACGGAAGTAGTGTGTGCCATTCCGTTGTTACACTGGTGGAGATGGTAAGTGTGCCCAGGTCAAACACAGGGTCAGAGGCTCAAAAAGAGTGCTGAGTTTTTGCTGCACATGCTTAAAAATGCAGAGAGTACTGCTGAATTTAAGAGTTCAGATGTAGTTTCTGTAGTCATTGAGCACATTCAGGGGAACAAAGCTCCCAAGAGGCAGTGCACAATTTACAGAGCTCATTGGACAGATTCAGCCGCACACAAGCTCTCCCTGCCACACTGAGATCCTTGCTGAAAAGAGCAGATTGTTTCTAAACCAGAGAGCAGGTTGCATGGAGGAAAAAAGATATCCCAGAACAAAGTAAAGAGACAAAAACGTATGGCCCGGTAGTAAATTCAGCATAAAATAAATGCTAAAAAAAGTTAAAAGAAAAAAAGCAGAGCCTCCTGAAATTCACTCATGTTATATGATTTCTGTGTACAATAAAGAGAAAAAAATAGAAGTGGAAAGTGATGAAAATTTTTACCCTGCAGAAAACTTGACATTTCCTGTGAAAAGGCATACATGATTTCAAATGGTGAACAAGCCTAGGAACTCTTTGGGAGGCTTTGAAACGTGAATGGAATACATAATCAGACACGTTCTCAGAACTGCTTCTGTAGGGTTTTCTCTTTTCCTCTCACCCACCCACTCATGCTGTCAAAGTTGCCTGGACCAGTTTGCGTCTGTTGGCAATCTTAGACGCAGTTAGATGGGATGAGGGTAACTGGGAATGGCAGGTGGGAAATAACCACATTTGCATTTTGAAAAGATCACGCTTGCTACAATGCAGAGAACAGTTTAGAGAAAGGCCAGACGAATGCAGGATGATCAGTTAAAAGTCTACTGCAGTAGTCCAGGTGAAAGATGGTGATTCTTAGACTAGTCAGTGGATTTGAGTTTCAAGTTAAATCGACGGGACTTTGTGATGGACTGGATAAGAAAGTTGAAGTGAGAAAGGCTCCTGAGATGGGGAACCTTACAGAAGTAGAGTCATATTTTAGGGGAGGAAAGAGAAAAAAAAGCAGTGGGGTCTTGCCCCACCTCTCTTTGGTTCTGACTTTCCGTACTCACTAAGCTCTGAAACACAGTCTCTCTCTAGAATGACAAAGTTTTAAAATTTTCTTAGCTTGAGTTTGAAAGCAGAAGGCATTTTGCTCAAAGTTTGCACCTTTCTCATTTGAATCAAAGCCTTTACTCTGTCTGGAACCAAGCATGGGAAATAAATGGTGGGTCCAATTATCTTGGGTAAGTACCATGTACTAAGGTAATTTCTTGTGGGACAGAGATCTAAAGTTAACTCTAAGATGAGGGATCAGAAAACAGAAAATGTGAAGAGAAGGGTACAAGACGGAAATGGCTCGTGCATCTAGTAGGTCTTGGCCCTCCATGCTGGCCTAATGTGGAAGTTGAAACGATACTACTAGGCCTGAACAAAAGTCAGTTCATGTATTTCTGAGTTCTGTTAGGTCTTCCAAGGATATAAATTTCAAGTCCTACAATGGCTCCCCTTTTATAGGCCTTTTGTCTATTCAGAACTGCATTTCTGCCCACAGTGGGTTAATTATTCAAATATCACACTTTTGATGTCACTGGGATATCTGTAAAACTCAAAGTAAATTATGGCCAGGAACTAATCAGCCATATTCTTACCACTGTTCCAAGGTAAGGACAAAAAAGAGTTCTATTCAGAAACAGATAAATCCTTTAAAGATTTGTTTTATAAGAATAAAGCATTTAATATGTGTTGTCCTCCCCCCTGCCTTTTTTTTTTACTATAAACTGGATACTTAAAACCATGTGGCTGGTTAGCAGAATAAAAATAAAATGATTTTCAAAAATAAACAAAATCTTCTAAGTGGTGCATAAAAATGATGTCATTGAAATCTGAAAACTCTCTTTAACAGTTTATGTTTATATAGTGATGGCTTGCTGATGTCTGATGTAAGAAAAAAACAAACAAACAAAAAAACCTCTTAGGGAAAATTAGCTACTTGAACCTGGGCTGCTGAATGCATTTAGCATGTCCTACAATTTTGGTAGGATATCACATCATCTAAACGGAGGAGATAAACTTGAGGTGTAAGGGATATGAAACGTAGTTTGCATTGTTGACTCTCCAGACAGTAGGTCTGGGAAGGTGATAAGTTAAAGCTTCTGAGCAAAGAGGTAAACGAATTGTGAAGCTGCCAGTGACATATTGTGGCTGGACTAACATGAAGGCGTTTTCATTAGTCTAGGCAACCTAGAAGCCATTGACAGGGGTCTCTTTTATTTTATTGCTTAAAATATAATTTCTACATTGTTGGGTCAGGAAGCTTTTCTTACTTGGAGATATTGTTCTTAGGTACACACTAAAAATGGCTCATGTTTTCGACAATGAGAAAAAATAATCTTGATCATAAATAACATGAAAGTAAATAATGTTTAGCAAAAGAATGAAGAATTGTAAATAAGGTACATCTCAAAAGAATTTTATAAGCAGAGTGCTTGATAAGCAGTGTACATAAGAAGCCAAGTTGCTCAGAACTTCTCTGAGGCTGAAAAGTAATTTGTTAGGTGAAAAATGCCAGAGCTGCTTCCAGTCAATCTAGTTATGGATATATATTTGGCTGGGTGGGGGGAACATTACTCTGTTACCATTGATTGCAAAAAATTATGATGTCGATTTAGTTTGTGCCAAATCTGATGAGTTTTGCCATATAGATACCTTTAGGTGTGATGTTGCATTAGTCGCCAAGAGCTTGGGCTCTGCTGTCAGATCTTCCAGGTGCCAACCCCCGCTTCTCTATTTTGTGGTCTTAGGCCCATTGTTTTTTATCTCCTGAACTTCCTTTATTTGATTATAAAATGGGATTAATAGCGTCTACTTCCTAGGGCCATAGGGAACATTAAAACATCTCATATAAAATGCTTACTATAAGTATTAGCATAAGTATTTAGTAAACATACCATAAATGTTACCTATTATAATAACATAGAAATTCTGTGGGACAAATCAAGTAATTTAATAAAAGTTATTTTCATGAAAAATGTCCCTGCATATATAACTCAGTCCAACAAATTTAGGATTGCCAACCTTTCATGCTTCAAAAATCTGGTGTATAATAAATGAACTTTTACTATAGTTTTTAAACTGTTTAAATTATATTTATAAAATTAAGTCTCATTCAATCATTTACAGAAACTGGGAAATATGCCCATGGATTCTCGGGTTTCTTATGAACTCAGTGTGAAAACTCTGAGTTATATTGAATATTTTACCCTTTAGTAGAGATTCATGTACAAAATTTAGTACTGATCCATTTAGCTTCCTACCCCAGAATCAGAATGTTTGTCTCACTCTACTGAGAATGTTGAACTTCATCTGTAAAAATTAAAATAAAAATCTCAGAATTCACTTTTAATCTTTTGAATTAACTATCTATTTTTGCCACTGAACTTGGTAGTCAGCATTTCAGTTATGTTTTTGTTATGTACACCAAGATAGTAAGGCAGAAAGAGAAGTTTAAGCCAGAGTTTCATGCTTAAGTGTGAAAATCCTCAAAAAGGATTGAGCATCGGAAGGTAAACGCTCAGAAGGTAAGTTTGCTAAGTGACAATGGTGCTCAATACACACTTTCTGAATGTTTGCCTGCTCTTGCCCACCTCCCCTCCCCCCACCCCTGGAACACAGACCCTTCTTCTGTCTGTCCTTCAAGGCTCAGCTCAGTGTCTCTCTCCTTTTCTGGAAAATTTGCCGCAGTGTTGATCGCTCTTTTTATAGTGTTCATAGCCTCCTCTACACCAAGTGTGGTAGGCATCCTTTGTATTGGTTTCATAGACATTCTTGCCCCTCCAGTTAGATGAGGGCATACAACAAATCACTGGTCCTTCCCACCCCCCGTCCCCCTGCTCCATGGTGCTGAACATGTCATAGGATCTCAGTAAGTACTTATTTGTTTACCCATTGTATTTGAGTGATTCAAATGTGTGACCACATAGCTATGATTCTGCAAATGCTTTGTCAATTGTTTTAGTGAATCAGTGAGGGTATCACTGAGAATTTATAGATGAGATGCTTTAAATGTAAAGATGCCATGTTTTTATTCCATCAGGTTTAGCCATGCTTCCACATCATGGCTCGAGGCTGCACTGAAGTTTGGGTATATCCGACTGTTATTAGTGTGCTATTTTTATCTTGGAATGGTAGCAGAAATGCTTCTTTACTGCATGAACTCTGGAACATGGAGGGCTTAGTTTGTGTTTACTTAAAAGGTTTTCAATGTCAAGTGGAGGGCCATGAAAAGTTCTCTGAGCTCTGTTTTCCATAATTACCCAATTATCTGCCTCTTCCCGTGTGTTCTCTTATGAGAATCACAGATTATTGATTAACTCCTGGAACTCAGTACAAGTTGCAAAAGCTTTCAATCTCATAGCAAACTGCCATTCAGTGAACATAATAATTGGATGATGAGAACTGCTTCCTCAAGACAGGGTAACAAAGAAGCATGAAGAGGCCAAGAAGACTACCTTGGTGAAGAAAGAGAATTGTGCCCAAAAGGAGATTTTTAGCAATGAAGACTGAGTTTCCTGAGGTTTATTCTCATACGTGAACCACAGAATTACTAGAAAAGCCCCTTGTAAGGGTCTGGCCCTGTACAGATTGTAGTGCTCCTACACAAGTGTATCATAGGAGCATAGGCTGGAAGATTCTGTTCGGATCTCATCCAGTGTGTGTTGTTCCTCTTGCCTGTTCCACAAATATCTGCTCCCTACTAATTTCCTCATTCCCAGACCCTGCAAAGAAGCACAGCTCCTATGTGGATGGCTGAGACGCTAGGCAGAAGGCAAAAGCAAAGTAGAACTAATGACAGAGCTTTTACATGGCAAACCCATGAAGTGGTGGATTCTGAAGAGGCCCTAGTGTAGGAATATTTCAAAATTTTGGTTACAGATATGTGAACAGCTGTTCCAGACCTTCTTGTCTATAAAAAAGTACCTTACTGTTTGGTGTCTTCAAGTAGAAGGCAAACTGTTCACCTTGCTTTGAACATGAAAGAGAAGTTGCAGTTGGGTTTGTCTAGACAGGGTCAAGGTATGAATTTTGTAGGATTTTTTTTTTTCAAATATTGCAAGCATACTTCCTACACCTTGAAAATAAGCTCCCTCATTTAATTTGGCAATAAGACTCCCTGGGGTATAATTTTTACCAATATGTTTGATTTCTGTCTATCAAGACTAGCACTACAAAAAATATATAATCTCATTCTAAGACAAAATTCAGTTCTTGCCTTTTTCCAAAAACTCACTAGAGTTAAAAGTCGTTAGTCTTTTTGGAATCCAGTGCTCCCTAGAGTCATCCAGCTGTGAGGCATTCAGAGCAGCACTCCCCACAAATGGATGATGTCATCTCTGTAACCACACACATCTATTAGAAATTTATAGGAGAATGGTCAGGAGCACACCCCTGCATGGTCTTTTTGTGGACACTGTAATAGGTTTCTACCACCTATTACTTCTTTGTTATGGAAGGGAGGAAAAAGGGAAAGAATTAAACTGTTACCCATTTGCTAAGGCTCTGGAAGGACTTGCGAAGACTTCAGTAGGGCGGGGTAACAGCCACTCCACCTCTCTTCTCCATTTTTTTATTAGAATAGAAATACTGCCTGAGGACGTATTAAAGCATTTAGTTCTTCCTTTTCTCTTTCTCTCTCATATACTCGCACGCAATTAACAACAGTAAAAATTCAATCCTGAATCCACCATCATAAAAAGACCCATCCCATAATGCTCTTGCTGTAATGAACGAAGCAGGAAACTTTCCACTCAAACTAGAGATATGGAATTATAAAGGTAAAGGTCTATTATCAGTGATTTTCTCCTCCATTTAACTCATTTCGGTTATGCTACAGTTTGATTTTGTTGGTGGTGGTGGTGGTAGTGTTTGTTTATTTGTTTCCGTTTTGTCATTAGTTAGGGAGAAGGGGAACCATAATCCTCTGGAACAATTATTTTGCAACTGTGAGTGCAGAAGAGTACCCCTTGGTCAGCTGGACAGGAATAGGTAGGGATTGTGCCCTGGTTTGAAGACCATGACTCAGCAAAGGGCCAACTGTAAGGAAGCAGGGAGTCGGTTTCACTGGGGTCCTCCATGGAAGGCTCCAGAGCCAGAAAGCTCCCTAGGTTGAGTGGGCATGGAGGTGAAATCTACTTCTGCCTTTTCATTCTCTTCTTCTACTGGTTTGTCACCCTATTTTACAACCTACTGGCATCCTTCCAACTCTGTTTCTAGGGTCTTAGACTTCTCACTACCACTACTCCAGATAGAGGGAACCCCAGTGATGACAGCATCTGCCTTCAAAATAGTCCCAAATAGTATCTCTTCCCCTCTCACTATGTCTCCCCTACTTTCCTCACAAGAAAATTTTCAAGTGGATTTTAAGAGGACAGCTTGCTGGCTGAACTAATCCACACTTAAGTGTAAATAATTGATAAACTTCTTATTACTCCTAGAACGTTTGCATTTTAAGAAGAGTCTGATTACCCAAAAGAATCAATAGCTGGAGACATTTCAGAAACAATGAAGAAAATTAAACCAGCAATTTGGGGAAGATTTCCTAGGCAGTAAAGACAATGGGCAGCTGTTTTATTTAGTCCTGGACAGAGGAAAAGTCTGTATTGTTGAATAAGTCACACCGTGAAGGCTATTATTTGGCAGCCACAATGCATGAAAAGTCTCAGTTGAAATTGGAAAGGAGGGGGGCCTTTGGGAAGAAAACACCACCACGTGGGTTAGACCTAGAAAAACTTCACATTTTTCTGGGCAACCTCATTTTATTGGTGAGCAAAATTTCAGCTAAAGATCACCGCTGCCTGAGGAATACTTGTGTCATTTGGTTGTCCATCAAGATAGGAGGATCGAGGGATGGGTGACTCGCAATCTGTAATCTCAGTTTACTTCTGCTGGAGAAGTGATTTCACTTCGGTGTCTGCTGCTGCAGTGACTCTTTGGAGCAGAAGGAGCACAGCATGTGCAGTAAGAAAGAGGGTGGAAGCGCTGGCCCTGACCCCTTCCGATCCTTGGCATGAGTGTCATCTCCAAGCTTCGGCTGCTCATGGTTGCAATGGTACAATAATGATAACATACTTTACAGGGTGTGTGGTCATGAGGATTCACTGAAATAATGCAGAGCTTGGAAAAGGGCAAAGTTGGGAGGCTCTCTCAAATTTTAGGTCTTTTTTTCCTCAGTCCTTATTCGTTTCTTTAAAGTCAGAGGACACCTGGCTCTAGAGATTCAGAGCACACACTGGCCCTGAATGGACCTTGCCTACCCTTGATTTTTGCATCTGCGTGTACCTGTGGGTGTAAGAGGAGGAAAGTTTGTGTTCTCTAAGTCAAGAGCCTGGCTTTGGAATTGGACCTTGAAGAAATGGTGAATTAAAAAGATTTGCTTTGCATTGTCCCAGCTCGAAAGAGACCATGCCGATTTTGCATGCTCCTGAGTCCTCACTGGGTGGACGTGGTGCAGATCAGGACAGGCAAGAACATTTTTTGGCTTTCATTCAGTCCTGCTTATTTAGAGGTAATCACTGAAGCCCACAGAGGTCAGACAAGATACATGAATATGCTGCTCATTTGTGGATTGCCAGTCTTCCTGGCTTGAAACTTTCAATTTCTCAAGACTGCATCTATTGTGGAGCCATTACAACTCCCTGCATTTAGTCTCTTCATGAACTCCTAACTTAGACAGTTCCTCCCCTTCCTGTCCCTGCAGCCAAGGCCACTTCCAGGCACTCCTTTTGTTTCTCATTTTTCTTTTTTTGCTATACATATGTGTGTTTTCCAGGGGTTTAACCATAGTTGTGTAAATATTTTTCCCACTATGAGCTTAAAGCTGACTGTGGGGAATAAAATGATATAGTCAACCAAATTTTCTTTTGGAGTAGAAAGGATTCAGGGAGCTTCCACAGGGTGGGACACCATTGTCCTGGGAAAACATCAGTCAGACGAGTGCATGTTCCACTAAACAGTGCTACTGATGACGGAAATTTAAAAATCCCTGTGATTCACCAAACCTGAACCATTGCCTAGAACATAGCACTACGTGGATCATTTATTCATTTAAAAGCCACTTGAAAGAGTCTCAAAAGGTTCCCTTAGTCAGAAAAGACCATCAAATGTTCAGAGTTGGCAAGACAGCTGTGGCTGGGGATAGGGGTATCAGGTGCATCTCGCTGTAAAGGCCTGCGCTCCAGTTCCTTCGGCAGCTCTTGTGTGAATAGTCCATTGACAGCACCCACTCTCTGGTTGAGAGCTACAGCTAGTGTTTATATTTCTGGCATTATTATGACCCTTCAGTATAACTATTTCTCTTCTTTTTTCACTTATTCTTTCCTTTCTTACTGTCTCCCTTGTTCCCACTCAGGTTTTTTGATCCCGCATTTATATAACTGGATTGATCATGATTCTTAGCATATAGTTGAGGATCATAATCAATCCATGCCCAGCTTCCCATTTGTATTTAATGTTTTCATGTAATTTTTTATTGCCTGTATTGCCTACTTCTAAATCCATTTTCCCTACCATAGACATCCATTCTTATGTATTTAATATGCATCCTTCCAAACCAATATTTGTTGTATATGTGTGTATATATGTACATACATTATATATATATCTGTATATATACATATAATATATATATACACACACTATATATACATCTATAAATACTATTACTTTAGGTATGTGCTTCTACTTTACAAAATAGTATTATTTGATACACTCTATTTTTGTCATTCAACATCATGGTTTTGAAATCTATGTCAACCTATGTGGAACAAGTTTGTTTTTTTAATTTCTATGTATTTTATCTATGTTCCATATTGATGGATATTAACTTTGTTTCTAACTGAAACAGTGTTGTAACGAACATCCCTCACAAATGTCTTTACCAGTATAAGAAGCTTTTCCTGGGGGAGTGATGGCGGTGAGGGTTATATACCAGGGTAACAATCACTGGGTTTGGAATGAGCTCACAGTTAGTTTTGTAATTATTTCTGATTCTGTCTTCAGGATGGCTGCTCCTGTATAAATGCCTTCATGAAAATTCTGAATTCCCTACATATTAGTCCTGACTTGATACTGCCTAATATTTCACTTTTGAAAATATTATGGGTAGGGAGTACTATATGATAGTTGTTTTAGTATAATATTTCTCTAACTATTAATAAGTTGGGAACTTCTTCAGTTGTACAGTAGGCACTTAGTTTTTCTGTCTATATATTTCATATTAAATTTTCTGCCAACTTTACTTTTGGGTTTCTCATCTTTTTGTGATGATTTGCAGGAGATCCTTCATGGCCTCTACAGTCTCTGCCAGATGCAAATATTTTCTCCAGATCAATCACCAAATATAATCAACCCATCAAACCTCTTCTTTATGGTTTCTTCATTTGCATCTTAAGATCCTTCCCTAATTCTATCATGGTGATCTTTTATATTTGTGATAGTAACTATTAGTTTTATTTTTAATATTCAATATAATACTGGAGCTCATATACTGTAATAGGAAAATCAAAAGGAATAAGTTGGAGGTATATAAGGGAAGCTGATATAATTATTAATGTAGAATATTTATAAGAATCAGCATAAAATTATTAGAACTAGTAAAAATTTAGCAAGATGTATCTACAATCAACCAATAGCAAAAATTGATTTAATATTGGAAAATCAATCTAATTCACTATGTTAACAGAATAAAGTACACCAGTCATATGATCATCTTGACAGATGTAAAAAAAGTATTGATAAATTCAAGAAACCATAATAAAAAATTTAAAAATAAAACCCCATAAAATTTATTTGAAATGGTGGCACATTATACCCTAAACAAACAATAGCAGTCCTCTCTACCACTAATTATTAAAACAAATATAAATTCATGCACAGTGTTAATAGACCTAACAAAAACAAATAAGGCTTTTACAGGAAATACTTTAACATGTTTTGGAGGACATGAGCGATCTGAATGAAGAGATATATCTCTGAGTGCGAAGACAGCATTGTAAAGATAATATTTCCTCCCAATCCAATTTATAATGTTAATGCATTTTAAATAAATGTCCCAGGTATCTAAAACAGATTGGAAAAGTAAAGCAAAGATGAGAGACTCACCCTTAAGGAATAAAGGTTCATTGCAAGTATATGATAAATTACTCCAGCACTGGCACAGGACTGGACAAGCAGACCATTATAGTAGAATAGAGGCTCCAAAACCATGAGTATGCACACATGAGAAGTTGATAAGGATAGATTAATCATATATTTATTTTTTAGATTAGTTATTTAAATCAGTTATGAAAATGGATTATTAAAATTTAATGTTGACATAATAATAAGAACAACCACCACCACTTACTGGACACTTAACTATGTTCCAGCACTGCTCCAAATGTTAAAATGCTTCCATCTGTAGACTCAGTATCATAATAATCATATGATGTAGGTGATATTTTTAGGACCATTATACAGATGATAAAACTGAGGCACAGGCCCAGAGAGATGAAATAACTTGATGACACCCAAGCAGGTTCAACCCAGGCAGTTGGGACTCAGTGTCCATGCCCTTACCACTATTCTAGAGAGCTGTTTCAGAGCTGCACTGACTCTTCTAAGCAGGAGAATAAAATTATGGCCTTACTTTAAACTATAGACAAAAATAACCTTTGGATGAATTGTTTTTTTTAACCCTATAGCACAGGGATGTCAAACTCATTTTCAATGGGGGCCACATCAGCCTCATGGTTGCCTTCAAAGGGCCGAAATAATTTTAAGACTGTATAAATGTAATTACTCCTTAATCGTTAAGAAGTTGAAATTACATTCAGTCCTTTGAAGGCAACTGAGGCTGATGTGGCCCCCAGTGAAAATGAGTTTGACACTCCTGCTATTGAATAATATAATACTTATGGTCAGTGATATTGGGTGGGCAGTAACTAACTCTTCCTGATGTCATTCTAAAAACTCTGCATTTCTTGGGATCTCATATTGACATCAGGATCTTCACTTTAATTTGAGTTTTCCCGTTTCCTATGTTCAATATTTGACTGAAGGAATGTTTGCTTTATAATAATTGTTAACTATTACATCATAGGAAGAAAGTAAAGAAAGAAGTGAGGGACCATGCATCATCCACACCAGAATAGAACTTGTCATCTGGAAGCACTGTGTACTGCTGGTGACAGGTAAGAGAGATTGCAGAAAAAGGGAATTTGTGACACAGATTATTGAGCCATACATTCATGAAAGCTCTTGAGGCTTATTAGCTAAATGTCAGGATGCTTCCTTTCTATTGAATTTATTGGGGGGGACATATAAGTTTCAAGTGTGCAATTCTATTACATCATCTATGTATTGCATTGTGTGCTCACCACCCAAGGTCTAGTTTCCCATCACCATATATTTGACCCACTTTACCCTCTTCAATCTTCCTCTATTCCACCTCTGGTAACTACCATTCTATTGTCTGTGTCTATGGGTTAGTTAGTTAGTTCATTTGTTGCTTTATGTTTTATATCACACATGTGAGTGAAATTTTATGGTTCTTGACCTTTTTAAGTCTGACTGACTTCACTTAGTGTGGCACTCTCAAGTTCTATTCATGTCTTCACAAATGGTAGTATTTCATCCTTTCTAATGGTTACATAGTATTCCAACACACACACACACACACACACACACACATATATATAATTTTCTTTATTCAGATGCTCCCCGAATATCAATTCTGGCAGGAAGCAAGAAGCAATCTCTAATGACATAGAGTCATTAAAATAAGGGTGAAAATAAGGGTGCACACCTAGAAATCCATAAGTTCATCTCTTGCCTCTCAGTCACTTGGAATAAAACAGATAATGCTCATATGGATTCAAGATGCCAGCACTGAACTGGATAAAGTTTCAGTGAATAAAATGTTTAAAAAGTTTACTTTTGTTTACACTTATATCAACTTGTACATTAAGAACGTCTCTCTGGCACAACGAAACTCTGGAGTTTGGTGTTTCCTCATCTCTTTCACATTCACCTCCGTGGATTTTCACTTAGCACCTTTTATATAATCTTTCCCTCTACCCTAAGGGTAAGATTGACGTTTAAATAAGCAGAGTACAGACAGGAAATTCAGTCTTGAATCTTTCACAAAAATTTATGGGAGTTCAGGAACATAAACTACCATGATTATATTAAAACCTTTTACTCTGTCTAGTGTACATCTCCAAAGTCCTGCGAGCCTTGCTCTCCTCTGTCACAAACAGCTGTTCTCCATGCCATTCTGTCTGAACGACGTGAAGTCACGCATACCCTGCTCCTAACACGGTATGATACCCCAAGGAATTGGCGATTTCCTCCATGATAATTGCTTTTCTTAACAATGTATTCATGCAAATTTTACTTGGATGGTTTGGTAGAGAAGAAAATAAAAGGAACTAAGAAGACAAAGCAGGTGCACAGGGGGTGGGGACTGTGGGTCTGTGTGTTAATTATGTGAGTGTATATGTCCGTGCTTTCTCCTCAGTCCACCCGCGTTAACATTTCTGCCACCCTCCTTCCTACATCCAAGTTGGCCAAGAAGAGAGAGTAAAAGCAAGGGCCTGGAAACACATCTAAAATTCCTTAAAAGAAACCCAAATGCTTTTGACTTGCCATTTTAGAAACATTCTTTTCTTCTTTTTAAACTATTTAGCCCTGCACCACAACCAGTTTTGAGATCTTAGATTTACCTTCTGGTGTCTATGTTCTACTTGAGAATCTTCCTGAGAAATAGGAGGCAGGGAACTGGTTTCAAAACCAGGGAACTAGGTGGAAGGAAGTGTTGTTCCCAAGCCCCACTCTCCTCATATTTTTATTTGTGAAGTATTTTAGTATTGTTTAGTTTTCATGGGTGTCAATAGAACTGTAGAAAAATAAAAAAAATACTGTGGATTTTTAAATTAAGATGAAATTGTATAATTGGTATACTGGATTATAGGAAGTTGTTATCATGGGCTCTTTAATTGCCCAATTTTGAATCTTCTGTCAATACCCTAGGACTAGAGGAAATGAATGGTTGTAAATTGTAATCTCCCATTGCGAGTAAGTATCTGCTTAAAGTCAGGATCACATCGTTGAAGAACAGAACTTAAGTTCCACCATAGGGATGTTAATAGGCTAAAAGTGATATACATGGTTTTCAAGATACTCCAAATCATAAGTAACCAAGAGAGTAAGTGGTCACCATTTCTGAGGAATCTTAAGGAGGAGTGGTGTGATCACCTTACTAGACCACCCAGACGGAGATTATGATTTCGAGTGTGGTTTTATAGTTGAGAGGGATCCTGGACTATATTTATTATCTTATTAGTACATGTACAGTGAGTCCTTTCTGTAAAGCCGCCAAACCTCATCTACTAACTTCCTCTTCAAAACCAAGCATTTATGCCTGTCATCCCAGAGAAGCCCAGGGAGCTGCAGGAACATCGCTAGGGATTATTTTGTCATGATTTCTGTCAACCATATTGCAGTATCAATGCTAACAGCATTTTTTACCTTTTTTTTTTTTTAACAAAAATGCTCTAATGAACAATTTTGGAAGTTTAGATTCTTGAAACATCATTCTTAAAACTATGGGTCTCTTTAAATGTTTGATCTGATTTCTCACTATTGTAGGCATTTCACAGGGTGCATTTACTCAGTTGCATTGTCTATAATTCGTGTATGTCCACTCCCTCACCCCTATACGGTTTGAAAAAAAATAAAAGATTCTTCCCATGCCCTCTCTGACTGTGGAGTTAGTCACCTCCCAGGAGATGGTAAATTACATGTGAGCAGAGGAGGCCTGGTCCAGCACAATGTCATGTTCTCTGCACTCACTGTGGGTAAGGCACCTGGGACTGAATAAACTAGGCCTTAGCAAGCTGTGTGCAGTACGTTTGTGTAGCAGCCAGATGGTTTAGTACCCAGACACCAGGAGTACAATGTCACATGACTTGGAACTGATCTCAGAGGTCAGATCCAGAATCCGTGGAAGAGGTTGTATACTCCTGTCTATCACGCTCATGGATGTGGAAAAACATCATTTTGTTTTCTCTTTGTTCTGTTTTATCTGTTTCCCTTTTCCTGTCTTTTGTAGGTTACTTGAATTTTTTTTTGTAGGAATTCAATTTGAGTGTCTCTAGTGTTTCTGAGTATGAATTTGTGTAATTTTTAGTACTTGCTGTAGGTATTGCATTATATTTATCAAGTGTAACATAGTCCGTTGTTGTCTTCATTTGACCAGTGGAAATAAAGTGTAGAAACCTCCCCTCTCTGCGTTCCTGTGCTCTCCTGTTTATAATATAATAATTGTCTCAAATATTTCCTCTACAGACATTTAGGACATCAGACAGTGTTATATTTTTTTCTTCAACTCTAAAATTTAATTTAGAACACTAAGAGGAGAAGGAAAGCCTATTTTATGTACCCATATTTTTGGTTATTGTACTTTTTTTCCTTCTTGATGCTCCAAGTTTCCTTAAAAAAAAATAATTTCCTTTCTGTTTAGAGCACTTTTAGCCACATTTGGAGGGTGGTGGGCTTTCTAGAGATAAATTTCTCGTAGAGCTTTTTCATCTGAGATATCTGGTTTCCCCTTCATTCTTGAAGGATATTTTCATGGGATATAGGATTATGGATTGACAGATCTTTCAGCACTTGAAAAGGTTGTTTTACTTCCTTTTGAGCTCTATGGTTTCTGATTTTAAAAATCTGGTATTTGAACTAATTTTTTTCCAATAGATATATTGTTTTTCTCTTTCTGCTTTCAAGAATTTTCTTTGACTTTATTTTACAGACAAAGACTGTAATGCATCTTGGTGTAGATTTCTTTAGATTTATCTTATTTGGGATTCACTGAGCTTCATGAATCTGTAAGTTGATGTCTTCTGTTGAACTTGAAGTTTTCAGCCACTATTTCTTTAGATACTTTTCTTTTTCTTTTCTTTTCTTTTATTTATTGTTCAAGTACAATTTTCTATGTTTTACTCCCATCCCAGCCCACCCACCCAGCCCTCCCTACCTCCCTCCCATTTTCTCGCCCCTAGTTTTTGTCCATATGTCCTTTATACTTGTTCCTGCAAACCCTTCCCCTTTTCCCCTGAAATTCCATCCCCTTGCCCCTCTGAACACTGTCAGCCTGTTCTCTATTTCAGTGTCTTTGACTATATTTTGCTTGTTCCTTTGTTTTGTTGATTAGTTTCCTGTTAAAGGTGAGGTCATATGGTATTTGTCTTTCACCGCTTGGCCTCTTTAGGTACTTTTCCATTCTTGTTTTCTTTTTTCTCTCCAATGACATGAATGCTGGATCTTTTGTTTAGTCTTCTGGGTCACTGATGCTTTTTTTAGTCTATTTTCTTTTTGTTTTTTGTGTTGAGAAATTTTTATTGTTCTGTCATTCACTTCACAGATTCTTTTTGGGCATTTCCATGCTGCTGTTAAGCCTATCAAGTTTTAAACTTTTGATTATTGTATTTTCGAGTTTTAAAATTTCCATTTGGTTGTTTATTATACTTCTATTTATTTGCTAAGACTCTATTTTTAAAAAAATGTTTCAAGTATGCTTGTAGTTGTTTATCAAAGCATTTTTGTGATGATTTCTTTATAATCTTTGTGAGATAATTCTGACACCTCTTTCATCTCAACATTGGCACTTGTTTCTTTTCTTCTTTCAGTTTGAAGTCTTTCTGGTTCTTGCTGTGCAAGTGAGTTTTGATTAAAATCTGTATATTTGGGGTATTATGTTATGAAACCCTGGATCTTATTTAAACCTCCTCTTTTAGCAAGCTTCCTGTGATACAGGAAGGAGGAGTGCCATGTCATTACTGTCAGGTGGGAGCAGAAGGACAGATTCCCACTGGTCTCTATTGTCACCTGAGGGAGGAGCTCCTTGTCGCTGCTGAGTGGAGTCCTAGCTTCCCACCATTCCTCCAGGACACGGTGGCAGCCGTCTCAGCTCATTATTACTGGGAAGTGGTAAAAATCTTTCAGTTTAGTTTAGCAGGTCAGCGCTCAGTCATTGAGCCACACCAGCCAGGGCGGAAGTGGTAAAAATCTTGACTCCCTACTTGGTCGCCCCTGATGTTACTCCATTGGGTGGAGGTGGGGCTACTTTGTTGCTGCTGATTAATCCAGTGTCTCTACTGACACCGTGAAGAACTGGGCACTTTATTTCTACTGTGGGGGAAGAGCAGCTCAACCCTCTATTTAGCCTCCTCTGACACCACCCTGGAGTCACGTTATTTTAGTCTCTCTAGGGTGGAAGTCTAGACTTCCCACTGGGCCTTTGTTCTTTCAAGTGAGGGCGAGGACACAGTATTTTGTTGTTGTTGTTGTGTTTGGCTGTAACAGAACAGTTATTTTCTGAGAGTTTCCTGTCTTGCTAAACTGACTTCTTCTTGTCCTTTGGCTAGAAAGAGCAGGCTTTTTGTTTTTTGTTTGTTTGTTTTTTTCTGTACCCATTATTATTTCTGAGTTATCAGCTTCATTGGCTCGAAGTCTGGGATATGTGACTCAAAAACAAAACCCAGTGTACTCACCACTATATTGATTCTGGATTTCTTGCTAGTCTGCCATCTTCTCTTTATCTTTTGAGATTCTTCTTACATTTGTTTTATGTACAGTGTCCAAGGTTTTTATTTTTACTTGTACTTAGCAGGAAAAATGGGGGAAATTATGTCTATTTTATCTCCCTGGAAGCAGAAGTCCCTTCAAAGCCCTTTTAGGTATTCTTCAATAACAAAATATGAAATACTTTTAATCAAAAGTCCCACACTTCTTAGTCATGAAAGAACACCTCCACTATGAATGTCAGTGCTCCCTATAA
Organism: Tonatia bakeri; assembly: GCA_004024845.1. Classification (NCBI taxonomy): domain Eukaryota; kingdom Metazoa; phylum Chordata; class Mammalia; order Chiroptera; family Phyllostomidae; genus Tonatia; species Tonatia bakeri. Next base: position 204,596 of record PVIA01000929.1, on the reverse strand, counting down.
CGTTGAAGAAACTATTTTGCTTCACCAAAATAATATTAAGAAAATATTTTGTGGAAGATCTCTTCAATCACTTCCTTCTTAACCCATCATGTTCCTATTTAAATTCTCTTGCAAATACCTCACTGCTTTTTTCTGAGACATCTTGGTTTGAGGTTTGAGATTCCTTGGTTTCACTATGTTGATATTCAAACTACTAGAGGCAAGGTGTTTCTAGTCTTCATTGTAATAAGTGTGACCAGAATATTGAGTTCAGTGCTAACAATACAAATTTGCGGGAAAAGACCAAGTTTTTTGGTAGACATCCAGAGAAATCTGGCAGTCTATATGGTGAAGAAAAATCTGGATTTGGATTTTATATTTTATGTAAAGAAGACTCATAGGCCTGCTTCTGGACCATGTAGTCTGCCCTGTTAGTTTTATTTTTGTTTGTTGGTATGTTTGTTTTTTGTCTGTTTTAGATCAGTTCTTCTCCTTTCACTGCTGTGGCTTTCTAGTGTGTCTCAATACCTGGTAGAATGAGTCACGGTATTTTGAGATTTTATTCTTCCATGTAAACCTTAAAATGTTTGTGAAGTTTCTCTAAATATTTTTGCATATTTTAAATAAATGGTACTTATTGAATTTGAACATGATATGTTTATTCAGGTCTTCTTTTATGGTAGGTCAAAGTGCTTCAACATTTCTTTTATGAATGCCTCACTCATTCTTCACTGAATGGCCCCCTTACCTTATAGTTTTTTTATTTCTATAATATGATAATATATTTACAGATTTGATGAATTATCTCATTAGTTCTAACAGTTTATTGTTTAAAATAATCATATGATTGAGAAATAACTTGTCTTGCACCTTCCCCTGCAATTGTCATAATCCTCTCTTATTTTCCTTCCTGCATTCATTTGGATGGACAGTGTTACTGTGCTGAATAGTAACAGAAAATGGAAATTCTTATGTTGGTACAGTTCATAAAGGGAATGTACTTTGTTGGTTTTTAGTAGATCATCTTTATCATGTCAGGAAAGTTCCTTTCACTTCTAGTTCTCTGTGAGTTTAGTCATAAATATGTATTGAACTTTATCTAATATAGTTTTTCTTCATTTATAGAGCTGATCATATGATCTTTTTCCTTTAGTTTATTAATGCTGTGAATTATATCAATAACTTTTGTGATGTTGAACTATGTTGGATTATTTAAATATACCACATTGGATCATGATATGTTAATTTTTAAATTGACTAATTTAGTTGTCTGATCATTTATTTAGGAATATTTGCATGTTTAAAGTGTTCATAAGTTAAACATATCTATACTTTATTCCCCTTCTATTGTTCATCCCTTTTTAGACTCAAGGTTACACTAGTGTCATAAAATGAATTGGGCAACTTTTCCCTCCTATTTTTCTGGAACAACTTGTATGAGAAAGGGATTATATGTTCTTGAAAGTTTTCTAGCACTCAACTGCAAAACCATGTGGGACCAAGTTTTGGTCACTTTTGGAAGGGGGAGTTATTGATTCCCATATCCAGTTCTTTAGTCTGATTCATCTATTCAAGTATTATATTTCTTCTTGGGTTTACTCAGCATCTTATGTTTTTCCAGAAATTATCCATTTAAGCTAGGTTTTTAAATGTCTTGGCATATAATAGTTAATAATATTCTATTATTTTAAAAATCTCTATTATATCTATAGCTATTGCTAGTTATTTTTTCTAAATTTTAAAAAGCAGTATTTTCAGAGTCTTCTCTGTGTTATTAATCTATTCAAGGAATTATCATGTAGTTTTTGTTAACTATATTATAAACAAGCTTTATATAATTGCTTTCTGTTGTCATTTTTCTAATTTATAGTTGAATGCTTAATTGAGTTATTTTAAATTATCCTTTTTAAAGGTATTCTTTTATTTATCTTTCTTATTTAAATATTCTAAATTCAACTTAAGCTCTGTCCCAAATTTTGATATTTTGTTCTCTCATTGTCATCAGTTTGAAGTATGTATATTAAAGTTTCCACATCATGTCCTCTTATTCCAAGGTTAGTTGTACATGTTCAGATTCCATTTCTATGTCCATATCTTTATCTATGATTTTTAAAGCTATTTTAATTGATTTTAAATTTATTGTATTGTGGTTAGAGAATATAGTCTGTATGCTAATGATTACTTGGTGTTTGTTGAAGCTTGTTTTTGTGCCTTAGTTTCTCTAGTGCTGGTTAGTTTTTGTGAATGCTCTATGTTTGTGAAAAGTGTATTTTCTCTTTTATGGGGATATAAATATCTATATTTATTTTTCAATGTAATTAACTATGTTCTTTTTTATATTTTTAGTTGCTTTGAACTATTAGTTTTGGAAGGAATGAATTAAAATCTCCAACCATAAATTTCTCCAGAATTCTTTTAATTGTTATATATATATATATATATAGTGAGACTATATTGTCAGGTGCATATATTTTTTATCACTATATCTTCTTGATCTCTGAAATTTTTGCCAGTACCTAATGTTCTTTGCACATGTGTGAGGCTCAGGAGGCATTCTTGTTATGGCAAAAGGCATAGAAACTTACAAGTTTAATGACAATTTTAATGGTAGGCATAATAGCTTTGGTGGTTTTCTTTTACTTTCTTTTAAATATGCTACCTGACTATCCCACTTGTGCATAATTCTGGAAACATATTTTCATAACAAGTACAAGTCACTAGTGAAAATAGCTCCAGTACATTTTTTTGAGCACTTATTATGAGACTGGGGAAAGTAAAGATCAACTTTCTAGGGGCTATTTCCCACTAGAACATGCTTTAGGTTGCGTAAAGTCTAACCGACTAGCTGACTTAAGATTTTTGTATTTTTCAATGTTGATGCAGCAGAACTAACCCATAAAAATACTTACTTAAACCTTTTAGGGTGGTGGGGAAATATACTAGTTTAGCTTAAAAAAGGGAAATCTAAATTGTAATAAATTGTACACCAATTATTGACTGACATTGTTAGTAATGCCTTTTTTAAAAAAAAAAAGGTTTTATGTATTTACTTTTAGAGAGAGGGGAAGGGGAAGAGAAGGACAGGGAGAGAAACATCAGTGTATGAGAGATACATGGGTTGATGGCCTCTTGCTTGCCCCCAGTTGGGGACCTGGCCCGTAGCCCAGGAATGTGTCCTGACTGGGAATTGAACTGGCAAACGTTTCGTTTGCAGACTGGCACTCAGTCCACTGAGCCATACCAGCCAGGGCAGTAAGGCCTGTTTTTTTAAAGAACATTTTACATACTTTTTTTCTCTCTCTGCCACCCCCCAACCCCCTCGCTTCTCTGAAACATTATGAGTGAATAGTCTTTTGTGGACATAACTGGTGTCACTTGTGTGGTCATTTCTGAGTCTTCATGTTACTTAACCTACCAGAAGCATTTGACAAAGTTGAATAATCCCTTCCCCTTGCAACACTCTCTTCAATTACCTTCCAAGACACAATTTTCCTCCTATGTTCCTAGCTATTCTGTTTGTTTCCTTTTGTTGCTTCTTCCTGACCTGAAAATGTTGGAGTACCCCAGGACTCAGTTCTTGTCATTCCTATTTATTCTACTTCCTATACAATGTGACTAAGTCCTATGGTTTTAAATAGCATTCATGGTACCTACCAGAGAACCTAAAGTGTTGTGTATTCTTATGTCTCCTATAACTAGAAATTAGCTCTACCCACCACAGACTTTTGTTTGTTCGTATGCTGTCTCCAGCGTAAAACAGTGCCTGACACACAGTATACACTCATCATTTGTTGAGATGAATGAATGCGTGAATGAATGAGTGATCTAATTGTAGAGATGGGGATTTCTTTTCTTTAATGTTCAAGTTTTCAGTACTTGCTCCCTCACAGTCCCCTCTGCAGGTTGAACTTTTTATCCTTTTGTAGATTACTATCAGGTATTTCTGAATTCACTTTGCTTTTTGACAACCAGATGCCCCAGCTTTCCATGACTTTTTCTGCCCCAAACATAGAAATATATATTCTTTAACAAGTCTTTTTTTAATGAATTATTTTTAAAAATAATTAAGCACTAGTTTAAAAGGCCAAAACATAAATGCTTTTAAGATTTTTGGCAAAATTTCTCTTATTGCTTTAATTTATGAGCACTCTTGTCTTCATTTATTTATAGTATAGGAAACCTAGTGTCCAAGATGCACTTTCTTAATAGTCAGATAAATATAGTTACTCAGATATAATTTTAAAAGTCAAATAAGTATGTCAGATAATTTAATGAGAATAAAAGTAAGAAATGCCAGAGACTTTAAAAACTTATTCCAAAATATTTAATAAGTGGAAAAATTTTTATAGGCCCATATATTCATGACAGTGTCTGGGTTTCATGGGAATAAATTTATAAACAAAGAAAATCAATGCGTTTGGGTAATTACAATTTTTACTTATACCTTTATATTATTTTATTTCAATATATACTTTTATGCTGTATTTTTATACTCTATAATTTTATATTTATAAATACTATATTTAGGTACTTCATAAGTCATATATATATATATATATGTAACTTCTTGTCATTTTTGGCCTATCTTTATACTTTTTTATTCCTATGTAAAACAAATGCAAAATTTAATGTGGTACTATTATAGAAAAACTTAAGGCTTATATTCAAATTATTGCATGACTTAAAAATGCCATGTCTTGACCACCATGGTGTGTTGTGAATAATTGCCACATGGGCAAAATGTAGTCACTTTTTTTTCTGGGTAACTTGATCGAGAGTAGTAACCAATAAAATCACCAAGTGCAGGAAACGCTTTCGCCAAAATTCAAACAGACGAGCAGATTCTGGGACTTCTCGCTTGGACGGGATGACGCAGGGCCAGTAATTCATTCCTAATGAACTGCTCAAGGGATTCCCAGGAATGTAACTGCTTCAGGTTTACAGTTTTCCAGGGAGCCAATCATACTTGAGGTTGCTACTTTGTGTGACTCATTCGTGCTTGCATGTAAGCGGCAGAAACCCCATCTGAGACTATTTTGCTGTGAGGTTCATGAAGGATTGCTGGTGTTCTGGGGCATTTGGGGCTCACTTTCAACCTGCCTTAGGGCTAGGCATTCTGAGAATTTCTCACTGAAGCTGCCTCCTCTTCTTCTCTTCTCTTGGGCTGCCATTTAATCCTGACACTGGGGAGCAGACACTCCTTTCACTAGGTCTTACCTTCCTCCTTCATCTCTCTCTGGGCCTCATTCAGCTTGGCTGAGTGGAACTCTGGAGAATGCGGCGAAGTGGCTAGCACTCTCCTGTGTGTGGCCTCAGAGTCTCCAAGTCTGGGGCATTTCTGGCCCCTTCTGAGTTCCTTAGGCCAAAGGTTTGCTAATTAACTTTGATACTTTTCACTCTATCAGTGGATTTTTCTTAGTGTTAGCACTGCTTATTTAATATCCTTTCCTCCCAACAACTTTTCACATAAAATAAAACAAAAGCCAAGCAAAAAACCCATCGATAGTCAAAAGAACCTTCTTAGCATTTTTCTACCTTTCTGTGACAGGAAGGTGGTAGTGATGGGAGAGAAGTACAACTCCACCAATCTGTCTTTTCAGCTCAGAAATGAGGGGGGTGTGTGTGTGTGTGTGTGTGTCCCTGGCTCCAACGAGCCCTGCAGCCTTGGGTACCATCAGGGTGTGAGTCAGCTTTCTTCTCACCCATCAGTTTTCTTCACATTGGACAGTCATCCTGCCCTAAGCATCTGCTACTCAAGGTCTGATTTAAGTAAGGTCTGGTAGTGTCAGCCTCATCTAGCAGCTCGTGGAAGAGGAAGGTCTCCTGCCTTGCCCTAGACCTACAAAATCCCATTGATAATTTCTGGGTCTCTACTATCACATCTGGTCATGACACACCTGTTCTTTTATAGCCCCCACTGCTCTGGAGGTTGACTGGAGATGCTCCTGATATTGATAGAGTTGTAGCTACTCTAATGTTTCTCTCTCAGACCTCTCACTGTGGAACTTCAGGGTTCCTTGAAAATGCTTCACACCTCAGAGATGACAGATACATAATGGGTGGGGCCATGCTCCTTGAGACAGCCTTCCAACCAGAGTAGCAGTTCTAGATTGAATTGTACCTTCCTCTCCCCCATTCCCACCACCCAAAAATATGTCAAATCCCTAACTCTGGTACCTGTGAATGTGATTTTGTTGGGAGAGAGGATCTCTGCAGATCTAATCACGTTAAAACGAAGCCCAACTGGATTACGGTGAGCCCTAATCCAGTGACTGGTGTCCTAATAAGAAGAAGGAAGTCTGAACATAGCACAGAGGAGACACGCTGGGGAGAACACCAGGCAAAGACAGAGGCAGAGATTAAAGTGTCATGTCGACAAGCCAAGGAACTCCAAGGACTAATGGCAACTGTCAGAAGCTATGAGAGAAACATGGAACAAATTCTCATTTAGAGTTTCCAGAAGGAACCAACCTGCCAAAGTCTGATTTTGGAATTCTAGTTTATAAAACTATGAGAGAATAAATTATCGTCATTTTTCAAAAATATTTTATTTAGGGCCACATCCCCAGTTGGGAGTGTGCAAGAGGCAACCAATCAATGTGTCTCTCACACATCAATGTTACTCTTCCTCTCTTTCTCCCCAGCCTCGCCTCTCTTTTAACACAAATAAATAAAGAAATAAAAAAATAAATAAATATTTTATTTGTGTTTAGAGAGAGGGAAGGGAGAGAGAAAGAGAGGAGAAAAACATTGATGTGAGAGAGACACAATGATCAGTTGCCTCTCTTACGTGCCCTGACCCTGGACGAACTTGCAACCCAGGCATGTGCCCTGACTGGGAATCAAACCAGTGACCTTTCAGTTTGCCGGATGATGCTGAACCCACTGAGTCACACCAGTAAGGGCAAATTTCTGTTGTTTTACGCCACCCAGTTTGCAGTATTTTGTTATGGCAGTTGTAGGAAGCTAGTACAATAGCTTTCCTTTGATCTCTCATATGTGTGTAACATGCCACTTGAAGGAAGAATTGCCTCACTTGTAAGGTGCTTAGAAACCATCACTGTTCTCCATTAGGGGCGGGGGTAGTGGTCCATTAGGGGCGGGAGTACTGGTAGCAGGGAAGGGGAAGCAATGGGGCAAAAGTTACTCTCTTTGCCTCTGAGTAAATTTTTTTTGTTAAAGTAGCAGTGTGTTCTATACATTCTGTAGCACTTCTGGTCATGTATATTTTCATTTGATAAGTCTTAGTTACTGTTATCTCTCCTCCCTCACGTGGACCTATCTTTTGGCAGCTTGAGCACATTATTATTTCAGCAGAACTACATTCTACTCTACTCGCACCACCCACCTTCTTCACAGCACCCCAGCTAATGCACAAGGAAGCGTCTTGACTCATCTTCCTTTCAAATGAGTTTCTTCTTTTTTCATTTCATTTATTTTATTATTCAAAATATAGTCAAATGAGTTTCTTTCCAAACTAGTACATTGCCTGGCAAACTAAGTAGGAAATATACCATTATTTCCAGAGTCTTTGGGGTCACTGTTCAATCCCAAAAGGCTAAGCCATGCTCTTTACCATTAGGTCCACAATGTCTTCATGGAAATAAAGCCCGTAGGTCCGCCTTCCACTCCTGTCCCCTAAGACATGCCCAGAATACTCTCTTCACATATTACTAGAAGTGACCGGAAAAAAATGACACGGTATGCAAAACTTATTTTTGTGACAAAATGAATAAAGATAAGGTTGCTGTTTTACTTGGAAGGAAAAAGTAGGCAGCATTATTGTATAAACTCATTTAGGGCTATGAGTCAATTCCAAATCTGAGAAGTCATAGTTTCCTACTGGCTAAAAAGCAGTAGTTGAATGGATTCATGGAGCAAATTGGGCTATTTAATATCATTGCTTTTTCTCTATTTAATTAAGGGTGTATTTATTTTCTCAGTAACATTTCAACAAGTGATTATAGTTTGAATAAACAAGTGAAAGAATGCAGACACTTATTCAGAAGAGATGCTTATAACATTGTTTTATGTTTGTAAAATTTATAGCTGTGTTCAGTGGATTCCAGAGGAATTCAGTGAGTTTATTTCATTTTTTGGTTTTAATTAGAGAACTCTACTGGAATTGAGGATAGCTATACAAACCAGAGGAATGGGTATGTTTTGATTATATTGGATGTTAGTGATTTTTTTCTCTAATGAAGTTTCAGTGGTGTTATGGTGTTAGTTGAGTTTTTTAAGGAATAGTGGAAATAAAACCAAATATTTACTCAAAGTCATTGTGAGTGTTGTAAAAGTATGTGCTTATTGAGAAAGTTAAGTTTTCTCTAGGAAAACCCCTCCAGTTTCAATGTTTTGACTGCATGTTAGTGTGAGACTGGGGCCATGAGAAGCTCCAAGTAAACAAAATGTGTTCAGAAAAATAGTCTTTTATTTGTGATGGCGAGCAGGGGCAAGGCAAAGGGGAAAGGCCTCGGGATAGATGAACTATTTCCAGAGATATTCTAGAGGGGAGAACTTAGAATTCCCTTTGGATTTTTTAGTTAAGTATAAGAATATATCTGAGTCGCTCCATCAGCTCATCTTCAGTTGGGAACCCAAGAAACCATCAGCAGTATGAGCTCAGTCATGAGACCGAGGGGGCTCAGTAATTGGAGGCTATACTGGGGTTCCAAGAGAAACTTTGTCCCTGCATAGTTCTCTCTCACAGGTTGTATATACATATACATTAGCTGTGCAACTTCTCAACAGATGGGAGATGACAGCCCAGGCATTCCCTCCTTTATCCTGGAACTCACAATCAATGCCCTAAGCACAGTACCTCATGAACTCTCCTCTTGAACACTCACATTTCTGTTCTACTTGGACCAACAATTAACAAAGTTCACTGACAACTTCCTCTACTTACTTGCACCCTGTCCCTTATACATCCTACCCCTTAGGCCACAATTCCATTATAGGAAGCTCTCTTAGATGTTGACTTTTCCCTTCTCTTCTTTCATTTCATTGACTTAACCGTAATCTAGAATCATTAAATTCTAGAGCAGTAAAGGATCTTAAGAGCCAATTTAACTCACCTTTTTTTATAGATGAATATAATGAAGAATATATACCATATTTTGCCACATATAATGCATACTTTTTTGCCCAATTTTTTGAGGGAAAAGTAAGAATGTGCATTACACATAGGTATAATGAGTATATAACATGGGTATAATAATCCTGTGTATAATGCACACAGAGACATGAGTGCACATTATAGATGGTAAAATACAGTAATATATTCAAGCTTTCAAAACTATATAGGCACCCTGTATTAGTACCTGTATGACATATGTTTCTCACATTTGTTAATATCATCATTTAGTAACAGAAATAAATCTGATAGTGATGTGACTACATTAATTCATTTATTGAACACATTTTTTGAGCATATACTCTGTGTTGATAATTATTCTAGGTACTGGGAATTAAACTGTAAATAAAGTAGAAAAAAATCCCACCCTTAATGGACTCCACATTCTCATGGTGGAATATAGAGTCTAAACGTGTTAGGGGAAATATGTAATGGTTTGTGACGGTGCTGAAAAGTCAAGCAGTGAAGGGGTAGAGGTGGTGTAGGGAGTTGTGGGGGATGGGGTGAGTCTGGTGGTGAAACCAAGACTTCGGAAGTGAGGAATATACTGGAACTGAATCAGAGAAATATATGCCCTTCTTGATTTAATTTTTGCTAATGAAGAAGGATTACCACATATAATCCTTCCAATTTTTTTCTTCCTTTTGATAGGAGCAATGTAAACTTGTAGTGAAGGGTAATACAAGGAAAGGATGGTTTTGCTCTGGCTGCTACCCTCATTACCTTCATTTTTCTTTGAGAATCTCATTTATCAAAAAGGCATGACTCACCAACCTTTGACAGGGCAACCACTAGTTAAATCAATTTAAATTTAGAGCTTACATTTCTTTATTTTCAAGACCTGAGCTCCTTACTTGGAGACAAAGAGTGTCTACTCAAGGCTGCACATAAGAGTAAAAACAAGATGTAGAGGGGTCGTGGTAGTGCCAGGACCTCAGCCCAAACACCCACATAATGGGCATTTGCCCATTGCCACCGGAGAGGGTGGCAGCTCTGAGACCCCTTTGCTGTGGGAGACTTAGCGGGAACTGGGGCTGGTGACTTGGTAAATAGATAAATAAACACTGACCAGTTCTCTGGGCTTTTCCTAACACTGTGAGTGGTACTGTCTCAAAACTAGGAGGGAAATCCTTCAGTTAGGTAGGAGCACTTACAGGAAATAATGTTCCTCATTTATTTTTCTTAACTTGTGTTTGTATATACATACCATAGTTGGGAAGGAATACATACGTTAAATTTCTTCTTGCGTCTTTTTGCTTATCCTGTAATTCCTCTTTCCTTTCTGAGCTCCCTTTGTCTCCCTGCTTTGAACGCTGGTGTTATTTAGGGTTCCATTAGCAGGGCAGGGCCTAACTGGTGATGACATTCCAATCTCTCCACACTTCACTACTCTGATCACTGGATTAGTAATATTTCACCTGTGTATCATATGGTGCCTCAAATGCCGTAGGTATGGAAGTAGACTAAGCACCTTTGCTCTACAAATTTGCAGTCTCCAGTTCACTATCCATCCCATCTCCCAAGTGAGGTACTCAAGTCATTTTAGATTCCTTTTTATCATTAATCATTCCCTGATATTGCCAGTTTTATGTACCCATAATATTTTAGGTTTCTTCTCTATTCCTGAAGCTGTACTCTAATTTAGAATCTTATCTCCCTCCCTGCCCCAAATCCTCTCCTCCTCTACATTACTGTTGGAGAGATCTTTGAAAATATAAATCTGATGATGTTATTACACTGCTTTGATTATTTCCCATACTTGACTTCTTTTAAGATTAGGCTTTTTGTCTAGCTTTACATTGCTGTATAATGGAACCCTTGTTTTGGAAATTCGAGAAGGTATGAAAATGGTAGAACCATAAAATCTAATCATAGGGTACTAGAGAACTCATTTAGATGCCAGGAGAGAGGTGGTGGTGGGGATTGTATCATCTAATGGGGTTTTTCTATCTCCCATATCTATGAAGCATATTATTTAGTAATACTCCAGAGATGGATATGTAATTTGAAGTAAATTCATATTATAACCAGAAGTCTCTATTCTGGTACTTAAATCCAATTACATGTTTGTCCTCATGTGTCTGCCTGGTTGCCAGGAGCAAGTCTGCCCTGGGCTCTGAGTTATGCAGAAGACAGTGCTTTGCTTGTGTGTCAGAGACTTGCGTCACAGAATGACTGAGATCCGGTGGGTCATAGCACCTCTCAGACTCTCCAGCTCACATCCTTATTGTCCACTCCTTCACTCCTGGTAGATACGCAATAACTATTTGTTGAATGAATGAAAAACAACCTGTTAGTGAAGACGTCAGTCACTCAGCCCCACTGTAAGGTGGTTGGGAGAGCAGAGCAGTGAGGCTGGGATAAAGAGCTGGCATTTTTTAAAGTGACTTGATCAAATTCAGCACAGGCACTGGTTAGGGGAATGGAATGTATCCTGTGTGAAGCAGAGGCAACCTATTTCTGAGTTTTAAATGGCTTTGTGAGGACAGAGCTCTGGACATACATGATGTAGCCTCGAGAATCACTTATTTGACAACACGATGTATGATTGGGGCTTTTATAGGCAGAGAGACGTGTCTTCAGAGAAAATCAGGACTAGGTTCCCAAGTCTTTATAACAGCTACATAGTATTCAATGAGGAGAGTAGGGAGAGTCCACTAACCCAAGAGAAGAACATGGACTTTATTGCCCATGACACGGCTGCCCATTAAAGGGCCAGCTTTGTTGGTCTGAGCAGGTAGGCAAAGCTCAGGCTGTGGGGCTTTGCACTAGTGCATGAGGAACAGAAGCTATCTTATTAGGACCAGGAAGTTTTATGCTTTTGGCACTATAGAAATTTTGCCTAGGGACCCTGAGCTTTTTAGAAGCACATAAAAACATTTGAGGGCTGAAAAACATAATGGCTTTAAATATAAAAAGACAAGAGTAAAATTTAAATTAATAAATGTTTTATTTAATGTATATGAAGTATAACGTTATGTTATTCTATTACTTGTTAAATTTCTTATTAATTAAATACTGATTTTATTTGAAAAGCAATTTATAGATTGAATTTTTTACCTTGCCAAAATTCCCAATAATGAGTGATGACTATAGAAATTTATTATGTGTACCACATAATTTCTAAAACAAAAGTACAAGATCTTTTTTAAAAGCTACAGCAGAATACTATATTGATTATATTTTAAAAGGGACAAAGAAGCATTTTAATACGTGTGGTGCAATTGTAAGGTTGCCTTAACCCAACTTGGAGTGTGGTGATAAGCAACAGAAAGACACTGATACAAACAGCAGCAAGGCAGTTCAAGACACAGCCTCTGAGGAGTTTGACTGACAGGCAGAGTCTGGGGAGGGGGACTAGGTAAAATGGGTCAGCAGGGAAGGTTGTCAGCCAGCTTTCCCCCCCGCACCATGAGAAAACTGGCAAAAGCAAGTCATGGCCCCAAGAAGGCCTAAACTGGGCTAGGGTCAGGGCTTTTTTCTGAGGAGTAAGTCACATCCTGAATGCCTTATAAACTAGCACAAGATAAAAGCCGGCCTTGGTGGCAACTTTCACTTGTTTATGAGTCCCATGAGTTTTAAGCTGGAACTCAGTCCTCCCACCCCCGCCCTGACCAAGAACAGGTCTCAGAGTCTGGGGAAGGTTGTGCACATGGAAATCAAGACAGTTAACAAGTATTTATCAAGTACCTGCTCTGTGCCAGGGACTGTACTAAGTCCTGGGAATAAAGTAGAGACAATCCAGGTGTTGAGTCTCAGGCCACAGTGCTTGCTATCTAATGATAGAGACAGATATGAAACCAGCAATGAGCGAGGGAAGTGCTGCTGTAAGAAGTGTAGGGAGCTAAGAAAGTAGCACAAAGACTGTGGGAGCAAGAGACCCAGACAGGGCATTACAGAAAAATCAAAAGCAGAGCAAGCATGCCCCGAACTAGGGACTTTATTGAGGGGGCAGATGTTCTGCCAGCAGAAGACATCAGGGCAGAAGCTGGGAGAGGGCTGGACAGGACCTTGGCCTCGGGTCACTGGTCTGCTGTATCAGGCAGGGCTGAAGCTCTCCACCTAACTTAACCCCTGCATGGACAAGGTCTTCCCCAGGACAATATGTGACATTGACAATTGCTCTCTTGGAATATGTTTGAATTGGATTTGGATGGGGCTTTGGATTACCGTGCTTTCTCTCATGAACAAGCTATCATTTAAAAATTTTCTCTTTTGCTAACGCTTCCTCTCAGACCCTGGGACTACTATATTTGCAAATAATCAGCGAGGGTCAGCCTATTGGACTGTCCTGTCGAGAAATTTGTCTTTTTTAATCTTTAACATGTAACTGAGGCCTCTGCAGCCTCAGGCATCCTTAACACATGTAAAATGCTCTAGAATTATAAATAAGTTGTATTCAACACCAATTAACATCACCATCAAAAATATTGTGCATGGCACTCCTCTCATGCAAGCAGCAAGTACTGACTGTACGAAGTACTCTCAACTGGAATCCACCCAGCTCAAATGACTTCATGCCGAGAAAATAAATACCAGCAAGCAGGCAGCTTCGTCTTGGTAGACTTTTTTTTTGTTGCTTTCTTTTTCTTCCTCCCCCAGCCCTCAGCACAGTGCCTTACTCATGAAACTGTTGTTCTAATGAAAAGTGTACAGAACTTGGTATATTTTTTCAACCCCACTTCTGATTTTGAAAGCCAACCTGGCCAAGTCCAATCACCTAGCATTTTTATTTTTGCGATAGTGCCCCTGTCCCTTTGCCTCCTTCCGGAGGGGAGAGATGAAATGTGATATGCAGTCATTTGTACGGAGCACGCTCCTGCTGAAAGGCCCTTCTTTGTGTAGGTGCCTGGAGTCCTAGAGAAAGGTATTCATTGTTTGTCTCTATTATTTGAAGATGACCTCAGCGATAGAGTTATACCCCCAAGGGGCTGAAATGGCTGTGGTCCTCGCAGTGGGGAAGGCTCTTCCGTGCTGTGCGCTGGGGGTCTGTTCACGGGGCCTGGCGTTTGTAGAGCCACCTTTCTGCAGGCTGCTTGTCAAGATGAGTTGGCTCCTATCTGTTCACTGCACACCAGGTTCCTCTGTTGGCGGGTGTTCTGTTCCAGGATTCCGTAGTTATCAAGAAGTGGACTGTGTCCGCACAAGGTTTTATTGTGTTTTGAGGCACTTTGGGGACTCTGACAGCTGCTCTCATTTTGCAGAGCAAAATGCTGCTGAAGGTTTGGCAAAGGTTAATTTTTAAATGGATGCTGCGCTGCTATATGTGGCAGCTCCCTTGGGATTTGCATCGTTCAGCACATAACCCTGTTGTTAGATCATTTTCTTTTTGATGAAATTTTTGTTGGTCACCTTTAAAGCTGCATCAATCACTTGGTAATGGAAAAAAAGTCAATGTAATGATCTGCTTTGAAAATAAACAGTGTAACTTGACTTTGGCATCGTGAGCCTATTATCATGTGGTAACATCATTCTGTTCCAATGACATTATCTGCTAAGGATATTATGATGGTGGAAAATATTTCAATTTTGTTATCGGAACAATGAAGTTGTGATATTTAATTACAGAGAAGTGTGTTTAATTTGGGGAATCTGGTATGTTGACTGTCACAGTGTACTCATCAGAAGCCTGGATGATGGTAATCCAATCGGAGCAGAATATTATTTAGTGACCCACCCATGTCATCGATTTAACATTTGTCCTCATTTTCCTAAGTCTTACCTTTTGAAAGTTAAGTTCTTCCATTAAGTTTGCTGATTAACAAATCAATTAATAAGTTCAATTAAAACACTGTAGTGGCAGGAAGTAGGAAAGGGCAGGAAATGGAGAGGAGACCCTGTAGCCAGTTTTGATTTTTTTCAGGGGGCGGGTTGTGAAACCTGTATGAATGACACAGTAAGAAAAGTATTTCCAAGTTGAAACGTAAACAAACTAGGGGATATACATTCTATCTCTTCTTTCACACATACACGTGTATATACAGTGTGCTAAGGGAATTAAAAATAAAATGAATAGCCATAGGATCACATTAATTAGACTGTTATATGATGAATAAAGTTAGTTTTTCATATGGTTGAGAAGGTGACATTAGGATAAGATCTGAAAAGCAATACAGGATACTTACTACTCTGAGTTAACCTACTTCACTGCTAACAATCAGTTGTACTGTCCTCCCTTCTGAAATGGTCATTAGTGACAGCCATTGGCTAGCCAAGAAGCAGGTGACCCCTCTTGCTGGGTGCCTACTATGTGTCGTACATCGTGCCTGAGCCAAAGGGAATGTGGAAATGAATGAATGCAGAAATGAGGAAGGCACAAGTTTCCCTCAAGAAGCCCTCCATCTCATGGGAGACAGACACAACCAAACCGTGCTCGACTTTTATATGGGTGAGGAAAGGGCGAAGAAGGCTACACCATACTTAGCCCTGTCTCAGTGGTGTATTAGAAAGAACTGGTCATCAGAAAAACAGAAAGTCCGATAATTCCTGAGCTGGAGGAATCTGAGCAACCATGGGATACATCCTAATTTGACAGTGAAACTGCTGGACATCTGAGGGTCACAGTGGTTTTCTAGGAGGTCACAGAGCAAGGCAGTAGCAGACTGAAAACCAGCACCCATTTTCCTGATCGGCATTTTGTCTACTACATAATGCTCCTTCCGAAGTTCTACTCCCAGTTTGGGGTCAAGGGGACTTGGATTCTGCTGTGGCAGGAGTTGCAAAATAGACTTGGTCTGCTTGACAGTTTTCCTTGGTCGCAAGTCCCACTGTGAAATCTTCATTTCCTCTTCATTTATCTGAAGGTAAAGGATAGATTCCGGGGCGGGGGGGGCGGGTGGGAACCTGGCTAATGACAGACTCTTTCTGCAGCTGGGCCCGTGACGCTCAGTGCCCTGGTTTTGGCTGCTGAAACATTCTGAGTCATTACTTGGAGTGTCCCCAGATTCACGAAAGTGCCGCAGGGACCATGAAGCAGAACCTTTGTATATATGGAGGGCTGGGAAGAATGGAGGGGGTTGCTTTGAGGGCTACCGCCAAAATTACATGGGAGTTGTGTTCTCAAACGCAGTGTCAGAAGACTAAAATGCCTTTTGTTTCTGGCAGAAGGCCACAGTCGGCCTCAAGGCTGGTGACAGTAAATCGTGAAGAGAAGTAGCCTCGGCTGCATTGGAGCCATCGCTGAGCAACATGGGTGATGGACGGAGAGATGACCTTCCTGGCTTGTACTTCCTGACTTCAGCCCAGTGCCTTTTGTAGATTCTCTTAGTATCCACAGCAAGCTGAGAGCTCTTCTTTTGTGGAACTTTATAGGTGGAATACATATCTGAAAGAAGCCATTCAAAGAATGGTTTTAGATAACCCAAACATTTGATGGTAGGGGGATGGTGAGTCAATGTCGGTGCATTTTAAAAGGAAGCTTTGCTTTGCTTTGTTCACTCTGTATAACTTCATTTTAAAAATACACAAATTCACAGAATTGTCCCTACCAATTAAAGAGCCCCAATCCCAAATGAAAATGACCAAAGCTGATCACAGAAGCACTTATATCACTGACAATTCTGTATAGGAAATAAAAAGAGGAATAAATATAGGTCTGGTTACTGCAAGTTCATCTCATGTCGACTCATGGCATGGTGACACAGAAAATAGCATATAGGTCAAAAATGCCTAAAAAAATACAGGTTTCTTTAAATAAAAAATATGTGGAGCTGACTTCATCCACTCACCAACATGCTTACAGTAATGCATGAGTGTGTTATATTTACACTCATGTAGGAGGCAGCATGTCGAAAGGCAAGTAAGGCATGTGAGTCTGACCTGTGAGGGTTAGGATCCTGCTCAGGCCCTGGGAAGGTTACTTACACTTATTGAATCTCAGTTTTCTCATTGGCAAAGAGAGAAATTTGTTCCTGTAAAAGTCTTGGCATACTGCTTGCTGCATTGGGGCATTCCATAAATGCTAGTCCAATTTTTCTTTTTAATCCTTGTGAAAATAAACTAGTGGAAACATGATTTTGTAAGTTCTCATTAACTAGTCATTTTTTTATACCCAACAACAGCACTCTTACACTTGGGTCTCTTGTGGTACATTATCTCAACTTTGTTATAAAATTCTACCATAAAAAAAAGCTGTCAGAGGACCAGCTTGGAAGAAAGGTCTCAAGAGAGGGTGTTGGTCTTATCTGAGAAGAAAAGAAAGATCAGTCAAGGGCAAAGCTGTGGAGAGACAGGAAGAAACCAAGACATATGTCATTCCCCTTTGATGTTTTACTATCAAAACTGGTTTGCTTTTGAAAGTGAAAAAGGACAGGGAGAAATCGCAAGTCAGACAGGATGAAATCCCAGTCCAGACATATATCTGGACTGTCAGAGCAAACAGGGACATACGGTCACCTTGTCTATATGATTCCATGGGCCTTAAGCAGACAGTGTCACAGAAACCCCAGCCAGAATCCCCCTGGGTGGGTTTCTAATGGTTATACCCTCCACGATCACTTATGCAACCTCCCTGAGCCTCAATGTATTTGTTCATGGAAGTGAATTAATGAAAGCTCTGCCTCAGGCCTCTTCGAAGGATCAAAGAAACAACATCTCAGGTACTTAGTACAACCTGGTGTGCAGTAAATAGGGATTGTTATTTTAAGTGCAGGAGGCCTGCAGAAACCCTGCATGGAAAGGGCCTGAAAATAAGAAGACAAATCTCCCAAAGGGAAAAAATCTCCCCCGTCACCGACTTCAACATTACAAAATTTAGAACCTGAGGCTGGTAAACCTGTCCTTCTGCCTGGGAGAAGGAAAGGTTTACCAGGATCTTACGCTCAGTACTGTTAATTTTGGACTTTGTTAACTACCTTTGTTAAGTATTTTTGCCAGATGTATTATGTATTTTTATCTAAACCATCACATGTTTATCTAAACACCTGTGGATTTATCAGGGATCCAGAGGAAGGAGGAGTGTCTGCAGGAAGAACATTTGCCCTGTGTGTGGGTGCTGGCCGTGGGTTTGCACGGGGTAGGCTGCAAAGGTTTGGGATAAATCAGTTCCCCTTTCCAGAGACCTTTAAGGGCTATGCAGGTCCCGGAGCTTCCTGCCGAGGAGGAGAGCAGCAACCCCTCCCTTTGCCCATCTCTCCCACCAGTAGGAAGAAAGCTTTCCCTCTACAGATAAATAAGCACACACATCACACACACACACATGCTTCCTTTGATTCATTCCTTCCAATCACCGAGGCAGTACTTCATCTTCGTGTCAATGCCATGTCCTCAGACATCATCATTCTGAAACACGTTAGTTGTAAGATAATGGAGCTGCTGAATATTCTGTCATTCAGCCTTATTCCGTTTTCAAAATGTGTCCACCTTTACAGTGTCTGTATTGGTAAAGGAGAAGAGGAGGTTCAAAGCTGCAGTGTTTTATTGGCTTTAGTGGACAAAAATTACACTATGAATATTTACTGAAATGAGATTACAGTACATTTGTAATGAGAAGCACATAGGCTGGATGAGGTTCTCCAGTCTCTGACCTACTCAGTGACGTATTTTCTTAAAGCTAAACCACTTGTAAAGACCTTTTCTGAGGGTGGGTGTTTCTACCTGCCATGTGGGAATGGTCTGGTTATTGTTTTCATTTCATTACTTTAATTTTTAATAAATAGCATACTTTTCCTAGTGCTTTCATGTCAAGAACAAATTAACATGTATATTTATACCTTCATTGAGACTTTATATATTATTCCAGCAAAGAAATTATATAGTTTTACCAACCCACATACATGACCAAAAAATAGGTTCCCTGTGCATTTTCCCCCAAATCTGCCCTTTATGTGGTCATGATGTATCTAAAAAAAGGCCGAATTTTGCAGTCTTTATCATCATAAAGTTAACTTTGAATTTAGAATTGAGCAATAAATTGAGGTTTTTATTTCCCAACAAAAATAACATTCAGCTTGATGTATTTTACCCAGCAATAGGTAAGTGCCCATTCTTTTGGTAGGAAAGGAAGTCATCCCAATCCCATATAAATGTTATCTTGTAATTGACAGGGTTTGGTTTGGCAATTAGGCTTGCCAAGAATAGCAAAACCTGGCTTTTCTGAGTCTTTCTTTCTTTCTTCTTCTTCTTCTTCTTCTTCTTTTTTTTTTCAGTTCTTGTTCTGGCAAAATTTTTTGGAAGTTCTTTTGTAATTCTTGGAGAACACCTTCAGTAATGTGTCTGTGTGATTGAGACAAGTCTCGGCTAGATGATGTAGTGCATGTCCGGTAGGACAATGTAGCCTGGCTAGCAATTTTGGCAAACAATTGTCTGTTACCAGAAAGTAAAGACAGTGAATAAGACATTTCCCAACAATTTTCCCTTCCTTTTATTTTATATTAATTTTTGAATTAGGTTAAAATTGGTCCTTTTCTGTGTGCAATTCTGTGAATTTTCTCATAGGTACAGATTTATAAAACCACGACCAGGATGCAGAATAGTTCCATTGTCCCCGAAACTCCCTTGTACTATACATCCCGCCATAGTCCCACCTTCCCCTCCTCCTTAACCCCTTGGAATTACTAATCTGTTCTCCATCATTACAGTTTTATCTTTGCAAGAATGTCCTGTAAATGGGATCATACTTTTTTCAGACTCTCTTCTTTGACTTGGTATAATGTTCTTGAGATTCATACAAGTTGTGTGCATTGTATCAATAGCTCATTCCTTTTTACTGATGTGTATTCTATTGTACTGATGTGCCACAGGGTATTTATCCATTGAAGAGCATTTGCTTTATTTCGAGTTTTTAGTGATTATTAATGGAGCTGCTGTAAACATTAATATATAGGCTTTTGCGTGAATATAAATTTTATTTTTCTAGGATAAATAGCAAGGAGTGGAATTGCTGAGTCATGCAGTAAGAGTGTATTTGACTTTATACGGCATGGTCACACTTTTTGCAGAGCAGCTGTGCCATTTTGCGTTTCTATCAGCAGTGTGTCAGGGTTCTACTTGTTCTATAGCCTCGTCAGCACTTTGTATTATTAATATTACTAATTTTAGCTATTCTAACAGGTATGTAATGATACCTCACTCTGGATTTAATTTGTATTTCCTTAATGGCTAATGATGTTGGGCATGCCTTTATGTGTATATTTTCCTTCCTATATCTTCTTTGGTGATTTTTTTGTTCAAATTTTTCATCTATTTTTAAGATTGAGCAATTTGGGTTTGTTTTTTTTTCAGTACTTGAGAGTTCTTTTTGTATTCTGGATACAAGTCATTTGCTAAATATGTGATTTACAAATGTTTTAAATATTTCCTCTCAGTCCATAGTTTGTCTTTTCATTTTTTAAAAGATTTTATTTACTTATTTTTAGAGAGAGGGGAAGGGAGGGAGAAAGAGAGGGAGAAAAACATCAATGTGTGGTTGCTTCTCACATGGCCCCCATTGCGGACCTGGCCCGCAATCCAAGCATGTTCCCTGACTAGGAATCCAACTGACAACCCTTTGGTTCGCAGGCCAGAGATCAATCCACTGAGCCACGTCAGCCAAAGCTTTCTATTCATTTTTAAGAGTGTCTTTTACAGAGCAAAAATTTTAATATTGATAAAGTCCAGTTTTTAATTTTTTTTAAAGATTTTATTTATTTTATTTTTAGAGAGAGGGGAAGGGAGAGAGAAAGAGAGGGAGAGAAACATCAATGTGTGGTTGCTTCTTGCATGTCCCCTACTGGGGACCTGGCCCACAACCCAGGCATGTGCCCTGCCTGGGAATTGAACCTCTGACGCTTTTCTTCACAGACCCATGCTCGATCCACTGAGCTATACCAGCCAGGACTAAATTTTTATTTTATTTGTGTGCTTTTGGTATTATGTCTAAAAACTCCTTGCTTAACCTCACTTAGCACAGGTGACAAGGACGCCACCTGCACATGTACTCTCAGTGTGAGGCTGCTCACACTCCTCCAGGTGATATGCCCTGAACTATGAAAGTATTCTTGAGGCATTCTGGATTAGTCCAGCTACTCCTACTGGGTCTCATAGCCCATCAACCACTCTCTCCAAAGGAAGAAATCTCTTTAGTTGTTGCCAACTTATCTTAGACTCCCCAGCTTACTCTACAGGGTTAATGGGAAGGTGAGTAAAAAAGTCACAAGGCGATTCTGTGCCACCATTTTTACAAATCCTATTTGTGTATATAGATAGCGGAGTAGTTTACTTTGGAACGTGAGTAGGTAGTCAAACCAAAACCAGGAGAGGAAGAGTCTCTCTTTTTAATCTCCTATTACTTTTATAAATAATCCCTTTGATCTTTATATGACTGCTAACACATGTTAGCTAGAAGAAGATAAATCATGTGCCAAATGTAGCTGGTGACTTGGCAGAAAAGCAGACCAGCCATATAACACTCATGGTAGAGTCCTAGTTAGATTCCTGACTGTGTGTGTTTTATTCCAACAGCCCTGCCAGGGGAGACTTTCTACAGCATTGTCCTAGGGGTTGGACATTACAAGAGGTAAAGAGAAAAGAAAGGAGTCATTGCTCTGCTTTGAATTTCAAATGCCTGGAGATTTCAGGAAAAGAATTGACTAAAGTGTGGGTGAATGCCTACTAATATAAAAAAAGATCTTGCTACCATGCAGAGAAGTGGGGAGGGAAACTTTCCAAGAAATGGAGACATAAGAAGGTTAGGCAGATGGTGAGGGGATCCCTACAGGTATGTCTCAGTTCAAGTATGGGTGGGGAGAGAAGCTGTAGATAGATTTTGGGGGCCTAAAAGCAGAGATTTTTTGTTTCACTCTCTAAGATTACCACAAGAAATGCTTTCTGCCTTTTGGAGATCCCACTTCTAGGATAGGGCAGAGGTTGGAATAGCAAAGCCAAAAGACAGGGGTATCAGAGAGAAGACCCAAGACCACCTCCTGCACTCTAGAGGTCTGGAAGAACATTCAACATTTTCCCATGGTTGTGAGAGAAAGGAGTGGCAGACGGCTCAGAGGAGGCCTTGTAGAACACAGACTGAGTGACCCTGAATACTGGATTTCTAATAGCATCTTCCCGAAACAGTGGGTCTGGTGGCCAGTGGCCAAAACCAGGAGGGCATGTTAAACCTCAGCAGGGAGGTCAGGTGACTACTGTGGACTGGACATATGCCCACTCCCTCTGCCCTCCAACTTTCAGGATTCCACAGAGTTCTGAGCCGTCCCCAAAACCAGACACCACCCAAGAAGAAGGGACAGGCAAACCCAAGTGAGAATCTAGAATTAACTGACTTGTTAACAATAATAAGTTTTAAACCAAAAATATCTCAAATTGGCAAGATTAAGCTTTTCATTGCTGAACTGTATTCAGTTTTGTACAATTGAATCTATGACTGTGAAACAAAAAATCATTATATACATGTATATTTGCCCACTAAATTGTGAACAATTTAAGGTCAGGGTCCAATTGTAATGGATTATTTTATACCTGAGACCTAGTAAAATGCCTGAGACAAGGTGATACTTGAGGTAGCAGTTACTGTATTAAATGAATATGAAAGAAACAGAACTCCTCATTTGTGAACTGGAAAATTGTCCCCAGTCCTAGTAAATACAACTGATAGTACTTAGTAAAACCTTCAGCTTCATGGTTCGTTTTCCTCTGAGACTGTGTCTGGCCTCACTTTTCACGACTGCAAATGAGCCTCTTTGATAATTTCTCTGATATTTCTTTTATCCCCTATATCTTTGCCAATTTATTGTTTGCAGATGAGGGTCACTCCCATGGCTCATTCCTTTCTTCAAAAGAATAAAAACTTAACAGAAACATGTAGAGCCGAAAAAAGGAGTCAAGAAAGAAAACTGAATGTGAGCAAAAGGCCTTGGAAACAGAAAGCGCAGCAGTTCTCTGCGGTCGAGGCTCTCATAAAAACACACCTGCACTACGGCGCGATTCTTCCATCAACGTCAGGAAGCAGCTTCTGCACATCGAGAAGTGAACCTCTCCTGGACATCTCTGAGAAGTCAATGAGAGTCTTTTCTGTCGTGTCAGGAAACAACTTTTGTTTTTAGTGCCATTTATTAGTGATTTCTCCTCAGCTGTCACCCTATTTTCTGACAGAAAGGCTGGAAACGAATGGACAGCAGATAGAACTCCACATCAACCATTAATTCACTATCTTCTTAAGTAATAATTTCCTATTAAAAGTGTTTGACTCTAAGTGTATTTTTTCTTTAGAAAATACCAAGGTTGCCTTGACAACAGGAGTGGTTAATTCAGGGACACACTTTGGTTTTTTACCCAAATGTGAGAAGGACCTTCAAAAACCTAAGCAACCAAAGATTGTTTCCATAGCATACATATCATGGGTTTACTAAAAGCTTTCTTGTAGAATTTATTCATTAAAGTATAGTTTGCATAATTTGGATCATGACATTTGATTAAACATTAATCACCTTTAATTTCTTCATTCAAAGAAAATTAATGAAGCTATACAGCAATGCCCTGGTTCTCATGTTTTTGCCCTATATTAGAAAAAAACATTAATAGGTTGGATCTCAGTCAGGAAGTTACACTTTATCAAATAAAGCAAAACGAAAGCAAAAAAAAGGAAGAAAAGCACTATAGTTTTCAGAACAAAACATAAGAGAAGACTACAAAGATGGCAGAAGTGATGGTAATTTTCAGTGATTTTTTTTTTACTCTGCCTTTGAAATTGTAGGTTTACGATATGATGCTGTTTAGATGGGACAGTCAGGTGTTTCCTGGCGATGAGAATAGAAAGACAATTCTTTCCCGGACTGAGAGGAAGTATAAAATAATAATGACGATGTGAGCTCTAGGGCTAGACTGCCATGGCTGGAATCCCGGTTGCTCTGCTTTCCAGTCATGTGACCTTAGGCACGTGAAATAATCTCACAATACCTGGGTTTCCGTGTGTAACAAAAGGAAGCTAATGCATTTACCTCCAAGTGTCATGAAGACTGAATGAGTCAGTACATGTAAAGCAGTTAGAACAGAGTTTGGCACATTGTAAGCACTCAGGAGTGCTAGTTATTTTAGGTAATTACTGATGATTGGATTTTATTATAGTACCCTAGAAATAGCCTTCATATTCAGTAATCTTACTATATACTATTGCCAGAAAGGACAGCTTCAGATCAGCCCTCTGATATCCAAATTATCCACCCTGGGAGATGTCATGACATTTAATTGGTTTATATCCACTCGTTCAGTATAAGATAAGTCGTTTATTTATCCCAGGGCTGCAGAAAACATCTCAAAAAGTGTATGTGTATACTGTGTTTTTGCAAAATTAGACATCATCTTTGCAATGAATCATTATAATGATCTTTCTGTTATTCTGAGATATGTATGATTGGAATTCCTGTCTAAAATTTTCAACTAAGAGTGTTATGGCATGCCACGTAGCTGCAGACACAGAGGCTTGAATGTTTGGCCATCAGTCCATCTGCAGCGCGAAACTAGGCCTGTTTTCAGAGGGAAATGTTTGCACTGCATGCAACTAATTTCTTGGCCATCCAAGTGAGGTGGCCCTTCATTCTGATATGTGCTTTGATTAGATTTTTTTTCATAAGGAAATGTTAACCTTACTTTCTGCCTAGTTGGTTGTTAAATATGTAACAGGATATTCGCATTGAATGTTTCCTTTGGGGAATGTTTTCTGAACTCTTTGATGACCAAATGTTATTCAAAAAAAGAAAAGTCATTTTTATGGAAAATTATCTGAAGGACATAAAGTCTTCAAGATAGTCTCCATTTTCCTCTTGCATCACGTAACACCAACAAGAGTAGGGCACTAATGCTGTATTGTTTCGAGTCATCATAAAACTGATTGTATTGAATAGTGTTTCACCAAGTTCATCATTGTGTCTATATAGGTACATTGTTAAAGGCATTGTCCACTACATAAAGGAGAGCAATGGAAAAATTATTCTCAGATTTCCCAGGGAAAATTATGGTTTATTCATTATAATTTTTTTCTTAAAAAATGTTTTACTCTGGTTCTTTATTTGCTTTGGCCATAGGAATCCTGTTGTTTCTATCAACTTTTCTATGTTTCTAAACCTTTATCGTGTCAGGCACAGAAAAAAAATACTGATATTTGCATGGCATGTTGAGGAAAAGAGAGGAAGCCCCCCATGGCTAGAGGTAGCTAGTCCCCCACCCAGGACTTCCATGATTCCTGGAGTTCAGTGTGTTTGCACACCATTCATGGTATACCACATGGGACTCTCTGTTCTGTGGCATACATTTATATATCCCTTCAAATTGCATGAATGATTGAAATCAACCTTAAAAATCTTTGTGGAAGGAGGCAGGAAGTAAAACACTGAGAATCACATGGACTGAAAGCAGAGAAGAAGCAGGACATGGAGTGCCAAGATTATAGAAATGCACAGCAGAGGTTTAGCGGCTGCAGGCCTCAGCACTTGCAGAATGAAAGCTCCTCAGTAACCCTGTGGCTGGGGATCAAAGGGAATTGGGGTCCAAACCCTAGATGAAAACTAAGAAATATCTGGTTTGCTAGGACCATGATATGACAAAGACAATTTCCAGTACAGGTAAGTAGGGAAGAATATTAGGGAGATAAAGAAGCAAATTTTCAGAAACTGGAAAACACAGGGAGAAATATACCTTGCAACCCATCTTTTTGGGCATAACTTGATAAAAGCTTTTAACAGTTGTAAGGAGGAACTAGAAACTGACATCAGAAATCCATTGTGAGTAATATGAAATTAACTTTGAAATTCATACTTGAATCAACATTTTAGTAAAATGTATACAATAAACATGTAGTCATTTAAAATTATTTTTCATTATCTTTTATTAAATCTCAAAATGAAGACTCCCTGAAACTATTATTATAGTTGGCTAACTGATAGAGTATTCTTCACTTTTTAAGGAAAGTTTTTAAAATCCATAATGGGACAAAGTCAGATGATCTGTGCTCTTTAGAAAATGTTTAAACAAGGCTAGCTCTCCCTCTGTAGGTGCTACACAAAAAAAAAATGCAGCAAACAAGTAGATTCTTCTGTCTATATGCTATCAATCCCCATATTAACATCTTCAGCTAGGTAAAACTCTAGATTTGTATACTCAAATTCCCACTCAATATCTCCCCTTGGCTGTTGTAAGACATTCTGGTTTCAGTGTCTTAAAAATTACTTCTAGATCTTTCCCTCACACCTCTTCTGCCTAGAGCCTTCCTCGCCTCAGCTGATGATAATTACATCTTTCCAGTTGCTCAGGTCCTGGACTTTGAAGTCCCTTTGTCTCTTTACTCCTATGTTATGCTTAATTCATTAGGAAACCTTGTTGGCTTAAATTCAAAATACATCCAGAATTTAACCCCTTTCCTCTGCTTCTTCCATCACCACCCTGCTCCAAGGCACACTCATTACTCACTAGGTGATTGCAATAGGCCCTCACTTAACTTGCCTGCCTTCCCCGACTCTTGCCCCCTTACAGTCTATTTTCAACACAGCAGCCAGAGCTGTCCTTGATGTGGAAGTCAAATCATGTCACTCTTTATTATTGGGTTATATTTACATAGCTCCTAGAACAGTACCTGGTATATAGTCTGTGCCTATGATTGAATGCGTGCATGATTCTTAGGAGAGAATGCTTAGAGAAAGCAACGTACTTGCTCAATATCTCAAAGAGAATAGCAGAATAAACCCAGGTCTTCAGATTCCATTCTAATGTTCTTTTCAGTCTCCTGTGCTTCCTGCTAGACATGTGTGACAGAACCCTCATGGTAGACATCGGTATTTTTTGGAAGAAGGGTGTTAAACTGATCAGTAGGAGGCTGAGTTCAAGTCCTGCCCCTAAGCAGTCAGACTCTGAGTACTGCAGGTTTTGGCTTGCAGGAGGTAGTTGTACTAAATAATCCTCAAGGTCCATTATAGAGCCAAGCAAGTCCAGTGACACTGAAAAACTTCCCAATTTTCCCACATCAGTTCAGCTAAAAAGTCCTTTGCAAGTATCAGCAGGACAACAGGGCCTACCAAATGCTAACCTGCAGCTTAGATTCCCAAATACAGCAAGACCTAGTAAACTTGGTAAGTGGGGCAAGGTTTGGGGGACATTTAGTGCAGTTGGAGCTCTCACTGGTGATATATTCAAATGTAGTTGTTTAGGTAAAGCTGAGTGTAACACCTGTCTATTTATTTATTTATTTATTTATTTATTTATTTAATATCTTTATTTTTTTAAAACAAACCCACATCCAAATAAGTGGTGTGATGCCTTACAGTTTATAACAAGCCTTCATATCATTTTTTTCTAACTCCTTAGGCTAGAGCTCATTACACACACACACACACACACACGCATGCACACAGTCTGTCCAGAAAAAGTCCAGCCATTGTTAATACAACAAAAAGAGTATGCACAGCATTGAGGTAACTTGGCAGCCAAGGGGAGTGGACTGGAATGTGCATGTGTGAATGATGATGACTTTACTGGTCAGTGGGGGTGGCAAACTCTCTTGAGTGAGCATGTGTACTGTGTGGCTGTCACATTCAAAATGACTGAGCAAGAAGAGCAAAGAACCTGCATCAAATTTTGCATCTCCACCCCTCCTACCTATCTGGGTGATTGTAACTTCTTTAAATCCTTGGTTGTCAGACTTCCATACAATTCACTTTTCTGACAGTTGTGAGGGTTATTTGCTTTGAGATTTAGTTGTAATTCTTTTTGTGGTTGTGCAAGGAGGTGAAGCACATTTACCTACGTCTCCATCTTGACCAGACATCTTAAAATTCCAAAGGTTAAAGATAAAGAGAGAATCTTAAAAGCAGCAGGAGAAAAGCAGAGAGTTACCTTCAAGAGTACCCATAAGACTATCAGCTGATTTCTCAAAGAAACTTTGCAGGCAAGAAGAGACTAGCAAGGAGTATTCAAAGTAATGAAAAGCAAAGGCCTACAACCTAGATTACTCTATCCAGCAAAACTATCATTTAGAATGGAAGTACAGAGAAAGTACTTCCCAGACAAGGTAAAACTAAAAGAGTTGATCATCACCAAACCATTATTACATAAAATGTTAAAGGGAATTATTTGAGAAAAAGATCAAAACTATGAACATTAAAAAGGCAACAAATTCACAACTATTAGCAACTGAATCTAAAACAAACAAACAAATGAATAAACTAAGCAAACAACAAAAATCATAGGTCTGGAGATGATTTGGAGGGTTATCAGTTGGGAGGGGGACTGGGGAGGATGGGGGAAAAGGTACATGGATTAAAAAGCATAAGTGGTAGGTACAAAATTGACAGAGGTATGTTAAGAATAATATAGGAAATGGAGAACCCAAAGAACTTATATGTACAACCTCTGGACATGAACTAAGGGGGAATTTCTGGAGGGAAAGGGGGTCCTTGGTGGAGGAGTCCAAGGGGGAAAATTGGGCAATCAATAACATAATCAATAATCAATAAAATATTCTTAAAATTTTTTTTGTGTGTTAAGCTTGAACATTCCTCCAAGGAAACTATTCAGATTATTCAGAAGGCTATAGCTATGGGCAACTGGTGATTGGCAACTTTATCAGGACAACGGACTTGCTTGTGTATCACATCTCATACAGAGTTTTTTGGCAAAACATCAGATCACCCTGGTGACTTAGCCCCCTATAGCCCAGATTTGGTGCTCTGCGATTTCTGGCTTTTTCTCAAAATTGAAATTACCTTTGAAAAGGAAGAGATTTCAGACCATTGATGAGATTCGGGACATTACAATGGGGCAGCTGAAAGTGATTGGGAGAACTGTGTGAAGTCCCAACATGCCAACTCTGAAGGGGACTAAGGCATCACTGTCCTATGTACAATGTTTCTTATATCTTGTATCTCCTTCAATAAATGTCTGTTTTTCATAGTATATGGCTGGATACCTTCTGGACATTATATATATAATATAAATATGAATATATATAATATACAATATAATAGATATAAATATATGTGTGTGTATATAATGTACATATATAATGTACAAGTATTTGTGTTTATTCCTTTATCTCAAATACAAGTTTTTGTCTCAAAATATTCTTTTCTAGCCCCAATTTTCCCTTTATTCAAGCAACACCGGTTTCCTATGTTCCCTTCTTTTCTTTTCTTGATCCTTTTTGTTTGATTCTTTCCTCCATCCCTTCTTCCCTTATTTCTTTTCATTTATTTTCTCTGTACCACTTTTGTTCATACTATTTTCTTACAAAAAGCCTTTCTCCCCTCTTCCTAACAATTCTAACCCATCATCATTTAAATATGCAATTTACCTATGAGAAAACTTCACTGGCTGCTATACAAGAGTCAGAGCACTAATTTTCTCTTTGATTCCAGAAGTCATGATTCTGTTATCATTAGCCATTCATTATTGGTAGCTCTTGATTTGTTGTTGGTCATTCTCCTGTAGTAAACATACTTTCTGGCACTCACTGGATTGCAGACTACTTGAGCACACTAACTTTTTATACTGCACCTCTTAGATCTTTCTTTTTCTCATACTAGCACAAGTTTGGATATAGAGAGGAAGCTCCCTAATAGTCTGTGTTTCAGAAGTCTATAGCTTCATAACAAAATCCCCAAAACTTAGAGCCTAAAACAACCATATTGTTTTACTCATGGTTTTGGAGATGAGGAACTTGGGAATAGCTTGGCTGCTGGTCGGTTTCTCATTCCTATGATGTCAGCTGGGGCAGCTGGAGGATGTACTTCTAAGATGACTTCTTCACTCATATGTCAGGTGCCTTGGTGTTCCTTCACCTGTCACTGTCTACATAGTGTCTCATCCTCAAGCCCTTTGTATGCTCACAGCACTGGTGACTTGAGATAATCACATTTCTTGAATAATGGCTGGCTTCCATGAGAAGATGTCAGAATCTCCTGGCCAATTAAGAGATATGCTTGGAACTGGCACAGTGACACACCAGCCCTATTCTTTTATTGGTCAAAGGAGTCACAAGGCCTCCCAAATTCAAGGGGGTGAGAGAAATAAGTTCTTGATGGGAATGTGACCAGGTCATATTGTAAGAGAGCATGCAGGGTGGAAGCTATTGAGGCCAATTTTGAATAATGTGACTCAATCTGCAGAGTATATTTATGGTTTTATTTCAGAAATGCAGAGTAAAATATAAGCTCTATAAATCGAATACTCAAAAGTTTTAAATGTATAAAATGGATGCAGTTGTAGACCAACCAATCAATAAAAACCAAACATATAGACCAAGATTTTATTATGAGGATCTGCCGGTAGGTTCTGGTCTGAGGTACTATGGTCAGCCTGACATATTATGAGTGATGTACTATCAGTGCTATGGTAGATGCTATTCTTTGATTAGGTGGAATGTAGTAATCATTGATTCTATTGCAGAAGCTCTTTCTGTGTCAAATGTTGTAATGACATAACTATGGTACTTATTCTCTCTGTAAAGGCCTGGAATTAATTTGAAGTATAACATTAAAAAGGTGCTTATTGCTTTTCCAGCTTAGTTCTCCAGTCTCAAGCATCATCAATTCCCATCTTATTCTTTTTAGTTCTGTAGGTTAACCTCTAAGACAAGCCAGAAAATAAATTGTATTTTATTTATTTATTCACATTATTATTATTATTATTATTAAAATATATTTTAAACATGCACAATGTTTTAAGTGCTTTGCGTGCCATATAGGATAAAAGATAAATTTTGGTTAAATTGAATAGCGTCATCTCTTGGTTGTGACATCTACTATTACAGTCCTGTGTGTGTGTGTCATGTGTCTGTACTTTACGATTTCAATGAGTTGGTGACATAGGTTACATAGAAGACTAGGCAGTCTATCTTAAAGTTTTAAGGTAGAATATTGTATTCTCACTGGGTCTTATGCTCACCTACTAAACTGGAAGTTCTTTAAGGTTGACACTGTGTCGGGTTCATCTCTCTTTTCCTATAGCGACAGTACCTGGCATGTTTTAAGTACCCACTAAATATAGAATATGCAACTCTGCGGAGTGGAGTTTCTAAGCAAGTGGGACTACTTCTGGCAAACCAATTCTGATTTGGCCACCTAAGGAGTTTGAAGTCAAAACAGTCTACTTCACCTTCCCAGAACCTTGAGGAAAATGTTGGACTCCTGGGATGGTGAATCTTTGTATGACTAGAGCTACCCCCTATTCATGACACTGACTTACCTGCACTGAGGAACTGCTGATAATAGAATCTTTTACAAAGTTCTTGAAATAAAAGACCCTTTACCGAAACATTACTGGACATGGAATGAATCAGAAACATGTGGATTAAATTTCCCTGAAAATTTCTTTGGTTATAAAAATTAAGGGGAAAAAGTGTTTGGCCAGATGCATTGTGGGTGATGCCAAACCTAAATTGTTTGAAAAATGTGTGTGCTAGTTAGATAAACAAACAAACAAGTTTCATTTCCCTCTTGCCTTGTAAAACCTCCCACTCAATCTGAAAATCTTAGGTCAGCTTGCAGCCAGGTTTTATAAAGGTTTTTTGAGAAGTCTATGGTTTCCTTTGTTTCCCAATCATTGGAGGCAAAAAGCTATGTAGGTAAATGCTCCTGAGAATGTAAGTAAGTGATACTGATGTTACTCAATAGGGTTCCATGGCTTGAGTGATGTAAAATGTGTTTGTCAGATTTACTTGATTTCTGAATGTTAACTGAAGATTTTATCTGAAATAGGTTACTACGTAAGAGAAGCAACTGGCTTGTTCAACCAACACTATTCCTAAAATATGCAAAGCTGTGACATGACAGACACATGAGAAGAGGAGAAAATACCTTTATCATTGACCCAACAAAGTTGAAAGTAGTTAAATCTCAAAATTCTACATTTATTTACGATCAAAATAAATTGTATTGCAATGGTTGTTATCATTCCCATCCTCTTCACCAAAAACCATCAAAATAATTAGTTAAACATCTCCATGTGTGCCCAGCACAACTTAAGGGGAGCCACATGGATATGATCCCCAGTAATTAGACAGACATGAACATGTATACCTTAGTACAACAGAAGAAAAACATTAAGACATAAGTGGGCCACAGAATATTTCTGTCAGTGGCACTCACACTTGAGTGTGCACATATATCATCTGGAGATGGCACTAAAAATACAGGTTACAAAAGTCTCCCCCCATCCTCAGAGGCATTGATGTAAATCAGGGGCCAGGAATCTGCATTTTCAACAAAGATCCAAGTTGATCTGATGAAAAATATCTAAGTAGCACAAACACAGACTTAGAGGACAGGAGGAAAAACTTTCTGAGGTCTGTATTGGGAGGAAGGACTGAGGAATACAATGATGCTTTGTTTAAATGCTATTTTTAGACTACAATTATGAATTTTGAGAAATACATCTGTTTGTTCCATAAGTATTTATTAAATTTTAGGTAGCTCTGAAAAAATAAAAATATAAATCCATGGTTTTATGAATTTTATATTCTAGTACAGGGATATATTCTATAAAACAGAAATACCAAATTATAATCTATATATAATTTATGTGGTAAGTGAAATCTCCCATTTCCATTTCTAAAGCCCTAGGGTGTTAAGTAAACTCAATCCCTGAGAGAGCACATTAAGAACAATGAACCAAAATCACTACATTTCTAAGGTAGAAAACCCAAGGTGATGCAAACAAGTCACATAAAATATCTGGGAACAATGAAGTGTTTCTGACCCTTTCAACATGGTGAGTGTTCAGTCACTAGTAAACTCTAGTTGGTAAACTCAGATTGTAGTGCTAAGGGGTGTTCATCTTCCAGTTTGCCAAGATGCAGCTGGGCTCATAGGACACATGCCAATGCTTCAAATACATGGATAGCACTCTTCTTGGAATGAGACACAGACAAGAACTTGTGACAGCGTTTGGCTAGGTGAGGGCTCTCGTGTGTGTCGTTGCCTCATTACATTCTCCCTCAGCAACATCTTTGATCTCATTTCCTTCTAACTAATTAGCAATGCCAAATAACCAGTGTGACTAAATATTTCTGTCAGTGAACTAATCTGCCATCTAATACCAGAAAGGAATATCATCAAATATTTGTTCATGACTGATAGATTTTTTTTTTCCTGGGCACTAATTCTTAGGTTTGTTAAGTCCATGTTATTTCTACATTAAAGAAAATGGGATTAAAGATGCTGTCCATATTTCATAGGTTCCTGGGTGTTAAAGAAACTGGAACCTATTTAACATTATTCTAGTTTAAGAAACATTGAAATAACATTGAGCAATCTTACACAGGGTCACAAGCATAACCAATAGAAATATTTAGGAGTCAAATAATAGAACTATAAAGGTTAGTCTCATTTTTCAAATGAAGAAACAAAGGTAGTTGGCTTGCTCAGTTTCACATAGCTAAATCAATGTCAGAGCTAGGTCAAGTATGGTTTATCTCACTTTCAGCATCACGCCCTGGAATGTTCTGACACTATCAAGACACTATTAACAACAATCATCTAAGAGTTGTGGATGTTATCTATGACTCATTAGTGAAAGCCCCTAGACTCAGGCGATCTCTCCAGTTCTCCACACATATTTAAGCTAAAATTGGGTCCTGGAATTTGAGAATGGGGAAGCGCAGTGGAGAAGGTAGTCCAGCTCTCTCATTTTTTAGATAAGAAATGTATTCTGTAAGTCTCTCATGCTCCAGCTGCATCCTGGCTCTAGCTCATTTCTTCTTCAAACTCCGTGCTCTCTTGTAAATCATTACAGCTTAGATGTGTTTCACACAATTAGTTGAATTATGCCAGCTTATTATCTTCATTGGCAGCAAAATAAAAAGTTCAGGTCTTCTACTTTTTTTTTTAAGTTAGGTTTTCTGGTAGTAATCCCAACATCTTGATCATGAGCCACTTCTGCCTCTTTGCTAACCATCCATTTAGAACATAAACTTCTGGATCAGAAAAATAAAAAATTCAAAGAAAAAGAAGCAGTATTTGGTTGAGTTGGCTTGGCTTTCTTTGCTTCTTTAGTATTCAAGTGGGCAATTTGTACAATTTCCCTTGCTTTGATCTTAGCTGCCCACACTACCAAGTTGCAGGCACAATTAATTGCCCATCCTCTATCCATAGACTTTGAAGGACATGGAAAAATACTCACCCATTGTGAAATTTCCAGACTGAAAGTGCCTGCAGTTGCTGCTGCTGCTGACTTGGGCTGTATGAGAGGAGGCAGCTCCAGCCAGGCCTGCCCCAAAGCCACCCACCCTGCCAAACTTCATCATCTTGCCAACATCATTTCCTGGTGAAGCTACCCAATGTGTATCCACTGGCATGCCCTTGGAAAATCAGGAATACCCAATCAGGAATTAATTAATGGGGAGAAGAAGGCAAGACAGAGCTTTCTATTTAACTTGGAACCATGATAACCACGAAATGGCTCTGGGTATTTTGTGAATCAGATTTCTGTCAAATCCATGTATTTTTTGATTCAGACACAGTTGAGTGATTGTACTGTTCTTCGGTAAGAACTATTTGATGTTCAAAGGCCTTGAAGTCATTTAGATGACTTTCTTTCCCCCTTTGCAAATAGAAGTTTGCATTTTGTCCACCACAAGGAGGATGCAAGTGCCAAAAAGTTTTCTGAGTTTACTTTAAAAGTCCAAACCCACAAACTCTGATTGGCTTCTATGCTTGCCCAGCCATATTCTCCCGGGATCTAGACCTTACATCAAATGGGGCAGTGTGATGTCATAACAAAGAGTGTGCATTGTGGGGCAGACAACCTGATTTGAAATCCTCTCAACTTGACTTTTGAACAAATTGCCAGGCCTTACCTAAGCTCATCTTCCAATAGGGCAGTAGGAGCACCAACTTCCTTGTAGTACCCAATACATAATACACGATTTATGAGAAGATTGAGGAAAACTAACTTTTGGTAAGGTTAGTTCATATTTGAATAGCTTCTTGTCATGTAAATGAATTAAAATTATCTCTATTAATAAAGGAGACTTAATAAGAATTATACAATTTTTCAGACTGTTAGTTAAAAAAAACACTTAAAATATTCTCGAATGGGTGTTACTTATACAACAGTTTCTGTCCAATATATTGCAATACTGCCACCTTCTCTTTTCCTCTCATTCTCTTTTATGCTTTAACCCAAACTAAAGCCTTTTCCCACTTTCACTAAACCCAAATCAATATTTCCCCTGGCCCCAGTGCCCCTGAGTGCATCTCAAGACCATTGACTTTATTTTAGTTTGATTTTTAAGAATATTTTCAGGAGGAAATATACTAATAGTGGCTTGTGATTAAAAGGGAAAGGGACTGGAGCTTGAGAAGACAAAAAGGTAAGTGGAAAGAAGAAAGAATAAGTCCAGAGATGGCAGAAAAAATGAGTGAGAAAGTCCAACTATGAAAACCCCTATAAGACGGAGGAGGCATCAAACTTAACACCTGAGTGCTAGTTAATTAGGTGGCAAAGTTTTCATGGAATTCACATCATTCCAGTGATAGATGAGTGGGGTAATTATGGAAACTTTCATGAGAAACTCAAAGTGAGGGCATGATCTGGATTTAAATCTGGATTTAGATCTTAGCTTTACTTTGGTTTTGGCACTCAGCTTTGTTAATGGGAAATCAGTTTCACTGAAGTTTGGTCTCTCTGATTCACAGTTTCATTATCTGTGACCTAAAGAACCAAAGGGCAGACTATTGTGTAGACCAAAAGGAAGCTTAAACGTATTATGGCTCTTCGCACTGTACAATGGTAGTTCTGTCTGTCACTGGGTATCATTGCTTGTTGGAATACTTTAGTGAAGGTTTGTTTCTCTTCTGTTTGCAGTTGCTTAATCAATCTTTTCCATCATTCTACAGACTGTAGGGATTGATGTACTGAAAATACTACGTATTCATTGAAACTGCCCTAGAAGTGCTGGTAATTCAAATGACACTCAACTTTTCATCTCTGAGAGGAGTTACTTACATTGACTATTTTCTGTTGAAGCAGAAAAGAATGCTTTGGTGACCTTGTGCACTATTTTGATTTTTAAACAAATTAGTGGGACAAAACAGACATAATGTAGAAATTTTAATAACCACCCAAACCATTTCTCTCAGTCAGCAAAATGTAAGCCATGGTAAAGGAGCATCCTTATTGGCACCATTGTCCAGTATTTACCAAGGTGATGATGCTATGGAAAGCCCCAGGCCACCTCAAAGAACCTCGTAAACCCTGGTCTCCTTTCCACAAGTGTTCATTTCTAAGAAAGAATTATTACACAAGGTCTGTCCAAAAAAAATCCAGCCATTGTTAATATAATGAGAATGGTTTGCATGACATTGATGTAACCTGGCAGCCAAGGAGAGTGGACTGGAGTGTGCACGTGTGAACAATGATGACTTCACTGTACTAGTCAGTGGGGGTGGTAGACACTATTGAGTGAGCATGTGTACTGTGTGGCTGTCACATTCAAAATGACTGAGTGGGTAGAGCAATGGATCTGCATCAAATTTGCATTGAGCTTGAACATTGCTCCATGGAAAGTATTCAGAAGAATCAGAAGTCTTTTGGTGATGATGCAATGAGTGCAGCACAAATAAAAGTGTGGCACGAATGCTTCAAAGATGGTTGAGAATCTGTTGAAAGTGATCCACGTTCTGGAAAGCCTGCAACAAGCAGAACACCTGAGAATGTTGAATGTGTACGGGTTGCAGTCAACAAAGATTGGCCGCTGACAGTGTGAGAACTAGAAGCTGATCTGGGTATTCCCAAAGCTCCTGTGTCTGAGATTTTGATACAGGATCTTGGCATGAAATGTGTCATGGCAAAATTTGTTCCGTGGCTTTTCCTACCAGAGCAGAAGGAACATCATGCTGTAGTTGCTAATGACTTGATTCAAACCACTAACAGTGGACAGATTTCCTCAAGAAAGTCATAATGTTGAAGGGAACTGAAGCATCATTGTCTTATGTATAATGTTTCTTGTGTCTTGTAGCTTCTTCAATAAATGTCTCTATTTTTCATAGTGCGTGGTTGGATACTTTCTAGACAGACCACATATACTTGTAGCAGATATAATGATTTACAGAACAGTTTTTTAACTTTCAAGTAAATTTATTGGGGTGACATTTATTAATAAAATTATATAGGTTTATAATGTACAATTCTATAATACATCACCTGTATATTGTAATGTGTATGTACTACCCAAAGTCAGTTTTAAACCTTCATTTAATACCAAGAAC
Source organism: Tonatia bakeri (assembly GCA_004024845.1). Classification (NCBI taxonomy): domain Eukaryota; kingdom Metazoa; phylum Chordata; class Mammalia; order Chiroptera; family Phyllostomidae; genus Tonatia; species Tonatia bakeri. The sequence goes on along the minus strand of PVIA01000929.1, from coordinate 167,303 downwards.
AACTTTATCCTATAAGTTTTATCATCAATCTTAATTTTTTAGACGAGGAAATTGAGGCACAGAGAGCTTTTATAGCTATTAGGTATCAGAGTAAGTTTTCAAATCCAGATGTCATAGTTCTAGTAAACAAATGTTATTAACTCTGTAAAATGCTGCTTCCCAAGAAGAGAAACTAGAAAGAAAAAGGCCAAACTCTGTAATAATAATAATAAAAAAATCCAGAAATAGCAGAGTAAGAAGTTCAGTTATTGAAGGTTGGAGACAAGGGAGTATTGTCCTGTATAACATTCTGAACTTTCCTGAACCACAATCTGCATATCTAGATATTGCATTGGTCACGTGACTCAGCATGAGGTTCTGAGGCCTGCCCAGACCTTCCAGTCACCAAAGGGTGCATGGGCCACTGCAATACACATAAGTTTCGGTACTTGCTGGATGCTGGGCAACCATTGCTCCCTTTGCTTTCTCTGTCTCTATGGAATGGATGTAACTGTGGGTAGGTATTTTCTCTCCTGCTTTCTAGATCCTATGTGTAGCTCCTAACCCACAAAGGTTGACACTCTAAGATTTAAAGGAAGTCTCAGTGTCCAACTTTCAGGTTGTGAAAGAGCAATTATTTACATACATGCATATTCCTCTAATTTGAAGCTAGGTCATTTTGCTAAGTTATTTAAAACATCAAAAAAGGACAGTTATGTACAAAATGTGCTTCGACTGATTCAAATGTTCACATCACTTAATTATGGTCCCTATAATTGAAACCCAAGACAAAAGATGTTTTATGCCTTAAGCTGCTGATTTTTAAAAATATTTTGTTAACACTAGTTCATTTGTTACAGGAATAGGGAGGTTTATCTCATCACCTTGCTATTATCTGATTCATAATAGAAGCTATCACTATTTGTCTTAAATTGACTTCTCACGTCTTTGGTTATGTTGATGTGGATACATTATAGTTTCAGTATCTGACATTTGTTTTCATCTTTCCTGATTTCTGTAGTTTTCCTTGGTTAACCTGTAGAATCTAGCACATGATGGCCCCCAAGGAGATGCTTACTGAATCAATTATTTGATCATGAAAGTTTAGAAATATTTCCAAGAAGGTCAATACAACAGAGCAGCAGAGATCCCAACATGTGAATGATTGAGAATCACTAAGAAAATTTCCCACAGTATTTTCTCTGTGAGGTGGTGGGTTGGGATGGGACATGGATAGACAAGGAAAGGAAACATTAAACATCTTCCAGCAATTTTTATGCACATTATCTCATTTAAATCTTTAACAATTTTCAAAGGTAAGTATTTCTACACCATTGTATATGTACAAAAAAATCAGGCTTCCAGAGGTTAATTTGCTTAATGTCATACCCTGGGTGGTAAAGCTAACATTCAAAATCAGGTCTGCATGTCTTCAGATTCATGCATGTTCTTTCCATTAAATCACATCTCTCAGAAGGAAATTTAGTAGGAGCATTCAGCTTCCTAATGACATAACCATTTGTGACTATCTTTTTAGATACATTAATAACTCTTATTTTGATTTTTGGGATCCTTGTCTGGTGGTATAGTTTCTTGCCTTTTTACCCTATTCTCTGTCCCTCTTCTGCATGCTTGGTGGGAAGTCCTTAGTAAGAGTAAAGAGGAAAAAACTTGGTCAGCATCCTAACACATTAAAGTGATGTGATAAAAACAGTCAACATCAGCAAGAAGATGTGTTTTTCTTCCAATTTTAAGAATCCATTGAGATACCCTCTTATTCCACTTCTGTCCCTCCTACGATGCCTACTCTTTGACAATCTAATTGGGTGGAGCTGGGCTCCAGGGGATGATGGCAAGACTGGAGAGGACAGGAAACTTTCAGATGCCCAGCTGAGGTTATTTTGACTGAGTCACCCCAGAGCAGACCTTGAAACAAGGCCGTGGGTACAGGCAGTTTATTTAAAATATAATCCCGGAAAGCACAAGTGAAAGCATGTGGAAAGTGACATAAGGAAGGGGGGAGGGCCAGTACAAGGTGCTCTAATGAACAGGTGCTATGAGCCAACTAGACTCAATTCTACTAGGGAATCTGAGAAAGTGACTGGGATGGAGAGTCTGGAGATTGATTTATGAATTTCTATTTTGTATTGGTTGAAGGTTGCCCCTAGGGTCCTTAATTCTCCTGTTCTAGGTTGTGCCTGTCTTTGGTTGGTCCTGCTTCTGTACTTCCTGAAACAGCCTTCAGGCAGGGTCAGAAGAGACCCAGGTGAGAAGTTATCCATTTTTCATGAATTTTACTGTAGCTGCAACTGAACTTGGAAACCAAGGGTATATGGAACAGGACATCAACCTCATCTGCAATGGACTTCTCCATGAACTGACAGGAGACTTGATGGGAAAAGCACTGAAATGCTTTGCACTGTTCCATAGATACTTTGTGTGTGTGCGATTGACTGGTTATAGGACACTCTGGAGAGAGGCAGTGTGGTGCAGTGGATATGAGCACGGACTCTGGCAGCAGGATTCAAGTCATCTCAGTTACTTACTAGCTGTGTTAACTTGGTCAAGTTATGTAACTTTTCAATGCTTGTTCCCCCATCTGTATATGAGGATGTTGATAATAAAGTCTGCCTCAGGTGTGTTGGTGTCAACCTGAAATGTGCTAACATATTGTAAAGCATTTACAATAGTACCAATCCCAAAATAAGCATTCAAGCGCTCTTTATTTCTAGGCATATAAGAGACCTGTGTTACCTGCTCAGTTTTATAAGTGTGGAACTGAAACTTTCAAAATTCTTCTTAGTGAATCCTTTAATTAAAAGTTTTGCTTTTACATTCCATTATCAAATTTTCTTCTCCCAGACCCAGGACCTCACATATATCTTCACATGCAATCTACTCAAATTTCGAGTAGTCAGAGAATTCAACTTTTAAGGGGTATGAGTTTATAAAAGAGCCTAGTAACAAAAGGTTTTGAAATCCAGAAAGTGCTGGTGTTACCACAAACAATCTTAACCTTAGAACTCCTCATAAACAATGCCCACAATGACATAACTTCCTTTATATTGGGGATGGACTGTAATGATGATTACTGCTGATGGGGTGAGTGCTAAGTGTGCTAACACATTATCTCATTTAATCTTTATACCAAATCTATGGAGTAGATTCACTCCAAATCTATGAACCAGCTCACTTCAGATGAAGAGACAGATTCAGAGGGTTGAAATAACCTGCTCAGGGTCCCGCACCTGGTCATGTGTGGGGTTGGAAATCTGACCCCAATGCGTGTTTTTTAACCACAATGTACAACTGGAACAGTGCAGCAAACTAAATGTTATTCTCCACTGGCATTGCCTGCATTACTGTATACTCCAGGTGGCTTTGGAATTGAAGCTTGCATTGAGTCCTTCTGTTACCCGTGGCTGTGGGCATCACTTAGCCTCTCTGAACTCATCGTGTTATACTATCTGTAAAAGAAGAATAATGACATTTACTCTATAGTGATTTGGGGGGGGGGGATCTTATGAAGTTATGTAAGTACTTTATAATTCAGTATTACATAAATTTGATCATGTAAAAGGATAAATGTTTTTAAATGAGAGGTTGACAGTCTATATGAATAAAAATAATAACAAGATAGTTCCGATTTTAAATTATTCTATAATTAACTTTATACTTACATGTTTTAGAGTTTCTAATTGATTTTTTCCTTCTCTTTAATTTTATTGATTTACTTCATAAATATGTACTAAACACCATATAAAGGCATGTTTTATGAGCAGGGAACATAAAGATGAAATTAACATGATTCCTCCATTCAAATTGCTTAAAATTCTAGGATAAAAACCAATGTCTTTAAGAATTTTTTTCAAAATAGTGGCAAGGAAATGATGATGATGAGGTGAGATTTTGTTTTGCTCACTCTCCCTTTTATTGTTTTTTTAAATTCTACTCTCTATCTCAACTGAGAAAAAAAGAAGATAACCAACTCACCATTCTGTTTGCCCTCTACTCATTGTTTACGAATAGTTAAGTCTAAATGCTTTGAAGTTAGTTTTGACTGTATGTCAAGACTTTCATGGAGACATGTGCTCATTCATGGGTAGATACCTCTATCTGCAAAATACCTTCCCAATGCTGTGAAACATTAATGTCTTTAGAACCATTAAGATTGTTAGTTCTGGCTGATGATAAGCAGAATAAACAAACCCCTTCCCAAGCAGGGACTACTTCTGTGGCCTTTGTTGGCTTTTGAAGCTCAAGGAAGTCACAAGTTTCAAAGAAACTGACAACTTTCTAATGGGCTTCATTGTTTTGTGTCTAGTATTTCTCACAGGTGCAGATAACATAATGTTTCTATGTTGGCTGTGAATAGCCTGTAATGGTTTCTTGATCTGTGTTAATCTCTCCACTTGTATATAATTAGTTATCTACTTACCCATCTCTTGGCCCAGTACTGGCCTTGACAGGCAATACACACAAGAAGTGTCTCTTCCTTCTTAAATAATCAGTTATTATAAAAGTGCAAATATATCTTGAAAATGGTTTTTACATTTCCAGGGGAAATTGATGGATTTTCCTGTTAATTCACCAGTTTTGATGCTCTCCTCTAACCCAGTGGTTCTCAAGGAGCGACTTTACCCCCAGAGGACATCTGCCAACGTGTGTAGACATTTTTGTTCAAACTGCTACTACCGTCTACTATGTAGAGACCTACATAGATCTCAGGGATGCTGCTCCATACCCTCCAATGCCCAGGACAGTCCCCTACGACAAAGTTATCTGAGCCCATATATCTATAGTGTTGGGTTGAGAAACTCTGTGAATCTAACCTTACTCTTATTTGAAAACTTTGGGGGATGTAACTGCATTTTTTAAGGTTATTTCTGCCAGCCATCTTCTTGGATTTTCCAGAAGCAGGATAAGTACAATCTCATAAATTTAATTCATCAGCCAAGTAGAGGAGCCAAGAACACCTCACCCAACTGATTTTATTATTCCAAAATGAAATAAATCAGAACTTTGACTTCCTTTGATTCATTTGCTTTTAGTTTTCATGTTGTGTGTATGTGTGTGTGCACAGATTGGAATAACACCATAATATTTTTATGTGTAAGATCTCTAACGTGTTAATATAGCCTCAGACTGTCAAGTAGAAAGGTAGAAGAATAATAAATGTGACCACCATTTGTTAAAGCACCAGAATTTGGGTGACAACTGTGATTTACTCGCACTTTTCCCAGGATCTCCTTAAGGTTTTCTCACTAGAAGACTTTCCCTCACACCATTCTACTCTTCTAGCTATTAAAATTCTATCCATACTTCAATGCCCAGCTCTCTGAAAAGCCTTTGTGGACTTGCCCAAGAAATAGTAAGTAATTGTGTCTTCCTTCAAAAAATTTCATGGGGCTCTGTCAAAAATATATGCATATTTATTTATAAATATGTATATCTTATTAAAATATAAAGTGTCTTTTGCTGAATTTTATTTTTTTATTTTATTTTAATTCTCACCTGAGGACATGTTTACTAATTTTTTTTTTTTTTTAGAGAGAGAGAGAAGCGTCGGTGTGAGAGAGAAACATCAATGGGTTGCCTTTCCAACATACCCCAACCTGGGATCAAACCTGCAACCTAGGTATGTACCCTGACTGGGAATTGAACCCACAAATTTTGTGTATAGAATGACACTCCAACCAAATGAGCCTCCTGGCCAGGACTGAATTTTAAATACTTTATATTTTAAAGGTAAGGGACTCTATTTTATAACTTTCATTTTCCTAATAACATCTATCTACTGAACATGCGGTTAATTGGCATTCAATAGATTCGAGTTGATTAGTGGGTATTTGCAGGTTTTCCTTCCCCAGGGAGTTGAAAACCACAGTAAAAATAAAGGTATTACCAAAATAACATTCCTTACTGTTGAGGAACTGTGTGTCTATAACAAGCTGAATGGAATACTCACTGTTTTTCCTAACTTTGGCTGTCTCTCAAATACCCTCATGTAGATTATTTCACTATGTTTCAAAGTATCAGAAAAAGATATAGTGTGTTAGTGAATGCTAGGAAGACACAGAGCCATGCCAACATGAATTATTCTGTTTCTTTTGGTGTATTTTAAAGCATATAGATTTTCTACAAATCTTTCCCACAGATTATTCCCTCTTGTTATTGAAAACTCTGGGGGCAGAGAGGCGGAGGGTGAGAGGTGAGGACAGATAAGAATTTAGATGTGTGTCTCTGACGGGCCAGCGAGCGGTGGGAGACTTTGACCTGGATCCCTAGAGTTTATCTCACATATTTGTGAATCACGTGGAAGAGGGAGCACACTGATTTTAAATTGTTAATAGTGACACAAATGCATGTGAGAGAGCTAAGAGATGTGAAGGCAAGGCCCCCAGTTTTGCAAGTCTGCTTTAAAAAAAAAAAAAAAAAGATTCTCTAACTATGTTCCTTCCATAAAGGACAAGTCAAAATGTGATGAGGTAGACATTTTCTGTAGTCATGTGATGAGACCATGGTTAAACACTAACATATTTCTTCTCAGTATTGCCTTGAAAATGTGTTCATCTATGGCCTCTCAGTTCAAAAGTAGCTTTACTCTTCCTGTCTCAGTACTAAAAATTCCTTTGGACTGTTTAAGTTTTCTCTTCCAAACAAAATATACAATTATGCATCACAGATGTAAATTCTTTAGATTAAAAATAGGATCACAGTTTAAGGTTTGAAGATAAGGTATAGCAAGCAGTCAAAATGTTTGCAGGGTATACTTTATCAACCATATGTCACTTAATATCCCCAATGTGCTTCCTCTGTTGCCTACTATGCAAAATAATTCTTGTTGAATTATTTTGCTCTTGAGGAAACCTATTCATTTACAAGTCCCTCTACTGAATATTAACCTGGAAGCAAGCTTAATTTTACTATGGGGATGTTGCAGTTATGAAGTCTGATATATCTGAAAAGGAGATTTCATTTTTGGAAAATATCAATTACATCCTATTTCAAACAAACACATTTGGCAAGTACAGGCAGAGTATATAAGAGACACATAGTAGGTAAAACATACTCAATATAAACTGCATGCGCACTCCAAGCAACAGAAGAATAATCAGTGTATGATTAAATCATTCAGTAATGTAGCCAATTGACTTGATGATCCCAGATATTGAGCCCTAATTCACTGATCACTGAGAACCAGAATCAAGGTGGTTTTACTGAACAGCAACGACACATCACATTCAGCCTCCTTTACGAGCCTCACTAATATCTTAAGACAATTAAAAAAAAAACATCCATTATTTTATTTTCCCATTACATTTTCCACAATGTTTGCATAATTACATTACTTCTACTATATCTATCTTCAATAAAAACTTATACTATCTGTTTGTCTTTACATTGGGAAAATCAGAGCACTGTTGTTTATTTAAAATAAAACCATCAAATTAAGTTTTACTCTTAATTCCCCTCTTTCAATGCAGAATTCTGTATCACACACCTCTTTATTTTATCTGATTTATTGTCATGTTGTTGGCTCACACATATAGAAAGAGCCTGGAGAGATACCTGATCTTTAGAAGGGTGTAGGGAGCTATTGTCAGTGTTAACGTTTGCCGTGTAGCCTTCGTGTCTGTGTTAGTTCGTTCTTTGTGTGAGGTACGAGCAAGTCATTTTGGGGGTGCCTTATCAGATGTGGTATTACTTTCCCACTACTTCTCATCAGACTTTTGGCAGCTGAGGGTGGGAGTGGCTGGGGTCAGTGACCTGATGGCTGGAAAATCGCTGAGAATCTGATATGGACGATGGTGACACACAGGTGTTATCATCCTTCCTGGCTCTTGAGTGAAGACTAGAGGCTATGACAGTGAGATTTCCATTTGTTTAAATGTACACTATAAAAATTGAATGTTTTTTTTTTTTTTGCTGGAACTGTTATATATATACAACCTGCCCATTAGTCACCTCATACATTTTATTATCACTTCATACTTTATTTTCTTCTTTTGACCTCAGGAAGATTCCCAAGTAATTCTAAAACCCATTAGTATCTCTGAACACTCACAAAAAATCCATAAATGATTTCTTAATGGTCATTACTAATAGTATTAAGCAATCTTGGACTGGCTGGAAGTCATTGTATGGAGACCTAAAAAAAAGTCTTTAATTTGAGAATTCTCTTATGTTAATACTAGAATTTCCCTTTTGAGTATTTAAAAATAATATAAAATGTTTACCACTCAGTAAAACCAGTATGATAAATGGGCAAATTCCATTTTCACTCTCCATTATTATAGTATGTGGGATGTTAAAATAAAGAAGTTGAAGACTGCCATAATTTAAAAAGACGGTAAGGAATCCTGATTATCCTCTCTTCCCACACTTTTGGTTGGTCCCTTGAATAAGAACAGCTATAGACAAAGGGCTTAGTGCTATTGACTGTAGATATGGTTTCCAGCTCCTGTGGGTACCTCTGTCACCTGAGAAGTGACCTACAGTGCTGTGGGACATAGAATAACATAGACGCAGGGGATTCAGAAAAATACAAAGTTCAAGTCCTGGTTCCACCATACTGTAGTTGTGTGTTGTGGGCTGTATCCTGTAAAGTAAGGATGGTGCTAATACTGACCTTGTATGCTTGTTCAAGAATAAATGAGATGATGAATAAAAACTCCTAACATAGTTTCTGTTATGTAGTGTGCACTGAATAAGGCTAACTGTTACTCTTAATCCCACCTCTGTGATCCACCGAGTACTTATACACTGAGAGAGACTTCTCATGCTCGAAGGGAAGGACCCCTGTGTGATGTGGTTACTGCAAGAATGTAGCAAGAAAGTTAAAAAATGGGACTACGTCAAACTAAACAGTTTTTGCACAGCAAAGGAAAACATCAACAAAATAAAAAGACAACTCACAGAATGGGAGAACGTATTCACCAATACATCTGATAAGGGGTTAATATCCAAAATTTATAAAGAATTTATAAAACTCAACACCAAAAAACAAACAATGCAATTAAAAAATGGGCAAAGGACCTGAATAGATACTTCTCAGAAGAGGACATACAGATGGACATGAAAAGTGCTCTCCATCACTAACCATCAGAGAGATGTAAATTAAAACTGCAATGAGATATCATCTCACAACTGTCAGAATGACTATCATCAATATATCAACAAACAACAAGTGCTGGTGAGGTTGTGGAGAAAGGAGTCCTAGTGCACTGTTGGTGGGAATGCAGATTGGCGCAGCCACTGTGGGAAGTAGTATGGAGCTATCTCAAAAAATTAAAAATGGGTCTGCCCTTCCACCAACATATCCCACTTCTGCACTTCTGGAGATATACCCAGAGAAACCCAAAACATTAATTCAAAATAACATAATCACCCCTATGTTCATTGCAACATTATTTACAATCACCAAGATATAGGAGCAGCCCAAGTGTCCACCAGTAGATGAGTGGCTAAAACAACTATGGGACATTTACACAATGGAATACTACTTGACTGTAAAAAGTAGAAAGTTGTACCCTTTGTAGCAGTATGGATGGACCTAGAGAACATTATGCTAAGTAAAATTAGCCACTCAGAGAAAGACAAATATCATACAATTTCACTCATGTAGAATCTAATGAACAAACTGAACTAATGAGCAAAATAGAAACAGACTCATAGATGGAGAGCAGACAACAGCTAAGGGGTGGGAGTTTTTAGTGGGTGGAGGGATTGAGCAAAAAGGTTAAAGGACTCATGGACATGAACAACAGTGTGGTGATTGCAGGGGGTGGGATTATAAGGGGAATAAATGGTAATGGAAAAAATACAAAAAACAAACCCAATCTCCAAAATAGGAGACAAGATTTTTCACTGATGCTCACAGGTAAGAAATGGTGCTGTTTATTGGGGCTTATTAAGAGTCACAAAAAACTATACCAACAAAGACTCATATAAAGCTCTGCAGTTTTGTTCCCTGAGTTATGCCCAGTATGGTCCTTTAATGTGCTACATTAGCAATCTGGCCAAAAGTGGAACTTCCTGTCTCCAATAATCTCCAAAGTTACAACACTGCTGTTAAAAGCTGTAGAGCTAATTCAAACTAATTTGTCATCGTTTAGAGTCATAAACACAACAAAAGGACTTTTTGAAGACAACATCTATTGCAATCCATAAAAGTTATGAGTTTTCGTCTTCCTAAGTGTGCTTAAGCACAGCAGGCACATGAGATTGGTCTCAATGCTTTCCACATTCGCCACAGGATCTACGCACAGTGGGGATGGTGGGTGGGGGGTCTTTAGGAGAATGTGGGTAATGGGAGCTCTTTCACTTTTCCAAATTTGATTAGGAACATAGAAACAGATGTGTTTCTATGAGCAGACCACCATGGAGTAGTGTCCATTAGACCAGTTACTCTTAGCAAGCCTGTTGGAGGTTGATGCCTGGGGAAGAACTTGGCATTTCCAGATCCCAGTGTTTTTGGCTTAGAACTTCCTCCTCTGGGTGAGTTCCTTCTCCATCTGAAGTCCAATTTCCAGGATTTAAAGTCAAACTTAGCCACTTTTGCACCTGATCTCCTTGGGAAATCCTTTAGCCATTAATGTTAATTTTTCCATCTCTAAAATGAAGGCTACAACAGCTGCTGAGCAACTCAGTGCTGTGAGAACATCCAGTAAAGTCATTATCTCTGAGGTGATTGGAGAGCCTACGACAAGCTTCAGGGAAGAGATGATTCCTGAACCAAGTCTAGCAGGACCTCCTAGCTGGGTGAATGGAGGTAGAGGAAAAGAGAGGACAACCCAGAGAGTGGGCATGGCATAGACCATGTCACAGGGGAAGGAGAGAGTATGGCACATCTACAGTAACTACGAGTGGTTTTTTAAAAGATAGTGTTGGGTAGAGAAGGAAGGAGGGAGGATGGGCAGTTACTAGAAGGTTAGGTAGGATGGGAAAAGGTTATCCATAAGAAAGAAGAGGTGCAGTAGCCATGTGGAGTAGAAAATGAACTAATCTGAGAGTTAGAATTTATTCAGTCATTCAATGAGTATTTACTGAAGTCGTAAAGGTATTTGGATGAGGGCATAGAGGGTCATTTTTGACCTCATGGAAAAGGCCTATGTTCACCTTTTGGCAGGGTCATTTCCTTGCCCTGTGGGTTCTGAGCAAGTCACTAACCTAAAGAACGGGACTGGAAACTTAATTCCTCCATTGGCAAAATGAGAGAGCTGTGCAAGGCCACTCTCACATTATTCTGCCGTGGACAGTGAGAAAAACATGTTCTAGTTGAGATGAGTAGAAGAAAGCATTTGCCAACAAAAGGCCTTAGTGCCCATTTGAGTGGCAAAAAGTTGCAAGGACAGCTCCTGAAAAATGTCACCTAACCTTTTTTTAGTAGGAGGAACCTTTAAGTGGGAGTGGACCAGCCTGCACGAGGGGCCCAGGGCATCATCTGGGAGAGAGACCCCTCATTTCCCTCAGCTCCTTCTCTCTGACATTCAAGATTAAGGAGATCTGCTTTCTTTTAGGGTGTCCTGACCAACTCAGTGGCAAGACAGGGCAACACAAAGCTTTAAATAAACTGAACACGAGTTCCCATAAATATGGCACTTCGAAGGAAGTAGAGCGAACCTTTTTTTTTTTTAATGTTCGAGAGAGCTCACACTGGAATTGGCTCTTGGGGATTAGCTGTACTGAGGAACGAAAGGCCCCAAAGATCTGAAAACTTAGATCAGAATATTTGGGCATTGGGTGTACACTGAGGCTCAGCATCATACCCCTGTGAAGGCTCCCTACAGCCAGCAGTGGGCAGCATAAAGGGACTATGGTCCCCATCACATCTCCGGGTACAAGAAACCACTTTGCCCCAGACCGACACGGCTCACGTCTCTCAAGCCTACAGAAGTGGCTAATGAGATGTGAAACTGCTGTGATGTGTGGCAGCAACCTATGTTATTTATGTTATTAAATATTTTACCACATTTTTTGCTTCAAAAATCTTTTTCCTATTTTCCTCCTCTAATACCTAGGTATGTCTTATGGTCTGGTGCGTCTTACAGTCCGAACAATTTGGTATTTGGTACTCACCTGATAGGGTCATTGTGTATTTATTTCTGGCTACCAGGTATCACTAACTTTGCAGACACTTTTAGCCAGATGCAGTCCGACTTTGGATGTAGCTCTGTGTGCACATCTGCACATTTCATGATTTCTCCTGAAAGTGGAACTGTGGCTAGGGCCAGTGTGTGTACTGAAGGGTCAGTGAAAACTTTTGCTTGCTTAGAATTTTTTCAAGCTGTTTTCAAGGTCCAGTAATACCATGTCATTCCACTTATTAATTAAAAATGAGAATTTGCTTTCATAGCCATATGAGGAACGCTGCTCAGAATCTCCTACCTACTTTTCAACTTCTCAGGGTTAAAGTTCAAAGTTTTCAAGGTGTCTATTGAACTTCTTTGGAGAGAAAATACCCTTCACACGCACAAAAATTTTTTTAAACTAAAAGTCTATTTCATTGTTAATAAGTTTCTAGGAAAACTTGTGTTCTTCACACTATTGTTCTCATGATTTGTGTTGTGGTTTTGTTTCTCAAGAAGTTCAAACTGAATCAACCCAGATACAAGTAATAAAATTTCAGTAATTTGTGAACTTCCCAAACTCTCTAACATTAAAAAAAATCTCCAAAAATACCAGTCGGACATTGGCATACTTTCACAATTTGCTATATTTAGCTATACTGGGTATGAAGTTTGAAATGTTACTTGTAACCACTCCTCATAATTGCTAACAATTATTAAGTGCTTACTGTGTGCATAAGGCTCTGAACTAAGTATTTCACATTTATTGGCATGTGTGATTCTCAAAACAGCTCTGTGATATAGTGTGGTGGGTTGATTGTGTTAATATCTCCAATTTTTCACACATTCCTTGTCTTAGTCTGTTTGGGCTGCTGTAACAAAATGCCACAGACTGGGTACCTTATAAGTAACAGAAATTTATTTCTTACAGTTCTGGAGGCTAGAAGTCCAAGATCAAGGCACCAGCTTGGTCATGTTCTCTGTGGAGGGTCCCTCCCAGGTTCTTAGCTGGCACCTTTTTGCTGTGTCACATGATGGAAGGGTCTAGAGATCTCTCTGGTCTCTCTTTTATTAGGGCACTTAATCTTATTCATGTGGATCCCACCCTACCTCCTAATACCATCATCTTTGGGGATTAGGATTTCCAAATAAGAGTTTTGGGGGGACACATTCAGATCATAGCATTCCTGAATGCATACCCTTTAATAATTTCTTTCAACACTGACTCAAGGCTTGGCCATCTGACTAGCTCTGGCCAATGGAACAATGGGAAACTTGATACAAACGAAGACTTGAGTGTGCTTGCCCATTTCCCTTTTGTCTCTTGCACTTCTGCCGCCCCCAGTGAGTAGGCCTGGATGAGCTTTCTGGAGGGACATAAGATATAATGTAGGACAGCCAAGATATTCCATGCAAGGCCATCTTAACTTATCCAGCCCAGCTTCTGTGTCTGGTGATTGCAGAAGTCTGAGTGAGGCTGGCCGAGGTCAGCCCAGCCCAGCCAAAATTAGGAGCAGTAACACGTGCTTACTGGTTTAAACTCTGAGTTTTGAGATGGTGGGTTATTTCACAATAGCTAGCTGACACATGTAGTTACTAGTATTATTCCTAAGTATGCTGAATTTTAGAAGGACTGAGCAACTTGTGCAAATCTAACTCTAAAGCCTATGAACTTAATCAATTGTAATCAAATCACAATGTGCAAATATGTGAAGTGAACTCTTCAATCTTAAAATTGATAGACTAGGTCTCTTACACACACACACACACACACACACACACACACACACAGAGTTTCTATTCTTTTTTTTTAGATTTTATTTATTTATTTTTAGAGAGGGAAGGGAGGGAGAAAGAGAGGGAGAGAGCAATGTGCAGTTGCTGGGGGCCATGGCCTGCAACCCAGGCATGTGCCCTGACCGGGAATCGAACCTGCGATGCTTTGGTTCGCAGCCCGCGCTCAATCCACTGAGCTGTGCCAGCCAGGGCAAGTTTCTATTCTTAACGGACAGAAATGAGCATTATGACACAGATATGATATGATAGGGTATTAGGTGATCATCGTTGATATGTCAGCTTCAGATAGATGACACTGTTGACATTCTTAGTGGGATTAGTATTTCTTATTGCATGTGACTCTTCATGGGCTACAGCACATTTATGCCCCCCACCCTTAGTGTAACTAGTGCCCACCCCCAGTCATAATGACCTATGAACATGCTCTCATAGTAATTTTGACCAATAATTTTGGCATCTATTCATTTTCCCAAATTTCCAAACCTCCCTGGATGGGGACCGATACCATTTCCAGTTGAGAACCACTTTTAGAATTTTAGAAATACTAGATCATATGGGTATTTTGCGCATATGTACTAATTTTTTTAACCATTTAATTTAACTACTAAAACTTAAGTTGTTATAAAGCAAACATCCTTGACATCACCACTCACATGAAGAAGTACTTTGTCTGTCATTTCAGGTCCCCACTTATGTCCCTGTCTCAACTGCAACGCCCTCCATCCCCTCAAGGGTAACTCCTTTCCTGGCTTTTTCTTTGTGTTTTGTCATCCAGCTGTGCGCCCCTAGTCTTTACAATTTGTTTTGACTATACTTTTTATTTAAAAACATATGCCCTGACAGTGCCTTTAAATCTGAAGGTATCTTCTCCATCCTTTCTTTTACTTATAATTTATTTGTAGAAGAACCTTGGATATTTAATCATTTCAGGCCTGAGGCAGTAAATATATTAAGGAACATTTTTTTGTTCTTTTGGGGAAAAAAACATGACAATATCATTTATATAATCAATCTATGTGTGGCTTATTCAGTCTGTCACTACTGTGCATTGGTTCAGGAAAATATGGCCATTTTGGCACGGTTGTGTTTCGAACTAATGACCCTTTGTCTTACTTCAATTAGCATCATGGCCAGGGAACATAATATATTAAACATTGAGGTTAATAATTATTTCTCAAAAAATATACATTGGTTACTTCTAAGAAACCTATTAACAGCAGCTCTATTTTGCTCATACCTGTTCAAGAATGCTGTTGTCACCTAGCTATTAATATAGTACTTTTTTCAATCAAGAATGATATAAAATATGCTTTTGCTTCAACTCTGTCTTTCCAATTGCTATTTCATGACTTTCTCCTCACAAAGTAGGAAAAAAAAATAAAACCCAGTCATTAGGTGGGGTCATGATGTTATAGATTAGGCTGCTTTCTCTTTTTTTTAAATTGTATCTTGAGTCAGGATGATTTTAGGGTATCAGCTTACAGTATAATAGGGAAGGTAAGAAGCTACTTATCCTTTGAAGTTGGCAGTTAAGTTGATTGCCTGTAACTCTGACTGCTATTCAAAACCAACAAATTTTGTTTTCTGATTAGAATAGCAACACATATTCATTATACAAAGCTTTGAGAGCAAACACAAAAGTACAAAGAAAAATAGTAAATAATATTAGGGAATAATGCTCTATTGTCAGAGTTCATTCTCCTCCTTTTTATTTTAAGGCCATATGTGTAGTAGTCATTCTCGGGGATGACCTGCGGCTGCCACTGCTGTCAGCCCTGTGCCATGCTGCCTGCCAGTCTGGACTGGTATCATTTTCTCTTACCTGGCATGTATTTCAACAGCCACTGCATTCCAGATTGCTCGCAATGAGGCCTCATCTGCCATGCGAACTCATCCACATTTGATTTGGGGCATAGCCCTGCACAGCACTCTCTCCTGCCCCTCTGTCTATATCCCTCCCTAAGATCTTTGGATGACAGCGAGCATTCCTCCAAAACGAGGGGACTTGTATGATGGGAAGGTCCTCAGGCCAACTAGTGTGGATGATCAGTTAGGGTGTAAAATCACACTAAACCCACTAATCTGCAGCCCGGGCCAATAATCTTCCTTGCTAGCTCTTACCCAAGCCTTCTTTTTCATCTCCCATTGGGAAAGTGTGATTATTAAGAGATTTCATGACCTTCACTCCATCTTTACCTTCCATGGGACTCTTTGCTTCCTAGGTCCCTGAGAGAGAATTCAGCTGCTCTCAGGGAACACCATTAGTACAATATGATAATATTACTAGTTTATACTTGACCCTGTGCCTGCCACAGTGAAAACCCCAAGTCAATGAATGTTAGTAAATACAACAATTTGTAGTAGCAATTTCAAGTTGGAGGATCCATGTATCATCCAAATAAATATACAAGATGGGCAAACATAGGTTTACAGTTGTGAGTACGTGAAACAGAGTTTATTCTTATATTATTATTTATGAATTACTGGATTATTTATTTATATTATGTATACCCACTTTTGCCCATCTCTGTATATTCGGTATAGGAAAAATACATAATACATAAACAGATTTAAAAAATACCAAAGCATTTCAGTAGCTGAGAATTACCTTGGAATTATATTACCTATTCTTCTTTAATAGCTTGAATAATCCTAGAGAGCCAGTGGTATCGCCATTGCTGAGAAACTCCAATGGTGTATAAACTTTCTCTTTTACTCAGAAGACACACGTGACTTTATCCGCACATTCTCTAATGATCTATAGTGCCCATCAAAGAAAAACCTGTAATAGGTTTAGAATTAATCCATTTAATTTAGCTGCTGAGTTGTACTTTCTTTGAGAGCCAAGAATGCACTTTACTCATCTACCCAGCTCCCAGAGCTCCTAGTAAAAGAACTAAAAATAGATAGGTTTTTAATAAATATTTAGTGAGCAAATCAACCCATGGATGTACTTACACAGTGGTACTTAGGAACATGACGGGTTACATCTGCTTTCTGTTCCTCTAAAAAAAGTTTTGGGTACAAAGGGCTATTATGTCATCAAAAGTTATTGAATCATTTTAGGAAGTGCTACACATTTATGACTGTGCTCTGAATGATAATCTGGTAAAGCTAGGTCAATAATCCTGAAGACAGACCATCCCTAAACTCACTCATTTATTAATATGCTCAACATGCATTTATGAGCATTCCCTGTATTCCAGGCATTATATAAGGCACTGGGAATATAACAATGTGAAAGACTGACCTGGTTCCTGCCCTTATGGAACTTAATCTAATGCAGGGACCAATAAATAGTTAGTTTTAAGAGTATACGGTCAATGTTATGATAGAGAAATGCATGGTCTAAACCAGTGGTTCTCAAGTTTGCCTTCGGAAAATGAATAATAATAAGCCTCTTAGGGTTGTTGTGAAGATTAAATGAACTAAATCTGGGTTTCTAGTGGAATAATTCAACATTAATGACAATGTATTGGCTGCAGCCAAGTTGCATGTGTGGGTATTTCATGAATGAGTTTTAAAAAAACATGCATGTACCTTTAAGGGTATATTCTCTCTGGAAGCTTAGAATCAAGAAACTTTCAAAAAGCCTAGAAATTTGTTATTGAACTATGATCTGTTGTAAGGCATGATTAAACAAACAGGTTCTGTCAAATGGTGCATTAACTGTGACACTTTTAACATTGGGCTTGAAACACTCAAGATAATTTGAGCACTAACTAACTTGATTGTCTTTGGACTTCAATGCTGTTTTTATTCACTTTTGTCCTTCATAACACAGGTTATAAAAATATTCGTTAGCTGAAGTAAAAAGAAAATGCTGGGCACCCACACATATTCCAAGTGAAGTCCATTATAACGCTACACTGGAGAATAACAGAGGTGAGTCTTTTCTTGATTATTTCGTCATATCAAACATCTGTACATTCCATTTTAGCTTCCATTATAGCTGGCTTTCTTGGTTACAAGCATACAGAATATCCTTTCCCCAAACAAGCTCTGTTTCTTGTAACTCACCATCTCCTTTTTGATTCCTTAATTCCACTGGCAATTTGGAGCAGTCTGCTTACTCATGTTGTGTCTGCAGCCCTGGAATCTTAGCCCTTGAGTCATGTAATTTCGGAAATCTTTGCTCTCTGTCTTATGTATTAACGGCAATCAGGCAGCCCCTTAAGACCTTTTTGGAAATGTCCCAAAGTACCTTGGTTTTTATTTTGTATTTAGTTTGAAGAAATTCCAATGAAGTTAGCCTTGTTGACTGGCTTCCCAACTGAAGACAGACTCAGAGGTCGCTAGTTTGGCAAACCAGCACCACTGGCGGCCATCTGTGGATTTCCTAAATGTCACACGATCAATTTGTGATATCAAGGTTCCAAAATCACAATTTGACTTTTCATTCCAAGGAAAACTTTTCTTTGCAACCAATATTAATACTGGTAACTTCTTTTTCTCCTATTTAGCTTATCAATGAAAGACTGGATTCCAAAACAGAAAATAAAAGATAGAAGATTTATTAAATATAAGTATTATTTTAATGAAGCTTTAGCAGTAATTGAAGGATGGAATTCATAGAACATTTGTTAATATATTTATTCAATAAATCCTTATCAACCTACTATACAAAAGATACATTACTAAGTCACTGGGAAAACAAGAGTGACTAAAACCCATCTTCTGCCCACAAGAAGCACAGTCTAGGTTGAATGGCAGAAAAGTAAACAGATAATTTCAATATGGTGTAAATGTTACATCAGGACTACTACTGAGTGTAATAAAAGCACAAAGAGGGAGAGTCCTCCTAGAAAAGGTTATATCTAAGAAATAAAAAAGAGGAAAATCAATTAGCCAGAAAGAGAGGAATGTATTTTGAGCATCTTAATCAGAGAAAACAACTGTAAAAAGACTTGGATTATTCTAACCAAGGATGGCTTGCTAAGGCATCATTGCCTTAGAAGGTCGCTCACATGCCCTGCTAGTTATGGTAGATTATAATAATGGTCACACATTCTTACCCTCTTTGTGTCTGTGCCCTTACAATGTGATGGTACACATCTTCCCATAAAGAGGTGGTGTACATTTCTTTACCTCTTGAATCTACACAGTCCATGTGACTTGCTTTAGCCAAAGGGACAGAAATAAATGTGTTACTAGCAGAGATTTGACCAGTGCTTGTGCACTGGAACTTGACCTCTTGCTGAGCTAGAGCCCTGAAGTCACCATGTTGTCTAAACCTGAGCTAGTCTGCATGGGAATGGAGACTCCATGGTAGAGAACTGAGCCCTCCTGACCACCTGCCAGATATGTGGGGGGAACCACCTATAGGAAGGAAAATAAGCCCACTCCCCCTAAAGATATCCACATCTTAATTGCCAGAACTTTTGATTATGTTACCTTTCATGGCAAAAGAGACTCCAAAGATGTGATTAAACTAAAGATTTTGAAATGAGGAGATTATTCTGAATTATTGGGGTGGGTGCTCATTGTAATCACAAGGGCCCTTATCAGAGAGAGAGAGAGACAGAGAGAGTGGGAGAGAGAAAGCGTCAGAGTAAGAAAAGGAGATATGAGAAGGGAAGCAAAGGTAGAAGTGAGAGGGTGATTTTAAGGTGCTTCACTCCCAGCTTTGAAAGTGGAAGGAGGGCCATGAGTCAAATCATGGGGCTGGACTCTAGAATCCAGAAAAGACGAGGAAACAGATTCTCCTCTAGAGCATCCAGAAGGAATGCAAGTTATGCTGGTACCTGAGTTTAGCCCAGTCATGACTTCTGACATTCAGAACTATAATATCATAGCTTTACGCTGTTTAAGTAAGCTTACAGTAATATGGTACAGCAACAATCAGAAACTATTGTAAATAATATACCATGCTAGGTCTTCTAGCTGACAGCCAGTTTGCCAGCTGACCACAGACACATGGCGGAGTCCAGCAGAGATCAGTCAAGCTGGCACAGAGCCGAAGAGCCACATAGACTGCCCACAGAGTTACACATAATAATAGACAGTTGTTGTTCCACGTCACTAAATTTTGGAGTGATTTCTTGCACAGGAATAGCTCACTGCTAAACTGATCTCTAAGTTCAAAATGAAAAACAAAGCAAAATGTATTTATGTTAGATTCCTTAAAAATAGTTATTTCTCTAATTCTTTTATGGCCTTCTATGTGGGAAGCTTTCTAAAGCAAAGATTCACCAATGCCTGCTTCTGAGTCCCCAGTCTGCCCTGGTTCTTACCCTCCCCAGTGTGGTTGTTCACTTCTTTCCTCAGCCTTCTTCCAGTACAGTCCCCTGATTCTTTAAAGTAGCCAGGATGGGGTTCTGTTGTTGCTAGACTGTGAGCTCCAGGAATGCAAATTGAGAAATCCTTCTCATCACCCACCTGTTATAAATATATTAGAAACCCTGATATTTTGGCAGCATGATAGGAAAGACATTCACTTATCTCTAGATTTATCTTTTAATATTTTTGGCATTTTGTAGACACTTAAAAGAAAGCTTCTATGTTGATTATTATTTAATTGAAACAAGTCCACGTAGGCCTTGAGCTGTTTAGAGAGCATCCATGCCTAAGACCATGGCTTGTCTTGCTCTCTACTCAGCTTAGACTAAGTCATCTCTTTGGAATGCCATACAAAGACATTCTATCCTTTGTTAAGGGACTTGACTGACCACAATTATATTATTATGCCTATGTCTGTTGAAAAATTCCAGGGAAAGTTAGAAAGAATCACATGGGATTTTGGCTTGAATCAATTGAAACCGGTTTGGAATGTAAAAGCAAAGATAATTTGAGCAGTGAAAGAAATTTCACAACTATTAAAATATCAATTTTACAGCAAACTCTTTCCTCCCTTGAATGTCCTATAAATTGTATGTACATTACTATACTTTTTAGAGTGCGAATAAGGATCTTGGTGTTGGAAAACATAGCTTGTGTTACTTGATATCTAGCTCCTTTGAGTCCCAGTACTGCATTAGATCAATTTTCTATATTATATAGATATGTTTTTGCCACCACTGTTATACATGCTTCTTGCTCAGTTTGGGACGTATGGCCATCAATTCTGTGACACCATCATCAGAAGCATTCATTTTCTGCTCCTTTTCTTTTCTCCCCACCCACCAATTTTTCTCTGCCCCTGATTGGATTCCAGACCTAGCTTCTCTGCTTTACCACATGGGCTACTGAACACTGTGGAAGTAAAATTGTATAACCACAAACTGGAACTACTACAAATTTAGTATTTTCGATTCCAGCTGGACTCTCATGGCCACTTGGCAACCCTTTTACTTGATGCTGGTTAATAGCTTGAATGCTTTCTCTTTGAGTAGATAGCCTTGCCTCAGCCTTGACAAAGAAAATAGAGGCTGTCAGATGCTAATATTTCTCCTTTCCTACATTATAAAACTGCCCTAGTAGCATCCATTCTTCTTTTTTGTTTTAAGGGAAAATGAGTTGCTATTTATTAACTATGTGCTGTGTATCTCCAGCCAAATGTTTTCCCTAAACTCCAGACTCATACTTTTTATTACCTACTAAACATCTCCATTGAGTATCGAATAGGCTTTTCAAACTTAAAATGTTCCAAACAAAACTCCTATTCTTCCTTGCCAATTTCTGCTGTTCCACTGTATTCCCCATGCCAGTTAATGGTGACGCCATCCTTCTAGTTGTTCTGGCCCCAAATTTTGAAGTCCTTCTTGCCTGCCAAGCCCCTCTCATGTCTTGTTTGAATTATTGCAATTTGTCCTTTTGCTTCAGCCTTTGTAGCCCTATGGTCCATTGTCAAAAGAACATCTGGGATCATCCTGCTATAAACGCAAATCAGTTCATAGTCTCTGCCCCAAACTTTCCATTGTCTTCCCATTTCACCCCAGGCAAAAGCCCGCCTTTAACATGGCCCGTAAAGCTCTCCCTGCATTCTCCGAGTTGCATCTTTGACTTTACGCTGACTGCTCTCCTCTCTCATCGGCCTCCTTGCTCTTCCCTGAATGTGATAATGATGGCCTTGCTCTGGCCTTAGGCCTTTGCGTGTATTGTTTTCTGCCTGCAAGTTGTCCCTAAGTTATTTGTTCTGCCTGCCTTCCTTCACTTAGTTCAGGTGTGTTGCAAATGTTTTCTTCTCAAAGAGTCCTTTCTGATTACTCTATTCAAAATTGCCCCCACCCCCTTAATTCCACTGGCCAGCTACTCTACCCCCTTTTCATTTCTCATTTTCCCCTGTAGTGTTTACCACCACCAAATATTTTATATATTCACTTGTTTTGTTTCTTGTCTCTCTTCTTCCACCACAATGTGCACATCAAAAAAGGGATTCTTGTTTGTTTTCTTCACTGTTGTATTTTTCCAGAGCATATGACATTGCTGGGCACATAGTAGAAGCTGAACACATATATTTTGAATGAATTAATGTGTTTTCCCTGCTAAAGGACTTCTTTTTATATACACTAAAGATAATCTCTACTCTTTTAGTAATTAATTCATCAGCTCTTCTCAAAATTTCCTGCATTTTCTTTTCTCCCTCTCATCAAATCAATGTTTGTTTTCAGCCTATGGATATAGTTAAAATATGACTAATTTTTAAAAAAAAAATTCCATGTGGTTTTCAGTGCAGGCTGAGATTTTATGAAAATGAAAATAAGGAAACATGAAATGAAATAAACATATTATAGGAAAGATGGGATGGGATGGAAATCAAAATTGAACTTTTAAAAAATCTCTGGAAATTGGAAAGCAAATGGAAGCAAGTTGGATAATGAAATAGAATAGAATCTCACTGAGGGCAACCATGGCCCCGAAAACCTGGGGAAGGAGCTTCAGTGTGTGTGTGTGTGTGTTTGGGACATTGTCCGCTGATCTTTCTGGTGATGCCTAGAGAGCACTTAGACCCCGGTGATAGGAAGAAAGGGCAGGAGTGAGAAGTGAGGCTCTGAGGAGTGGGTTTTAAATGTGTTTACGGAAAATGCCACTACTGCTCACACCTTTCCTTTCCCCACTCTTACACATAGAGCTCTTCACTGCAGAACTAGTGAGTGTGGAGACATAGTGTACTTTTGAATGTTTTAGATCATGTATATTATTTTTATGGAGATCTCAAAATTTATGTATATACATATACACACATACACACACACACATGGCTTGTTCATCACATTTAACCTTATGTGATATCATAATGGTTTAATTATTGGAACTATAGAAATTAGTACTTTATTATATGATACATTGTGCAGGATATATTTTGCTAATATCTATAGGTTTCCAGTGTGTTTACTGGTAGCAGTTTTTATGAAGAACATTGACCTTGATCTAACCTTTCTAATAAAATCTTGTACTTTCTTCTTTTTACGACTAAAGCTTTAGAGATGCACATTTGCACTCATAGTAGTGTGGTAACTATTCCATAGAACCTTTTATGTCTTCACCCTCTGTAACTGTTGTTAGTTCCTGTACTCCGCTAAGGTTCCTCTCATTGGGTGTGCAGTGACTGCTTAGTTTCCAGGATCAGATATGTATTTCATTCCTTTCTTTGCTTAACCGTTCAACATCAACATCTCGACCACTTCTTGAGTCCTCTGGAAACTTCTTGAATTTTCTCTGTTGGATTCCAGAAAAGTTTTTCCTGGCTCACCTCCCACCTCTGTCCATTCCTTCTTAGTCTTCTTCACAGGCCAATATCAAAGAAGACCCTTTATAAACCTTTCATTCTATAGTTGGTTAGCATAAGTGTTGGAAATATAATTTATAACCAGTGGAAAGTGTTCTTAAGAGTTTACACATTGTAGAACATTATAACATACCTAATGCATTCTAGGGAAAGGAACATTAAGACATAGCAGCATAATTTTGAGCATCTGGAATTGTGGAGGACCATTTTCTGTGATAAAGTTAAAAAACCGTGTGTGTGTGTGTGTTCAGAGGTACAATTAAAAAGAACACTTAGAAAGTTAAAACCATTGCTAGAAAAAGTTCTAAATACAGGTGAGTTCTTAGAGAACTTGCCTTATGGAAATTCTCTCTTCTGTGCTCCACTAACACTGCCCTGTGTAGATACATTCATGGGGCACCAATTATATATCATCTGAGGTCGCTGGAAGCTGTCTGAAGTGCTCTCATTCCCCACTCCTCTTGTCCTTCAGAGGAATTTTTCTCTCAGACCCTCTCTCTGTTGTCTGGGAGAGGCAGAGTGATTCAAAGCTTGGTGAGTTTTGGAGGATGACCTAGCAAGAGTAGTTCCTTTTCTCTCTGTTTGGTCTTCAGGATCCGCCTGCCAGAAAAGAATCTGCCCTGATGGATCAGGGGGAAAGCTTAGTAGTAAAGACCCTGAACTAGCTTCTTATTTTGGGTGAGTGGGTGGAAGCATCTGCTCAGTTGTAGGGGTTCAGAATCAGGAAGTCCATTGTTGCCACGTGTTCTCCCAGATCCTTCTTTTGGTCTCTTTTGTCCATGTCAATGGATTCAGAATTCAGGCAGGGAAAACTTGGGGGTTCTTTAATTGTTCCCTCAAACTCCAATCACCTTCCACATAGTCACTTCCCACTGTTCGTTATACCATGCACCAGAGAAAACTAACATTCACAGACATATTGTTCTACTCGGCTGTAACTCCAAATAGAAATAATTTCGTATGATTTTCTTAAGTTTGAGGCATAGTCACTCAGGATGATTTCATTGTTCCAGAGAGACCAAAGTACATCCACATGTGATGTATTCACCATATCCATCTCACAGTGGAGGATTCAACTAGAATTTTTGTGGTCATGCAGATAACAAAACAAAGATTTGCCATATAACAAAGTGGGAAAAGGTGAGAAACAGGTACAAGGAAAATTCTGCTTTCTTCATTGGAAAAGTGAAAATTGTCTGATATCATATAGTTCTCTGCATTTCTAGAATTTTCTTATGTCCAATTTGAATGAAAACCACTTTTCTCTACACTCTAGAATTTCATTTTCTGAAACATTTTTATAAAAAAAAAGACAAAGTTTGAAATTAGGCTCAGAATACATAACAAATGAAAACCTTTTCATTTTAAAGTTTTCCTCTGCTGAATAATAGTCATAAAATGGATTTTATAGTATTCACTTGAAGGCATTAAATTGTTAAAATCTCTTAGAGAGAGTTCCAAACAGTATCCCTAATTTATATGTAAGGGAAACACTGAGCCATTCCGGATTAGAGGAAGAATGCCTCAAGGAGTTAGAAACTGAATCTCTAAGGTTATAGTTCTGAGCCATACATGGTCCAGCCAGATCTATTTAGCAATGATTGGCAGAGTAACTACTATGTGTGTGGAGCATGGTGTTAGAAACTGGAGGGTCCAAAGATTAACCAGACCTGGTCCTTGTCCCTGAGATTTTTACCATACATGGGAGAGGCAAATGTGAATTCAACCAACCTACTGTCTGATCCTTCTCTTCTGAAGCACCAGGACAGCCAATTTAGGTTTCGGCCAAATGGATTAGCAGTGCTAGGTTTGGGTTCCTAAACCCTGGAGTTTGGGCTGATAAGTGCTCTGAAGTATCCAGGACTGGGCAGAATTAGTTGGTAAATAAAACAAACCCAAAACAACAATAACAAAACCATGTCCTTGGAGAATTCTAAGGCTCTCTCACTTTCAGGCTTCAGGAATGGAATTAAGTCACTAAAACCCAAAGGAGCTGTTGTGTGGTAGACAGTAGTACCAGGCAGAGATTGAGAACAAGGCAGAAGAAAGACGAGGGGGCACAGAATCATCACGGAGAGCAGGCTGGCAAGCCTGTGACTCATTTCTGATGGCTGCTGGCCATGTAAATTGTGAGCTAAAGGCTGGAGCTTGGGGGACACCAGCCAAACACTAGATCATCACAGTGTAGTAGGAGGACAGAGCTTTTAGCAAATTATATAAGTTAATTGTTATTTTCATCAAGTTCAGTTTTTAAAGCTGATGCATGGAGCTCTCCCTAGAAGATGCAGGGTGATGTGCAGAAGGGTTACCTAAAATAAGCAGGAATACTGGCACATCCATACACTTTTTTTTGTCTTCCCACATTCGCTTTCTTTTATGTTGTGTAAGTTCCTCTAGATCTGGCGGTGGGAGGTGGGGAGTGAGACAAGTCCCACTACAAACCATTCAGAAGGAGGAAGGTGGGTGCTTCTGCAAAGGGAATACTGGAATGATGTCTCAAAACTTAAAAGGAGCAGATTCCAGACTGGCCAAAACAGATGTTCTCCACACAGAAGAAAGTCAAAATATCAAATGCAACTGGAGACAAGGATTATGAGGAAGAAAGAAGACCTCTGACTTTATCAGTAATCCTGAATGTGATAAAGGCAGCCCACTGTTATAGAAAAGCTTTGCAGATAGGAAAATACCCATCTAAAGCCTGGCTGTGCCACTTAGTAATTTTGTAATTTCTGGCAAATCAAATAATCTCTCTGAGTCTCAATGATAAAGTCACAATTCTAATTCCTACCTAAATGCTGGAATATGGAGGTTAGAACCCCTCATACCACACCCTGGTACATGATTAGTTATTATTATTAACAACCTTTGAGAGAATAGTCATTTCAGTGATAGAGAATGCAAGCCAAAAAAAAAAAATAGGGAGGAAATAAAAAGTAAATGTATCACTATGATGTTAAAAGGTTATCACAGGAGAGAAAATAGAGTAATTGGGTGATAGCTGGAAGGTGGCAACAAGTGTTTTCACCACCCCTCCAATTCCCACCTACAATAAGGCAGATTCGTGAAACTACGGGGACTTGGCAGAAATAGCCCACTTGAGAAAACAGTGTAGAGAAAGGAGACAAATGACAGAAATCAATGAGTCACTTAAAGTTTAAAATGAAGAAAAGACCACTTCTCCTCCAAAACTAAAGATGAGATAACAGCCCCCTGTTACCTTCACTAGCCATCTCAAGTGCTAATTCTTCTGGGAATTTCTCTGTGATGCCTCCGGCCAGGCTCAACTGCCCTGCTTCAGGCCCTCACTGTCCCTGACACACCTCCCACCTCCCGCCTGGTCTTTACCAGAGTGGAGTGTGAACGTCAGTATCCTCCATGCCCAGTGCAGTTCTGCGCTTCTTAATCCATAGTCCCTATACACTAAATTTAAAAAAAAAGATTTTATTTTTTCATTTTTAGAGAGAGGAAGGGAAGGAGAAGGACAGGGAGAGAATTACCTATGTGTAGGAGATACATTGATCAGTTGCCTCTCACATGTCCCATAGTGGAGGTCTGGCCCACAACCCAGGCATGTGGCCTGACTAGGAATCGAACCAGTGACCCTTGGGTTTACAGGCTGGCACTCAATCCACTGAGCCACACCAGCCAGAGCCCTATTCACTGAATATTATTTGAATGAATGGGCACAAATAACTCCCCCCCCCACAAAAACCCTACTTCTAGTGACTTGAATCTCTTGGGTGGCTTGAGTGAGAACACTAGCATCTAGCCAATTGTTTTTATACTGGGGCATGTGAAAGACAGGCCTATCCTAATAAACTCGGTTAAATTTTTATCTACCTAATGGGCTCAGAAGAGCCATTGTCCTCCTTGCTGAAGTGCACATTTATAAGTCTTTCTCCTTTATTTAACTGTGTCCTCCTCTGGGCTAACAGCCAAATCTTTTTCATCATGGTATACAATCCCCAAAACTTCACTCACACTCTCAGCTCCATGCTCAGTCCCTGACACATAGAAACTCTATGAATGTTTGGGTGATTCAGAAATGAGTATAACCCAGGTAAGTGAGATTTAAACAATGCCTAATGTGGTATTATTTAAACCTACAGTTAAGTTATTGTTCTCCTATTCCAGAGCACTTGTTTATAAAATGATTTAAGCACATCATTCACACATCATAAAGCTGCCCCCCTTTTAATCCCTTTGTTATATTGCATTGTGAAATAGCTAGCTGTGATATCCCCACTGAGAGTATTTAGTGTAGGTAACTCAGTTCATTGGGAGAGGAGAACAGATTTCAACTGGTGCTTGTCTCTTATAGTTGAGCTGAGTTTGCCATGTCAAAGACATTAGGGCACAGGGAAAACTATATGTGATCAAAGGGAAATCACTAAATCAAGGGGATTGAGATCCATCTTTGTGATAAAATGTGATTTCTTATTAAGAAACAAGTCCTTCATTTCCAAAGATTGACGAGGATGATACTTAAAGAAGAATCCCATGTGGTTAGACTCAGAGCCCTGAAAGAATCCCAATCAACAACCTCCTCTGTAGGATTTTCATTTGATTATGATTTGGATGTATTTTCCTTTACATTAAGCCTTTCCCTTAAAATTATCTATTACAGAATTCTTAAATCAGTGACAAGAGAGTTGTTGGACAAAGTTACTGCCTTTCTTACACAAATGGTCTTTTTAAATTATGTCACTCCCTTTTAAAAGTGGCTCTTTGCAGCCAAGATATTTTCACTTTGCGATTGTACAAGACATGCTCTGTGATATTTGCTACTTAACCTGGTCTTTTTCCTCTCTGTCTTGCAACTCTTGTCTTTTCTTTTTGCTGAGGTCATTGGAGAAAGATGGGGAGGCTTCAGGCAATTGCCTATTGCTCTTTTTGATTTCAGTTTAAGAGTGGAGTCTTTCAAAGAAAGAGATTGGCATGGATCACTGCTTATTGCTTAGAATTTCAATATTTATTCAAGAAATATTGGAGGAGCATCAGCTGCAAGCCAGACACTGGTTACTTACGTGTTCCTATGTCCAAGGAGTCATACTACTGGGGAGGACATTCAACTGTTCACACTTCCTGATTGGTGTGATGAGTGCTGTGATGGGGCATCTGAAGCACTGATGGACATGCATTTCATATTGAAGGGAGGGACCTCCTTTCTGGATGGGTGACCCGGTGCTTGGAAGAAGAGTGGGAGCTATCCATGAAAGCGAAGGGGTAGTAAGGCAGACAAAATCGACAGGCCTGCCCTGACTGGTGTGATTCTCTTGGTTGCTCCAAAGGACACTTGATTCACAGGCTTGCAGCATAAAAATAATAATGCAAAATGTCTGTTAATATATGAAACATCAGGGAAAATGCTAAGAACACATTCAATTAAGACTATGCATAAGGAATAGGTAAACATGCTTGTTTTCAAAAATAGTTTGTTTTTATTGCCTCGGTGTTGAACGGAAGACTATGCAGGGAGAACAACTCACCACATGATGAAAATTAAAGTAATAAAAACATCCAACATTTTTAGGCATCAGTTTTATTTATTTTTATGGCATGAATCCAACTTTCCAGTTGGAAGCTCTTTTAAGAGAGAACTTGGTTACACATTCTATTCAAGAGTCCCAAACTTCAGAAACAGATTCTATGTGTTATCTAATTAATCAGATGGCAGCATAGGTGTAGACCTAAGATTAACCTAGTAGATATTATTTGCTTAATAGCCAAATCACCACGTAAGAGCAAGGGTAACTACGACAAGTTGGGTGCCAGTGCACGTGTTGGCAATGATCCCTAAAAGAATGTGAAAGCATCGCAGTCATGAATGCTGTCTGAAGAAACCAATATTTATTTTCTGGAGTAGAGTTTGCACATTAGTTTTGCTGGGCCATTCCTATTGTACCTACTACCCCTTTTAAGGCTAAAGTCAAATTGAACCACAACTTTTGGACACAAGAATCCCGCACACAGGAGTGGATATAGAGGAGAACTCTTTACCCATCTAATCTACTACATAAAATCATACTAATGGACTCCTGCCTGGCTCTGTACTATGACTACCTCTATTCTTCCCTGTCTCAATATTGAGAATAATACAAATAAGACAGATTGTGATCACATTTCATCTCTTGGCTCAAATTTAAGGGCATCAGGATTTTAAAGACCTGGTTCCTTAAAACCAACAACCAACTAAACAGAACCCTACCCAAACTCTGCATTACATGGACCACATTACACTGTGTTATAAATAATTCAGCACAAGAGGCACTTGTAGAGCAGACGATCTCGGGCCATTTCATAGTATTAACTCTAATGATTTTGTTCACATCTATTTTATAGTCCAATCTTGGTTCATCTGTAATGGGCCTCTTAAGTCATTCATTTGAAAAGGCCTGGTTCATTCTGCAACCCCAGAAACAATGGCTATTTCTCAGGTTGCTAGTTGAAAGGCGAGGTCTGATTCACCAATATGGACTGATTTTTTTGTGGGGGG
The DNA here is from genome assembly GCA_004024845.1 of Tonatia bakeri. Lineage (NCBI taxonomy): Eukaryota > Metazoa > Chordata > Mammalia > Chiroptera > Phyllostomidae > Tonatia > Tonatia bakeri. The sequence continues at coordinate 137,293 of PVIA01000929.1, read as the reverse complement.
CAGCTATGGTAAAAAGGATCTGTGTTTTTGAAAGTGGTCAGTGTCACAGTGCCTGGATTCCAGTTGGGCTAGATTAAAACAGATTCATGACCTGGAATGCTGAATGCAAGTCCTGACTGTGTGACAAATTCACTTTTTTTGAGTAGGCAAACAAGACTAACCTATGTGTCAAGGATACAGAGAGGATAGATTAACATAAGATTATTAAGTGCTTTTGGTAAGGATGAAATATTATAGTAAAATGATATATTTTTCTTCCCTGATGTTTGATAATGAATATGGATTAAATAATTTAATTTTGTCAGCTCAGATGCATTAGTTCCTCCATTTGGGAGAGGATTTTCTTTTCTTTCTTTTTTTTAAGATTTTATTTATCTATTTTTAGAGAGGGAAAGTGAGGGAGAAAGAGAGGGAGAGAAACATCAATGTGTGGTTGCCTCTCATGAGCTCCCTACCAGGGACCTGACCTGCAACCCGGACATGTGCCCTAGATTGGGAATCGAACCAGCAACTCTTTGGTTTGCAGCCCGTGCTCAGTCCACTGACCTACACCAGCCAGGGCTGGGGGAGGATTTTCTATTCCTTTCTTTTTTTATTCGTTTTCCTCCAAGATAAAAGCTGCGGTTGCAACCACAGATTTTCTAAGGAAAACTGTCCTGCAGAGAAGGTAGTTTCAGGCAGCCACATTGTGTAACATGTAACCCTCTGCCTTCCGATATATTGCCCTCAGGTGATGAGGCTCAGTGGGCAACTGAGTCAAGGTTAGCCAGGCCATAGCACAGGCAGTAGTCTGTGAGAGAATATTGTTCACAAGTTCTGCTCCAAAAAAAGGTGAAGGGTTATTAGTTGAGCCCATTAGATTTTTTGTCTTGGGGCTTTGCACTGCCAAGGGTGAAAAGAATAAATCAGAGTTATCAGGAAGAGAAGTAGACAGAGAACAATAGGTGTGCAGAGAAGAGCTGAGTTAGTTAAAAAGCGTCTGGTCTGAAAATCCATGGACTCTTGCTGCTAGAGCTGCCGTAGATTCTGGCTGACCTTTGGATTGCAACTCTTCTGGTTTCTACCTTTCCTGATATCTGGTTCTTCAGCTGCTTTTGGCTTCTGAAAAGAGGCTTGTTTCCTTATTTCTGTATAATAAAGCTCCAATTACATAAAGTCATTTGGGTTAGCAATTCTCCAAACAACTCACTGTCGTAAGGAAACAGAAGCACAGAGAGGTTAAGCAACCTGTTCGAGACTGCACAGCTAGTCGGTGGCAGAGCAGGGCTTCAGACCTAGCAGGCCTGTTTTAGGGTGATAAAATGGCAGGCACAGTCAGACTTCATGTCATATACTCATCCTGGGGCTGAAGCCCAGTCTCTGATGAATGCTACTGCAGAAGACAGAGCAGACACCTCCTCTTGTCTCATTCGCCTTGAATGGGTTCCCTGTCCATTCCTGAGTGGGTCAGTGTCACCAGCCTGGTAGGCTGTCTATAGGATTAGCTGGCATATGTCAAGTTTGGACAATCCTACTTAAGCAGCAGGATTGAGAAGGATGTTTCCATTGCTGGAAGATGGGGAAGTGGAGACTGGTGGCAAAAATAACAAATGAATATCACAAAAAGGAGATAAAGCAGAGGATTTCAATCTTAAAAGGGACAACAGAAGCTGATGAGTCAGAAGAGGAAAGGAAGAGGGGACCACAGGATGGATGAGAACAAATAGAAGCACCATTTGGGGTCTTCCTAAATGAATTGGAGAGAGGGGAGACTTCAGCAGGGGCTAGGGTTTTCTACCACAACAAAGACAGGAAAGCCCTGATTTGTCACCATTCTGTGGCCCCATTTTTAACTTTCTGTTGCTGACTTGAAGGAAATACAAGTTGACCCTGGAGCTGAACTCCCTGTGCCTCTTCTGTTGAGTCATCTTTTCCCCTGGGTGGCTCTTTCTCAGGACTGCATTTAAGTGTATTTATTTCACCTCCATGCTTCCTTTCAGCCTTACTTTGAGCAGAAAAATCAAGAAGTAGGATTTTCATAATTTAAACTTCTATCTTTATATTTCAACTTAAAGACACAACTCCTCTTCCAGAATGACTTATCAAGGTTAAAGAAGGATAGTGTAAGAAAAGACCACTACTATCAAAGTTTCTTGTAATTTTTCTCTCTCCTCTTGGTTCTGTGAGGTTGGACGTGGTCAGTCTCAACCCAGCCTCAACTCAGTCTTTTGAAAGGTGCTGAAGCCAAGATCTGAGCTTTGAGAGAAGAAGAAATGTATGATATGTAAACACTGAGTTGCTGTAGCTCATATTTCTCTCAAAAAGAAGTAGTTTTACAAAAGCAGCCATTCATTCAATGTAACAAATAAGGAAGAAATATTACCTCTGAATTGACCATTGATGGATTACTGAGTAATTTTTTAGCTAATGAGAAAAAAAGAACTTCAAAGATTATGGAAGTGTCCCACTGCTTTATTAAAACATAGATTTTAGATTACTGCAGTGGTAGGTAACATCAGTTCAGCAGCGCTTAAACTGGAGAGAAACCACTTACTGAATTTAGTCCATTCTATAATAATCTGGTATAATTAAGAAAAAGTACCAAATTATATTCTGGTAAGATTCAGATCCCTCGGGTATATTTTAATAATTCCATTCATTTTTCCCTTTGTGTACATAATTTATAAAAGGAGCATTCCTGGCTTTCATTCATCTTTGGAATATATACAATGTAGATTCTACCCCCCACCCCCACTGATTTCAGCATAGGTACTCTCCCCTCTTTGAAATAATTCCAGGCCTAGTGCCGCCTCCCATAATACTAAGAGGCAGAACAACACTGTCATCTGCTTCATTTTATGGACACTGGTGATTTTCTTGTAGAGGGATAACTGTTGATTAAATATTTTCCATGCTCTCTCCACATTTCCTGGTCCTGCAGCTCTTGTTTCCCTGACTTAAAGCAAAAATATTGCTTGGTTAAGACACCATGCTCTATTTCACATCAGTTTGCCACCAACATTTGGTTATTGGAGTATCATTTAAAAGACAAACTGTCCATATTTGAATATTACTCACATGACCAAAAACAAAATAGGGCACCTTCTCTGTCAGGTCATTAATTTAATAAGTAACTTATCAAAGAACTTTTTACAGTGGTACTGATTTAGAAATGTAATCTCTAAGCTGATTTCTAGTTAGTGTTTAATAAATATATCAAAGCATATACAAATATATACAAGCATATTTATATTGTATGCAACATTGAGATTGACCGTTTGGAGAAATTATGATGCTTTGTCCGTTGCTATGCTGGCAACAGTCACTACTAGGTCTTATTAGAGAGGCTATGCCGTTTTCAAGACATGTCACAGCAAGGCAAACAAGAGCAACAACAACAGCACCACATCGAGCTATTGGTACTACAACTACTCCTGTTCATCCTGTGTTTGCCAGTTGTAAGAGGTAAGCTAGATAGCTACACTCATTCTCATCCTGAAAGAACCTGAAGCTGTGCACACATCAATGACTTGTTTAAGGTCAAAGGCCATAGTCAAGGTGGAAGCAAGTGAATAAACCAGTTTTTCTGACTTTCAAGCATACATATTTCAGTATCTGGTATTTTGTTATATTGACAGTGTTTGAAATGTCAAGAAAGTTTGGTTGGTATTCAGAAATCTACCATGACTCTTGTTGGATCCTTATTCAAATGCATTGTAAGGGGAAAAGTTTGCCTTTCATCAAAGCCAAAGCAATAAAGACATTTATGAATATATAAAAAATGTCACATTAAAAGTTTGTTATCAACCTTGAGAATCCAGATTACTTGATAAGTATGACTGACTTTCCCCATTCTCCAAAATTTTGTGATTCTACTTGATGCTAAAGCATTGGGGAAGCTTATTTGGGTATCAGTCAATAGTCTGCCATGGCTGAACTGCTATTGCAAAAACAATCCACCTTATGTGGCCACTTTGGGTGTGGAGCTCCGCTGTTCACATGCTCTGTGTGCATAGAGGAAATTTTTCTGTGACCTGGGAATCTTCAGGGCCAGGATCCTGGCTCCTTACACACACCATGCAACCATTTTCCTCTAAAGTCTTGTTATCTTCTTAGGTGGCTGATAAAAAGTATGTGCAGATATTGCTCAAAGGACTTAGAGATCTCTTTCCCTTTTCAGGTTATCAAAAGTCCGTTTTTTGCTTCATGACAAAATATACTAATATTTTAATTTCACTCCAGTTTAAGATCCTCTATGAACAGAGATGGTCAACAACCATGGTTCAACATTTACTTTAGAACACTAAGCATTGGATCAGAAGCATCATCTACTTACAGAATACCCTACAAAGTCTTTGGAAAGAAGGGGATGTATTAATTTAATCTGGTATCAGGCATTGTGTAGCACAATATATGAGAGCTCTGGATTATTAATAGAATTTTGCTTCTTGCTTCTTCCATATGTCACAGTGCTGTGTGGTTGTGGCCAAGTCTTAATGCACCCTATGATATCACTTCCCCATTTTAAAAACAAATGAAGATCATAGTGATTTATTTGGATACTTTAACTTGATTCCCTTACTTTACTAGCTTGTTCAATACCCCACAAGACTTTTAATAAAACTGTTTCAACATTTCAGAAACAGACTAAGAGTTCTTGAAATGAATTCTATCCAACAAAGAGTAACACCCTTTTTTTTTTTGGAAGGTCTGGATACAGAAACACATGAGAGATGGATAAATTCAGTGGTTTGTAAGATGTTATCAGGAAACTTTTTTTCCATCCCATATTCACTATAGCATTCAGACACATCAATCTAAGAGAAAATGGTACTTGAAAGCAAATTCATTTTAGGTTAAAGGAGAAGGAGGGGAAATGGAAATAAATAAGAAAATAATCAGAATGTAATTAACTTATAAACCTTTAAGCTGTATTTTAAACTTCAAAATCATCACAAAACCTGGACCAAGTCCCAGAGAATGACCAATGGTACTCATTAATAATAAAGAAAAACATTGGAGAAGTTACGAGCACACCATACTTATGCTAAGTGATATGGTGTTTTTAAAGTGAGTGTATAGGTGGAATAAGATAAAACATTTCATTGACCCTGTCAAAGTGTGTGTGTGTGTGTGTGTGTGTGTGTGTTTCCAGGAAAGGGCCTGGATGAGGGTCCACAGAAACCTGGGTTGAAAGCAGTAGCAAAATATATGATCTGAATTGTTGGCAGAGACAAGTGATGGCCCATTGCTCACTCTTGGAAGTATTTTCTTTTCTATTTGGCTAGTAGTTATCCAATTGTTTTTAAAAGACACCTCCAACTGGGCTCAGGGCAAAGCCAAAGGTTAAATACCAGCTCAGAGTTACACAATACCTGGGTTTTCTGGCTGTCATGAAAACAGGGTTTCCCCTGCCACATTGCCCATGGAGCCATATCACCTTTTTGCCAGACTGAGAAGATCCCTGGTCCAAAAACAACCATCCCATCTGTTTTTGGTTGGATGGAAGATGTTCACATGACCAGTAATGCTTGTGACCCAAAAAACAGCAGGTGAAACTGAGGTTAATACAATATTGATGTGTTAAGAGGTTTTTCACAACACTCAGGAAACTCTCTCAGCTGAGCTGATTCTCCTGAAATGTTGAGTCCTGTTTTCCGTGGCACGGTGCAGCTGATGTTGTCACTCTGTGGTCAGGGGCAGGGAAGCTGCTGGGGTGGAGAGAGATTAGTGGTCTGAAGGAATGTCCCTGGTATTGCACAGCAGCGGGGAGTCGACAGTCTTCAGGGACCGCAAGCTGGAGAAGACCAAGATCTCAACCGAATTAAAATAAACCGTGATTTTTTTAAAAAAAAGTAAGAGACAAATATACTCCACTATTTAAGAATTTGATAAATTATAAATGAATTTATAAATTCCCTTTGCCCACCTTAAAAGGTAAAGTGTTAAATGAGATAATATATGAAAGGATGGGAAATACAGTGCCAGGATCTTGGTGATGAATCAGTTAAAGACCTGGCAGTTTGTATTATGATGTATGGGGGGAGCAGGTCTGTATACCTCAATCTTAAAAGCGGTATTATTTCCTTGGAACTTCCCCCATTTTCACTAGAAAATTTTGATCCTCACTCCATATCCTGTACCTGACACTGTGGGTGGAAAAACTCCACTCATGGATTTGGAGAGGGCAGGCACACCGCTGTGGCGGCTGCCATCCCACTGAGTGTGGTTAGTTTGTATAATTGCAGCCAAGCAAAGCGAAGGCAGTGCTGGTGGTATGGATCCTTCTGTTAGACTAAATAAAGAACAATGAGACCATTTTTTATGGGGGGGACGAAAATATGTGTATTCACAGTAAGGAATAGCTTCAGTCTAGGAACCTCAGGCTGTGTCTCAACGTTACCAAACACTGAGGTGATGCTGCTCGCACAAAAGTCTACTCAGTCATCCAGATGTTTCCAGAAATCCAATCTTTGGTTTCATAGTAGGTGAAATCACAGCAAGATTTTTTTCCCTGGCATTGTGAGACACAGTCTCAGTGTCTTTCTGGTGAGCTGGTAGATCTATTTGGGAACAGGGAGCTGCTTTCTGGGGTGTCAGTCCACCGCTACAGCTGCTCTTCAACCTATAAAGGACTGTTTTTTGCAAGGCTTGCACAGGATAGAGGCCAGTTTTGTGTTTGCTTCATTGGAAAGAGCCAGCCGAGTGTAGTGTCCTGGTGGATTCAAGTCCAAGGATTAAAATTTACAAAGCAATGACATTTAACCCTTCTCTCTGTACTTCAGGTCTACCTGAAAGAGACCAACCAACAAGGATCCTTCTGAAGGTCAAAGACATTAAGCCAATTCAAATCTGTCCAGTGTCACATCCTGGAGCATCTGCGATGTTTAGCAAGAGCTGTTCTTTGCTCAGGACAAGATGACAGAGGATGGGCAGACATGCCCTGTTGAATGAATGAATTGGAATGTTTCAAATAGAGGCAGTTATAACATGTAGATCAAGATTTAATTAAATACCACTTTTCAATTTTATTCATCTTATGTAGCAGAAACATAAATAGAAAAGAATGACCTCTGTAGTCTGAGGACATAGATTCAAATTCTAAGAAAATCACTTATCTCCTTCGAACTTCCTCAACCATAAAAGAAAATTTACAACCTATGAGAATTTTTTGAAGATCAAATCAAATATTTATAAAGAGCTATACGTAACTCATAGCAGGTGATCAAAAAATACTAGTTTTCTCTTCCTCAGTTTCTCTTTCACCCTTTCCTTATGCATTTCCTTAGCATGCAAGGGAATAAAAGGTAAATTCTGAGACAAATCTTTTGGAGAAGGTCAATTCTAGTGATCCACTCCATATTTATCTTCTGTAAACATGCCACTGGAATTGACTATACAGCAATGAGCAATGTGTTCAGAAGGGTATAGGCAATAATCAGTTTGTGGTGGTAAGTATAGTTTATAGTGATTTTAGCAAGTTCATCAAAACTCATGAGTTTACATAGTGTTATAAGACCTCCTATGAAGTTGTTTGTTTTTGAAAAAAAAAGTCACTCAATGGAAATAAGGGATTCTTCTTATTCTATAAAAGGAATGCCAGAGAATTAATACTATGGCTAATCTAAGAAACTATAGCATTTGTAGAATTAACTAGTCCACCTAAAAATCCTATGAAGCTGTCTTTATTATCCTCAAATACAGATCAAAGAAGTATACTCCAAGGTAAGACTCTTCTGCTACACTTAGTACCTACCTACTAGAATCAGTATACACTTGTAAAACTCAGTATCTATAGGAAATACTAGTTCCTACCTTCATTATCACGTGGCCTCAGAACACTGAGGCTAGACTGGTAAGCTTCTATACTGGAATAGGCTTAGCATTGTGAAATGAGGGGATTATTTTGAGCACAGGTTCTAATTAGAGAGCAGATCTTCAGGAAAATCGGGGCTGAATGTAACCATCCCTCACTATGGCAGGGAATTTGGCTGGCAGAGAGAACATGGGGAGAGCAGTCAGCTTAATGAAACAACCAAGCAACTGGAGCAGAATTTACAGAGAACACCAGAGAGGACAAAAACTTACAAGTAACAAAGTGATAAAGACTTTACTTCAAACAGACTTCAAGTGCATGTTCAGAATGATGCAATCCCAGGACAGATTGTATGGGACAAGAAAGAAAACACTGTGGGAGATACAGAAAATCTACAAAGCTAAAAGAAAAGAATCCAGTTGAGATCAGAAAAGGCATTAGTATCCTGGCCACTTTTCTGGTTATTCCTTAAATGAGGAGTAAACACTGATATCTGAACCCTACTGAATAGTATTTGGCTTTTTATTAATACCTTGATTTATGTTTAGGTATGACAAATTACATAGTTCCCACGTCAACAAATAGGTTCAAATATTTTCAAAATTTCCCATTGTATTAACGAATTCCTATGTTAAAGACATGGATGCCTGGACTATGTGATTCTAACTTGACTGTTGCAGTTAGTGATGCCTAGAGTTTGCAGTTAGATTAGTACCTGTCCCTAGACTTTTCTTTCAACAAGTGTGTTGTACTATAATTGTCAGTTTTCATGTACATGTTCCCCATATACCATGAGCTTAATGTGGGCTGAGAGTGTGTCTTATTTATGTGAATATACTCAGTATCAAACATGGGGTATCACTGGTATTCTGAGAGTTGTTAAATAATGTAGAGAAACAGACTAGCCCAAAATGCAAAGTGTATAATACTGTGTACAAATATTGCTAGCTTTTTATCTTGCCTACTGTAACCCATCAGTCTTCACTTTGGTTCCAGGAACATTATGTTAATTGTCATGGATTATATATAACTGCCTGATCAGACCAGTTAGTGAAAAGTAATAATATTGAACATACAAAGGCAAGAAGTCTGAAACTCACTCTAGTGTGGGTCAGTTGGGCCTGATACTCCATGAAAGTTATTCAGAAATGTCTGTAACTGAACCATGGTGGCTGTGGTCAGGCATTGTCTGTAGACTTCTATGATAATTACTTGTAGGACTCCACCTATGAGAGAAGTTGACAGTTTAACATGCCATATGGACTGAAACAGCTAGTAGTTGTGTGGCTTGAACTGGGCCCCAGATGGGCAAGGGCAACCTGCATGATTCCAGAGGGGCACACTCACATTGTCATCTATGTGAATTGCACTCCATAGCATTATACAGCAGACAATCTGTGAGTTTTCATATGTGACCCTGGAGGGGAGGTAGATCTAGATGTGTAGCAGGTGCTAGCAGTGCCCAATCCATGTCACTCAAACATCCCAATTTGTTCTGCCTGACTTCTGATTTCCAGACGAGCCTAAGGACTTTTCCTCTCTGACCCCTCTCCCCTAACTGTGAAAAATGGCATGTTGGAAGACTGAGTTAATAGGCACAGCTCTTGAGCATTGAATCTAAAACTGTGTGTGTGTGTATATATATGTGTGTGTATGTATATATGTATCTGTATATGAGTATATGTATATGTATACACACACACACATATATGCATATCCCAGCTCCCTTGCATCTTGGATGAGATAATCCTGAGGCACATGTTTTGCACTATTTCCCAGAATTCCCCTGTGGGAATAAGCTCCAATTGTCCACTGTGGTATCTAGAATAGTATATCATTTATTGATTGCCTTCCATTTCTTGTGTTAGCTGCCCACTTTCCTTTTGGTATTGCCTGTACTTGAACTTAAATTCTTGTTTCAGGATCTTCTTCTGGGAGATTTGAAACCAAAACAAAGTGCAGGCTGGATCTGTTAAAAATTTCTGGAATGTGGTTGTGATTCTGGTCCCTTTGGAGAAGGCCTTTTCCTTGTCTACTGGAGTTGTAGTGGAGTCCCTGAACAGCTATCAGGGTGCAATGGGCATTCCAGCAAAATGTAATAGGAAATCCTCTCTGCTGCCATCTTTGCCCATTGAATAAACAATGTAAAATCCCAATTAGAGGACCCCAAAGAATCAAGTGCTCAATGAATGTTTCTGTTTCTGCTCCTACCCAGTATTACAGGCTCTTTAAAGTAATTCTGGTTACAGTCTTAATCTGTTTTCAGAGTACATGGAAATTAAATGTAAAAAAAACCCCAAAAAACCCTTATCTTGTCAATTTGCCACTCAGGGAGCCAAATGGCAGAAATTTTTAAATTTGGAGGTGGTGACACAGAAACTCAGAGGATATGAGAGGGCAGTTGAGAATACATTAGGAAATGGTGAGCATGCCTACCCTTAGCCCAATAAGGCTTAGACCTAGGTCAATGCTATCTGCAGTTGTTAAAATACCCATCCCAAAGGGTGTCTATTCCAGAGAACTCATTGGAAAATGGGTGGGAACATGCAATATTTAATATAGTTTAGTATAAGGAATTATGACCGTGAGGTAACATTATATATATTTGTTGTAGAAACAAAATAATTTAAAATTAAAAGGATAGGCAGAAAAAATGATAAAATGTCTTTTTTCAAAAGGAGTTACAAATTCTAAAAGGCATGTACAGGTGAAGGAATATTGAATTGGAAGGGAGAGTTGTTATTGAGGATAAGGGAAAGAAAGGTTTGCTTGCATCGCAGAAGAGGAATGTGGAAAGTCAGTAAATTGGAGACCATATGCAAGATACCAAAACCTTTTGTAAGAACACTTCTGGGGAAGTGTTTAAAAGCTCAAAACCCTCCAATGTGTACCCATCTCTCTCAGAAGAAAAGCCCAAATCCCTCCACTGTGACCCGACCTGATCTTCCCCCAACTTCTCTACCTTCATTTCCTATGACCCCTTTTTCAGTCACTCTTTTATAGATACACTAGCTTCCTTTCAAGGGCCCGGTACAGCCCGTCCTAACTCAGAGCCTTTGTACAGGCTGTTCCCTCTGCCCATGGGGTATGCAAATGACTCACCCCCTCTTCTCCTTCAAGTCTTTACTCACATGTCATCTTCCCAACAAAGCCTTCTACGATAATCCTACTTAAAAATTCAGTCCTTCTGCTCACCACCAGTAGTATTTCTCACCTTTTAACAAAATGCATAACATACAATACCTATATACTATGTTTATCACTTATTTAACTCCCTTCCTCCCCTCAGCCAAATTGTAAGCACCTAGTGGGATGTAATTGTCTAATTTTTTTTCATTGATATATCTCAATCAACTAAAACAGTGCTTGACAATGTAGTAGGTGCCAATGGATATTAATGGCTGAATGAATGAATGATGACCTCTTGCTTGCTCTGTTAAAACCAGCACCTGACACAAAAAAGTTGTTGAATAACTGAATGAAAGAATCAGTGGCCTTTTATGAACTTGACTAGAAATATCTTACAGGTGCTGAGGTAAAATTTTAAGTTAACCTTTTCCTTGGTCACAGACACCAAAATGTAAATTAAAACATTGTAAAGGCCAACTAATTATTTCTTCCAACTACTAAAATTTATACTTTAATCTTTAGCTGGGAAATATGTCATCACAAATCTCTTATATCCAGCATCTCACTCTTGTGGGCTAGAAGACAAGAATGTTATTTAGGTAAACTTTGTGAGATGAATACATATTCTGGGAGACAATTTGTGTTATGGTCTAGGGTAATCCATCATGGAGAGACAGGAATATAATCTAGTTTTTCTTCTTTCCATCTCAATTATTCTTAATAATCAGTCACTCAAACCTTTATTTTTTGCAAAATTTTAAGTAAGTAAAAATAGTGTATTACTACTGACCACCAACACAAAAATATTAATCTTCCAAAATAAAACAGAATATTTTTATTTTATTTATTCATTTTTTATTGACTGATTTGAGAGCAAGAGAGAAAGAGAGAGAGACATTGATTTGTTATTCCACTTATTTATGCATTAATTGGTTGCTTGTTGTTTGTGTCCTGTCTGGAGATCAAACCCACAACCTTGGCATGGTGGGGCGACACTCTAACCAACTGAGCTACATGACCTGGGCTTAAACAGAATATTTTTAAATAAGGAAAATAAATATAACATATAAAACATACTGTGTATATCAGTGACATAGAAGTATGTTGTAAAATATTTGAAAATAGAATAGCTTAAATTTAATGTGAAAAAAATGATTTTTGGTTAAAGTGAGTTTCAAAACAACCTTGGTATTTTGACCTTTTCCGAAACAAATGAATCATGTGCAATCTGACCAGATGACTTTTTTCCAGAAATGGCTCAAACTCTAGCCATGTTTCCACCATTACCTTGTGGCAAGAGGGGATATTGACAAGTAATAACAGTTACTTTGACCTGGTGTTTTTGCCACAAAATTCATCTTTCTGTACCAATCAGCATTTTATTTCCACTTGGGTATGAGACCCAATATGGGTGATTGGCTTTGGAGCCAGGAGATTGGATCAGTCTAGGTCTTCCCAGAATTTTTAAATTAAGACTTCCCTTTAAGGGTACCTGCATAGAGATGAGTTGTGACAAGCTGCAACTATACAAGTATTGACAACTTGATTTCTATCACCAGCTTGCAAGGTACCCCAAATTTATTATAGCCTTGAAAGAGATCACAGTGAATAGTACTTTCACCATGGCTATATGTAGAGTTCAAGTAGGAAGCCCACTTTTATGCTACCTTTCTCCTGGAGAAGAGCACAGCCCCTGAGTGTAGAGAGATATTTCTGTAAAATTTATAGAATGAAATTGCAAAGTGTAGCAGTGCTTACCTGTGGGTAGAGAGATCGTAAGGATTTTTATTTTATTTTATGTTCCTTCTATATATTCCAAATATTCTAAAATGTGCACTTATTATTTTCATAATTAGAAAAATATACTGCTTAAGAATGACTGGAACGTTCTGGGAGACCAAGAGAAAGATTCACGCGGTTAGTCGATAGAATTTTAATACTGTGGGTGGGTTAGTACTTAAATTCAGTTGTGTTCTTAAACTCATATGTGGAAAGTCTTTGCCCATAGCTTTTGTTTATTTAGGGAATTTTTTAATTGGCCAGAGGGCATATTCCCGGGCTAGAAGTGACCAAGAATAATTTCAGCTGGTAGATGGGAAAAGACAAATGGATGAAACCACTGAAACGGTTTGAATGATCTCACCCACGCTGATCTGATAGAGGAAGAGAGAGGGGAACGTAGAGGGAGGACTCAGATCTGCCTAGGCCAAGTGACTAGTTGTTAACCCTTTGTAGACATAAGCTTCTCAGATCTTCTAGCTAAGATATTCTTCCTCCATTCATTCCCACCTTAATAAATGGCATCCATTCATTCAAGTTTTCCAACTAAAAACCTCAACGTAGGCCTTGACACTTTGTTCTCCTTCATTTCTTACATCAATGTCATCGTCAACCATCAACTAATGAATACGTTTTAAAAAGTGATATACTTATACAATGGAATACTATTTAGCTATTAAAAAGCATAAAATATGGATAAATGCTACAATATGAATGAACCTTGCAAACACCATGTTAAGTGAAAGAAGCTGGATAAAAAAGGCCTTATGTTGCATGATTCACTTTATAGAAAATACCCAGCATAGGCAGATTCACAGAGACAGAAGGCCAAGAAGTGATTTCTGTGAGCTGGGAGGAAGAAGGAACGGGACTGCATTCATTTGCTAGGCCTGCCATAAGGAAGTACCACAGCCGAGGTGGTTTAAACACAAGAAATTTCTTTGGTCATGGTCTGGAAGCTAGGAGTCTGAGAGCAAGTGCTGGTAGTGCTGATTTCCCCTGAGTCCCGTCTCCTTCGCTTCTCCACGGATGCTTTCTCCTCTCTCTTTATATGGTCTCTCTTCCGGGCAGGTCTGTGTTCTAATCTACTCTTTTTTTACAAGGACACCAGTCATATTGGATTATGGTCTACCCATATGACATCATTTTACCTTACTCTCCTCTTTTTAAAGGCCTTATCTTTAAATGCAGTCATATGCTGAGGCACTTAGGGTTAGAACTTCAAAATATAAATTTGGTGGAGGGACACAATTCAGCCCATAACAGGGAGTCACTGCTTAATGAATATGAATCTTTCTTTTAGGGTGATGAAAATATTCTGGAACTAGACAATGGTGATGGTTGCAGACATTGTGAATGTACTAAATACCATTGAATTGTATACTTAAAATGGTTAAAAATGGTAAATTTATGTTGCAGTGTATCCTACCACAATAAAAAGTCATCGCCTTGTCATATTGATTTTATCTTATGAAATGCCTCAAATATGTATACATTTGCCATCTCTACCACTGTAGCCTAAGCCACCATTATTTCTTGCATGATATATGTCAACAATTTCTAATTACTCTTCTTGTTTCCACCGCTGCTCTGCTCCAGTTTGTTCTCTGCATTGAAACCAGATGGGTCTTTCAGAAATGTGGATCACATTGTGTTATTCCTGAGAGGAAAACCTTTCAGTGGTTTCCCATTTTATTTAGGATCAAATCCAAAATTTCTGGTTGCAGCTACAGGCTCCTCATGCTAAGATTTATTTCTCCCCCACTGCTTAATTTGGTATCTTCTTAACTGATCATCTTTTAATGTTTGAGCAGACCAGGGCCATTCTCACTGCCAGGCTTTTGCTATGCTATTCCCATCGACCCCACTGACCTGCCTGCATGCTTTGGCTACCTAATACCTACCAGCATTCCAACCTAAATGTCACTTCCTCAAAGAGGTGTTCTGTGATTTCTTTATCCAAATTATTTTCTTTCATAGCACCTTTTTCTTTCTTCAAAGTTCATAGAACAATTAAAAATTATCTGCTTTGTTAAGATTAATGTCTGTTTCCTCCACGAAGACTGTAAGACTCATAAGGGTAGGAACCATGTTTATTTGGCTAACTGCTATGTCCCCAGCACATAACACAGCCTGCAGTACATAGTAGGCACTGAATATTATTAATTCAAATATATACTTTGAATAAATAAATGAAAACATTATAATAGAGTTAGACTAAAAGCTCTAGATATCACCTAGATAGAGATCATGTGGTTTGTAATTATATTTACTTGATATTCTCTAATTTCAATGATAAGGAAAATATAGCTAGGGGTAGAAATTAAAAATGAAACTACCTTAAGACCCAGCAGTTCCATTTCTGGGAATGTATCTGATGAAACCTGAAACACTCAGAAGAACATATGCCTTCCTATGATCATTGCAGCATTATTTACAAAAGCCAAGATTTGGAAGCAACCCAAGTGTCCATCTGTAGATGAACGGATGAAAAAGCAGTGCTACATTTACATAATGGAATGCTACTTGACCATAAAAAAGAACGAAATTTTACCCTTAGCAACAGCATGAGTGGACCTGGAGAACATTATGCTAATGAAATAAGTCAGTCCGAGAAAGACAAATGTCATATTATCTCACTTATATGTGGAACCTAATGAGCAAAATGAACTAACAAGCAAAATAGAGACAGACTCATAGACTGATAGTAGGGGGGAGAGAAGGGTCTGGGTGATGGATGGTGGAAAGATTGAGCAAAAAGGAATTAAAAAGAGAAGGAACTTATGGGTGTGGACAAGAGTATGGTGATAGCCAGGGGAGACAGGCTGAGGGGAGGTGGAGGAAGGTGTAGAGGGAGAGAAACGGTGACGGAAGGAGACTTGACTTGGGGTGGCGCACTGGTGGTGTGCTGTGGAACTGTGCACCAGAAACCTGTATGATTTTGGTCACTAGTGTCACCCCAATGAATTCAATTAAAATAATCTTGATGGAATACTAAGCATAACTTTTTGTTCCCAAAATAATAAAAACAAAGAAATAACTCTGTAAGAAAGTGTAAATTATTTTAAATGACTTGAGAAGAGGTAAAATTTGAATACATTAACCATATTAAAAATCTATTCTTATAAAAGATACTAGCTTAAAATAAATTTATATGTACATTCTATGCAAAATTTTAGGGAAAAGATAGTTACTCAGTTAAATAAAGTTTTCAAATCATTAAAAATGTTGAAAACCTCAAAACTAATTTAATTAAGCTGCATAACCCTATTACAAAACCAGAAAACAAACAAAAAAAATGGGGACATCTATAGATTAACCTCATTTGCAAGTACTTTAAGTTAAATGTGCACAAATTAGAACCAGAAATTTTCCATGTTCACTTTGGCAACACATATACTAAAACCAGAATTTTTTTTTCAGAAAATAATATAAATGACCACACAGGATTTATTCTAGAAGTGCAATAGTGGTTTTACATTGGGAAATCTATATAATTCAACTAGATTAAAAGATTTATTACAAAAGGCACTTTACATGAATCAATATTATTATTAATAAATTTAAACTAAAAAAAAGCTCATCCTTAATTTAATTAAAAATCTCTCAGAAAAACTTAGCGAACCTCATACTGGTGAAGCATTAGAAGCATTCTCACTGAAGTCTTGACCAGAATAAAAATGCCTAATACTTTCACAGCCACTAGAACTGGGAGTTCTAAACATTGCAGCAGGGAAAGAAAAAGAAATGAAAATTTGGAATAAGTGACTCAAAATTTTTTTATTTGCTTATAATAAAATTGGGAGAAGGAATGAAACAATAATTTTACTAAAACAGGTTGGTACAATGTCAGCATATAAAAATCAATCACTTTCATATATATATATATATATGTAAAAAACTAATTAGAAAATGAAAGAGAAAAAATTCAACTCAACAGCAATACAAATTATTAAAATACCCATGATTATACTTAACAAAATGCACAAGATCTTTTAGGGAAAATTATGCATTTTTACTAAAGTATATGTAAAAAGGCAGAATAAACAAGCTCTAGGATAAGAAAAGCAATAATGTAAATATGTTAATTATACACAAATACATATGTAAATTAAATGCAATAGAAATGAATACCCAATAAAGATTTTTTAAGTAAAAGTTATGAGGTTTTTTCAATTTATCTGAGAACTATGGAAACATGTCCTAAGAAGGAAATATTAAGAGAACTCAACAATGAAAGTATAAGTGGGAGGTATGGTAATTTCTGTGTTTCCTACTTTTCCTTGGAGAAGAGAGAATTTTTACTACTCCTTGGAGGCAGGTTTGTGGTGCTGGCATTCTCTTCCCTGAGCTGCTTAAGTAATTGCTTCATGGATCTCATCCTCCTCACAGTCAGGTCCTAAGATCTACATCTGTAGGGAAGAAATAGGAAATCTTTTGACTCCAAGTCAAACTACATCCTTTCACACAATATGTTGAAAGATCTGTATTTTGGGGAGAGTACTGGTCACCACCCAGCCAGTGTAAACCTGATGCCACACATTTTTACTCTTATTGAACTTTAAGCATCTATGGCCAACTTTGGAGGAATGCAGAAAGAGAGAAGGGTGGTGAGGAATTACCAGCCCCAGATCTCCAATAAGGAAGGGGCCTCATGGAATTTCAAAATGAACCAAAAAGCAAAAACACCTATTAATTTGAGATTATAATTAATATTTCAAATAATGAGAATGTGGTGTTGACATCATCAGCTATCCATTGGTGTTAAAAATTAGACCTATCCCTCATAGCAAACATAAAAACAACTTTTGGATTATTAATAATCAAATACAAAATCCCACAGACCTATTAAAGGAAATTACAGAAGGTTGTTTTGATGATCATAGAGCTGAGAGAATCTATGGAAGACACTAATCCCCAAAGCCATGAGAAACAGTAATGGATTTTCTAAATGAAAATGAAGTCTTCACACTGAGAGATCCAACAGCAAAGTTGAGAGGCAAGTAACAGACTGGAAGGAAATATTTGCAACAGAGAAAGGTGAACCATCAAAGGATTCCTCAGTTCAATAAGGAAAAGCAAAAAAAAAAAAAAAACAATGAACAATAGTAATAACCTGTCATTTCTTTAAAAAATACAAATAGTCCACATATATGTGAAAATATACTTAAACTCACCAGAATTCAGGAATATCCATATCAAAGTTGTAATTTTTCCCCATCACATTAACAAAACATGAAAAGATCAGGAATGGCCAATGTGGACTAATATGTAAACTTATGCTTTTGTGAACTGTTGGTCAATATTTAACCTGGCTCAACCTGAGTTCAATTTGATAGTATTTTTCAAAATTAAGATTTATGTACCCTTTAACCACAATTCTATCTTAAAAATCCATGTTTGGTGTCCTTGCCCTCTCCCACAAAGGTACCCTGGCTATATTCTCACTTCTTAATATGTGAGATCACAACTCACACAGTTTCAACCCAGAATGTTCCCAAGGCTACAACTCAGTTCAAAGTTTCTCAGCCATACCCCAGGGAGCTAGGTTAGGAGGGGCTTCCAGTCTCAACTCCATTTTGCGACAGAATCAGCATCCTTTCCTATTTGACAAAAGGTGAAGACCAACCTCAACTGCCTGCGGGGGTTCCAGAAAGAGAAAGAAATGAATGAGGCTGGGAGAAAGGCTGTATATGTGAGTGGTAGGCTTTGGAAAGCAAACTGCTGACCATTTGCCCTGGCCAAAGTCCTCCATATTTATATATGAAATATTCTGACTTTTAAATGGTTTACTAAGTTTAATTGGTTCACTGCCTCAAAACTAAGAAAATATAATTTGTGGAGAGCAAAGGAAAAATAATTTGCTCCCTGAGAAATATCTTGATACGCCTCTAGTCTGGCTGTGGTCACCAGTCCAGTATCGCCTTCATTCATGGTTTGTTTCCCCTGGTGCTCCTCGTGTTCTGCCCTCACACAATCCACTGAAGGCCTTAGAAGTATTGATCTTCCAAAAGCAAAATTCTCATTATGGTCATATTTCCCAGAAGGCTCTTTGGCTCCTATGCACATGTATACATCTCTTCCCCATGGTAAGTTCTGAATACCAAGGGGATAGGGTGGTGGTGCGTAGCACTTAATTAAGCCACCAAAGGTTCTGGCACTCTTTTCTTACACAAGAATGCTTGCTTAACTTTTCATCATGAATCCACTCAAACTCATGTGACTCTTCCCAGGGCAACATAAACCTGCTACAATTACACACTCTCTCTTTGTTCAGAG
Organism: Tonatia bakeri; assembly: GCA_004024845.1. Lineage (NCBI taxonomy): Eukaryota > Metazoa > Chordata > Mammalia > Chiroptera > Phyllostomidae > Tonatia > Tonatia bakeri. Next base: position 118,311 of record PVIA01000929.1, on the reverse strand, counting down.
AGAGATGGACCTGATAAATCATGCACTGAAAAAAATTAACCTTCTGCCTATTAGTCCCCCAACCACAGGATCACTAGTCGAAAAGCCATACATTTAAAGCAATGTGGACAGACAGCAAATACAAAATGTATGCTGCCTTCTTGCAGAGAAAGAGTTAAAGGATGACAGCCTCTAACTTAAAGACCAAGGTTACTTTATCCACTTTGGAGAGTAGGCACTGTTTTCATAGAGTAATGAACCACATTATTTCTGCCCCACAGAATTCTAATGCTGTCAAGTATGGTAAGACAGATGATCCTATTTAAAATTGTATTTTACAAAGCAAAACAGATATAACTCAGTAACTGTGCATCTAATTGACTTAATTGCCTCATTTATCACATGGCTTAAGTGAGCTGATGTTTTCTACTCTGCTTCACCCATGTAATTCTTGTAATATAAGAGCTGAGACATGGTGCCAGGCGTGAGCGAGAAATCCTCTCTCCTGAGAAAAGATATCATTGGAGCGATGTTGGCTTTGGGTTCCAGTTTATTGAAAAATCAATGTCCATTTGTGCGACCAACACATATGGCTTTCTTCCAGGCTGATGATGGCTTTGCGAGGCTGGCTGTCACCTAATGAAGTCAGATCAGCTTACCCAGCACCCGAGTTACAGTTGGCAAAGTGACTTTGTCATTAAAACCCAGTTTATCATTCTTGTTGGTGTTTTTCTTCCCATTTCACTCCCTCCTATCCATTTCTCCTGAAGCCACAGTATTGTTTTTCTCTCTGTAGATAACAGACCAATGGCTCAAAATTTTAACATTTCAGAGGTGAACTCAGTGTGATTTTTGGTGCTCGAAGGATAAACAACTTTTTCACATGCCTGTGTCTCTCATTAGAGGCAGGCAAATACATATATCATATATAGTTCTACTCAGTCTTGACTCAAAATAGACATTTTTACAAGTCAGAGCCAAGTTTGTAACAGGCTCAATTGAAATTCGTCAGCTTAGCTGTCTTGGGTAAATCAACAAGGCTAAGTTTGTCTAATGTGTTGATACATTCCAATAAACAGAGTCCAGCTGACATTTTAAGCGAGGCTTTTAAAAAAATTAATTGCCAGTAAAATAATACAATTTCCCCTTTATTAAATAGAGTGACAATCTAAATTGCAATGCTTGCTTTTTTTTTTTAAGAGAAAAATGTTCTTTTTCCCAGGATAGTACCCCCAGAGTGATAGTCACTGGCAACAGAAGCTCTGGCAAAGTGGTGGATTTTTTACCCCCTGAAATTTGCCAAGAGTAACAAATAATTCTGTCAGGAAGTGCCAGCTCAGACACTAAGCACAGTTGCTTGGTCCTTACTTGGGTCCATCATGGGAAGATCTCCCTCTCTATTAGTAAGGAATGTTTTAGTTGCAGGTGACAAAAACTAACTTGTTAATGTTAATGGGAAAAAAGAAACATTTATATATATTTATGAAGATATATATAAATTCCCAAGACTAGTAGGAGTCACAGAATCAATGGGAGGATAGAGAGCAAGCCACGGAGACTAGGTATGAAGTCACTGCTATGCCGAGAGGGAGAAGCCAAATTCCTGCAGTCCAGACAGGATGGCCTAGAGCTGCTCCCGCTATTGCTACTTCTGTGAAAGCATCTAAATGGTCCCTTATGTCATTGTGTTCCTTGCTGAAGATTCACAATCCCATGTTGGGGACTCAGGTCGAGTGGGCCTGAGACATTTGCTCCTGCTTTGATGAATGGTGCTCTGAAGAACAGGGACATGATACCTTTGCTTTCTCCTTGCAGGGAAAATGGAGTTGGTGGGAAGGGGCCCATATAACAGACGGGCTCTGCACTCAGAGGAATACCTCAACGAGGAGGCCATGAAATGTAAAATGCCAAAGAATCTACAGTTTCTTAAGTGTTTGGCATGTGCCTGGAGCACTCAGAACTTGTAGTCAAAACAAGATATTGGAAACAACAGAGCACATAGTCCTTTGTATTCAGCATTCCTAGAGTTGAAATCTAAAATAAACATCTAAATTTACAACGACTACAGCAGGTCTGAACTGGTGTTATAAACTGGAAGTGACTTTGGACATTTTGAAGGATTCAAACTCACTGCAGTCTTTTACCAGTGAAGAAAGGCAGAATACTGAGAGAGAATCAATAAAGAAACATGTAAAATGGTGCCTGTAGGAAGAATAATAAATAAGGAACTGTCTGAGTCTGCTTATAATTGAACTTATTTCAATAAATATACAGTCGGCCTTCTACATGTCCGGGTTTTGCACCCATAGGTTCAATCAACCACAGATGGAAAATAGTATTTCCTATCCACAGTCAGGAATCCACAGATGTGGAGACCCAGCTATATGCATTTTTCTACATTATTTTATGTTAAGGACTGGAGTTTCCTTGGATTTTGGCATCCATGAGGGCTGGGGGGAGGGTCCTGAAAACCAATCCCCTGTGGATTGAGGTTAAGTTTTTGGGAAGTCAAAATTATACATGGATTTTCAACCGTGCATGGGGAGATATGTGAGTGTGTGTGGGGATACACACACACATATTTATAACTCCTATGCAATTTCTATACTTATATGGAAATTACTGTTTTTAAATAGTATTTTATCATACATTTAGCAAAACTTCCCACATAGTCCTTGTTTAGAGCCATATGTTTGGTTCTGGTCAATAGATTTATTTTAAAAGCTCTCAAGTGGGAGAAATGAAAGGATTCTGCATTTATAGAGAGTTCACGGCATTCTAAATATTTTTTCATGAAGTATCATGCAATCCTCACAACATACCTTCAAGATAAGTATAAGCAGCTCAAGTTACAGATTATAAAGATGAAGTTTAAGAAATGTATGAGGCTTGCCCAAGGTCACATATAGCAAAACCAGTCCTGTGTGTGTACGTGACTCACAAGTATTCGTAGTCCTGATGCTGTTATCTCTGACTCCCCAGTCTGAACTCTGGCCTCAGCATTTCAGGAAAACAGTAATGATAAAGGAACCTCCCTGAGGCCAAATTTGGTGAATACCTTTCAGCCCTCATCTCACATCAGACTCAGAAGCATCTCATACATACAATGCCCTCCTGCTTGAAGCACTCTTGTTTTCTTGTTTTAGTCAACTCGGCCTGCTATATGAGGTACCACAGACTGAGTGGCTTACACAACAGCCATTTCTCACAGTTCTGGAGTCTGGAGTCTGAAGTCTGAGATCAAGGTGCCGGCAGGTTCAATTTGTGGTGAGGACATGTTTTCTGGCTTTCAGAGAGCACCTGTCTTGTGTGCCCACGTGACCTCTTCATTGTGTAAAAGAGGAGACAGAAAGCTCAGTGTCTCTTCCTCTTCTTAGAAGGGCACTAATTCCATCATAGGAGCCTCACCCTCATGACCTCATTTAAACCTTATTTAAACCTAATTACTCCCAAAGGAGATAATTACCTAATTATTTCCCCACCTCCAAATACCATCACATTGGGGACTGGAGCTTCAGCATATGCCGTTCTGGAGGACAGAAACATTCGGTCCACGAAAATTCCCTTCACCAGGGCGCCACGCTTGCATCGTTGCCCACCCTGCCTGCTGACCACTCCTGTCTGTTCCCTTTCTAGTATTAACCATTCTTACTTGCATCCCCTCTTCTTATTCTTCTTGCTATTCCTGGATGACCTTATCCCTGTCTACCTTTAATAACCACTGAGAAGACAAAGTCTCATGAATTCATCTCTAGACCACACCTCTGATTTTTCAGTCCAGTCTCACATACAATATTGCCTACCTGATATCACTTCTTGGGATATCAATAATACTACAAAATCAATATATCAAAATTGAACTTATAACCTGCTCATCTTCCCCCAGCAAAACCCTAAGCAACGTGCTATGTGCATACACATATAGGTACATAAACACTTACATACCCGATATTCCCCAGCATCCTCTGTTACAAGGAGCAGTGCCACCATGAATCACATGATGAGTGCTTGCTGCTTGCTTAGTCAGTAGACCAAGGCATTATTTATACATCAACTATCTGCTCCAGCATTATTCTAAACTCAGGGAAACAGCTGTGAATGTTACAGACAGAGTCTTGTATGATTTAATTAGGGGATACAGAAAATTAAACAGGGTGCTGGGTAGAGTATGACTGAGAGGGCTGCCCTAGCAGGGAAGCCCATCGTGAAAAGGTACCGAATGACTTGAGGCTCAAATGATGAAGAAAGGGAAGTCACATGACATTGTGGAGGAAGAATATTCAAGCAGAAGGAGCAGTAACTGTACAGGTCCTGAGATGGGAGTGAGTTTTACATGTTCTAGGAGCTCAAAGTAAGCCAGTGTGGCTGGAGTGTAGTTCAGGAGAAGGATAGTGGAGGAAGAAGAAGGTCAGAAATTTCTGTAAAACAATGACATTCTGATTAGATCTATGGAATCAGGAAGAAGTGAGGCAACAAAAATGAAAGCTGAGTTAACAGTTGGAGGGAAAGTTCCATTTATAAGAAGAGTATGATTAATAATGGCTCTCCATTGCACTTTCTGAAATATGAGGAAAACAGAACTGGTCCGGCATATTCTCAATCTTGGTATCGCCATTCCCATTGTCCCCTTTTCAGAGGAAGTTTGGAGTTGGATGCGATAAGCTTTTACTCGATGTCTCTAAAGTCACCCCATGATAGAAAGACAAAAGGTACTGAGTTCAGAAAATTGTGAGAAGACTGGAAATTTTGGCTAGTATGCTCCTTGTATACAAAGGATTGAACATAGAAATTCTATTGACATCTAATTGCTGGCATGTGCAGGCTGATAAGTGTTACCAAATGCCGTTCTGAATGAGTATGGGGCGGCGTGGAAAGAAATGCTTTTCTGTTGGCTATATGCTGAGAGTGGTAACCTATTAAAAGAATTATTCTCAGAGACTGAATGTTAATTGATTTTATGTGCATGTTAAAAAGCCAATCAATGTTAGGCTTGTAGCAAAATAACAGGACAAAGAATAATATACGAAGCAGACCGTGGTCAAATGTGGAAAGCATATAATCTTATCACTGAAAATATCTAGTTTAAGGGACATACTTTTTGTTTTCCAGTTTGGTGCCCATAAACTCTGATGGAGTCTCTTCAGTTTCACTCTGAACAGTTAGAGGTATGTGCTAACTTTTTTTAAACAAAAGGAAACCAACTTTATAAACTTACTTTTTTTAACTGAAATGAAATTCGTGTACAAAAAATTAACTATTTTAAAGTGTGTGATTCAGTGCCATTTAGTACGTTGACAATGTTGTGCAACTATCACTATCTGGTTTAGAACTATAAAGTTTTAAAAGTGCGAAAATCTCAAATGCCCCTCAACAGATGAATGAAGACATAAAATGTGATATATCCATACAGTGTAATATCATTCAGCCATAAAAAAGGGTGGAATACTGATACATGCTATGATGTGCATGAACCTAGAAAAATTGCTAAATGACAAAAAAATACAGTAAGTCACATATTATGGTTCCATTTATATTAAAATGAACTGCCTACATTAGGAAAGTCCATAGAAACTTTATAATTGCTTATATGATGAGTGAGGGCTGACTTCTCCTTTAAGAACTATGGACTTTTGGCCCTAGCTGGTGTGGCTCAGTGGATTGAGTGCCAGCCTGTGAACCAAAGGGCTACTGGTTTTATTCCCAGTCAGGGCACGTGCCTGGGTTGTAGAATAGGTCCCCAGTAGGGGGCGTGTGGGAGGCAACCACACATTGATCTTTCTCCCTCTCTTTTTTCCTCCCTTCCCCTCTCTCTAAGAATAAATAAAATATCTATTTTTTTAAAAGAAGAACTGTGAATTTTTGTAAATGTAGGGACTATAACCTTATTCATCTGTGTTTCTTTGGCCCAAAACTTAGCTCCTAGCATGTAGAGAGAGACCCCATTCTATCAGTCAAGGCCCTTATCAGAGTAGATCCACCAGAATATATATTTTATATTTATAGGAATTTATCATAAGGACTTTGTAGGAGACTATTCTGCATGCCGTCCTCACCTGCACAGTGTGTGACAAGTATTTTCCAACTCCTTTCTATAAACCAGAAAAATGGGTCGGGCACTTTACCTACATGGTAATTTCATTATATCCTCATGATGATCCTATGACATAATTACAATTTTTATTGCCATTACAAAGATGAAGCAAGAGGGGCACAAATGATTAAATAGCACACCTGGCCTAGGTGGCGAAAATCTGAGCTAGAAAACAAAATGTAGGTCTATCCTGTTATAAAAACTCATGCTCTTTCCACTGTACCACACTGCCCCCCACGGCCCCACTTGGATCTTATCTGTTTTGTGTATAGGGATTTTTTTTTAATTCTTTCTTTTTTTCAGAAGTGGTGGTGGTGGGCATTCTTTTCTTCCCATGTAACTGTAACTGTTATTGTGAATGACCCAGCTCTGAAATGTGCACTTGTTCAGCCATGCCTGTCAAAGATGGTGTGAGGCTGAGCATCTGAAAATGGGATTTTTTTCCTTAGGAATGAACTGTTGTCTTCCTCCTAGTTCCTGTGCTCTGCCCTCTGCTGTTGAATCCACTCCCTTTCCTGCTCCCTATAATCTACCAGGAAGCCATGAACAAGTCAAATTCTGAAATATTTTTTATTCATCTCTTTGTTGATGAGCTGTACAAGTCTCCACCGAAATATGAGTCACTTTGCTGGGACAAAATATTTGATACTACCATAGAAGTCTTAATATATAACTTACATAGCCAAAGAGGCAGATGAAAGAACTGTGTACATTATTTGCCTAAGATAAGGCATGAAGTGTTACTAGCTAACATTTTAGCATTTACTATGAGCATGGCTCTGACCCAAAAGTCTTATATGGATTATCTCATTAATCTAAATGACCACCTAATGGAAGAGGTAAATATACACTGACATTTTTAAAATGAAAAATTTGATGCTTAGAGAGGTTAAAAAAATACTTGCTCAAAGACACAATAATTACAGTCAGGTCTGTTTGGTTGATTTCAAACTCTAGGTCTTAATTAGCATGAAACATCATTTAAACTCCTTAGTAAATTCTTCCTATTATTTAACAAATATTCATTAAATGAATGTCAAAACCATAATAGCAGGTTAAAAGACCAGGGCACAGGATAAAATGTGGAATATAGTCACAATCATGTTTGTTTGTTTGTTTGCATTCTAATAGCAGTTTTCAGCGCCAATTTCTGAAAGAGTAACATTTGATGGAGGAAAGCCTTTTTGAAGGGTCTTTCCCAAAAGCCTGGGAATGCAGTAATTTCCCCTCCAAAGACATTTACATGACTGTTAATTTTGTTTGAGTGGACAGCAATTAAATTAATCTCACAACTGCAAGTTTAATTGACTGAAGGTTTTAAGCTCACCCTCTTGCCTGCACAATTCATGTACACAAAACAAACTAGCAGAGAATAGGTCTTATTTTCATGAATTTCCCATTTTCATATAAGGAACTGTGAAGCATGGGGCCCAGAGAATGGAAGAATCCCACTCATGGCAGTAATATACTCATGGATGTTTCCTGCTGCTACTGCAGCAGATCCTCCCTCGGGCTATTTCAGACGTGCTTTTACTGTGTGTGCTATCATCTACACTCTCCCCTTCCTAACTTTTCCCCTCGTTTCATCTCAGACCTTTAGTGTCTGCATAGTGGAAGGGGTGTGAAGCTCGGACTGGACTGGGAGATGACATTCCCTAAAGAAAACAGAGCACCAGAAGGCTGGAGGCATGGTCAAAGTGATCATCTCTAAGATCAGTTATCTCCTTGTTTTCCCACACTGCCCATCAGATCCTGTCTGCAGTAGCCAGTGGGTGTCCACTCGGTCTAGGGTTCTGCTAGAGCACTTCTGGAACCTAGAGCTTCATTGAGACAACAATAGGGTCACACGAATGACGCCTTCACAACACAGGATGAGACCTATGTCTGGTTTCACATGGAGTTTAACTGAAGCTGCCTTTGTGGGTATCGCATGACATATGATAGGCAGATAGGCTCTGGTATAAGCTTCCATTCCTCCTTTGCTATGTGAATTGATTTGACTTCATGTGGCTTGGAGCATCATCTTTTGTAATAGTTTGGGTTTTGCTTTCATTGCTTGTACAGGGTCTACTGATTCTCTTTTCTTGCTTTTGTTTGTTTTTTGTTTTTTATTTTTACATTATTACCTGAAATCTGTTCTTATTTCATAGGCATACATAAAGTTTACTTTGTTAACTGAGTTGCTTAAAGGGGAATTACTATCCTTCAATTTTTCTGAAGATGATCCACTCCCAATTCTCCCCCGCCGAGGAGATCTGTCCTTCACACCTGGGCTCTGTGCTTTGGCCTCTCTGGTGTTTTTCCTGCCTCCTCCTGGCAGTCTGTGCCAGGTCTGTGCCTTCCATGTCGAACGACTACCATGCGCTACCTCTCCCCTTCACAGTCCTCTTGCAAACTGGAGCAAGCATCTCCATTTACCAATAGGAAACTGAGACTCCAAGAAATGCAGCACCTTTTCTAAGGTCGCACTTTGGGATTCACATTTAACCCTATCCGGTTTTAAAGCTCAGAGTGACTGAAAGGATGTGCTTATCCATTTCCCATTGTAGCAAGGAAAGTAACTGTTAGAATGGAAGAAAGTACACAATGATCATGCAGAATGGGTCTCCGTGTCCGACCACTTGGGCGCAAACCCTGGCTCCACTGTTGTTTTCTGGTGAACTCTGAGTAGGTGACTTAAATGCTCTCAGCCATAGTTTCCTCATCTCTAGAATGGATGTAATTATATTAGCAAACTTTCTGGAATATTGGGAGGACTAAACGTGATATCACGTGTGAAATCACTGTTCAGAGCAGTGACTGGTATATGGGCAGGGTTCGATACATGCTACCTGTGACTACTGTTGTCCTTGCTGTCTCCTAACTTAACAGCAGTTCATTAAACAGAGCCATTGGCATCCTGACACATACTCTGAAGCAACGGATGTCCTTCGTGACTTTGGGCGTTCAGAGGTTTCAGGGCTTAACCATTTCATGCCCTCTGTTGCACGGGGCCATGTCTACGTTGGAAACAGAGGAATGTTTTTTTTTTTTTCAAATTAGTGCTTTTCAAGCTCTGGTAATATCACCACTTCCTTTCTGTCCTGACTCTGTTTTTAAATATGAAGTGGAGTATTTACCAATTACCACACAACGAATGGAGCAGCCTCATCCTATAAAACCCCATTCCTGGAAAACAACCTTGGCTTGGCTTTAGCCATTCTAAATGTGAGGACTGGAGTCCAAAATTGACTCCTTGGAAAGGCTGACCAGACAGCAGTTAACAAATCACCGTCCAGCAGGAAGAATTCCCGGACAAGCTGGGCAGAATCAGGGCTCTCACTTCCCATAAATCTCCCACCAGCCATTGCCCTTCTTTCTGGGAACCGCCGCCATCGCTTTCCGCTTTCTCTCCCGCCCTCCCTCCCATCCTGCTTCCTTCCTTTCTTACCTTCTGTTAGGGAATTAAAGCAGACAGGAAAGTCAAATACAAAACTAACCCTTTGGTATGCCCCGTGTCTTTAACAGGAAGGTGCTGTGTACATATAAACGTGGAAAGTTAGGGCCTCAGGGGCGGGGCGGTGTCTGGTCCTGCTCTGGATGACACCTGAGACACCGAGAACTTCCCCCTCTGCCAAGGCCAGAGTGCCCAAGGAGGGTCCTGTTCTCAAAACAGACGGACAGACAGACAGACAGACATGTCTGTGGGTGCTAATCCTACTCAGTGCTCTATGGCACTGGCTACAATACCTCAGATATATTTGGAGAAAATTATATTGAAATAATAATCATAAAAATAATTCAACAAATTGGGCCTTCCATTTCGGTTGTAGGGACGATCTCTGCTGAAGGAGAGGGAGGAGGCCCGGGGCCTTCACCAACACTCTGCACCCTGTTTCACTGCATCACATCCGTTAAATTCACAGTGGTCTTAACCACCTAAAACACAGAGGTGGATGCTAAACGGCGCCCTTCTGAATTGAGCACTTCCTGGTGTTTGTCAGTGCTGGAACATTCCTCACCTTGGTGAGGTGAGTCAGCCTTTCCCAGTTCTCTATTTAGCTCGTTAACTGAGCTGTCCCTTGGCCAGTGGTTTCCAAACACAGGACAGAAGTTCGCTGGTATGGGGTAAAATGTGAAAAATAAGGATAAAGTAGGGACTCTTTCTTAGGGCTAAATTATTTTTGTGAAATGAAGGCCATTTACTCTAAGATTATGTAATTCCTATATTTTGTGACAAGGAGTTCTTTCTTTTATGAAACAATTTGCAAAGAGGAAAATCAGGGAACCGTGGCCTCAGACTTTGGGAACCGTGAAAGGGAGCGACTGCTGTAAGCTACACATGGTGTGTGCCTGTGTGTGCCTGTGTGTGAGTGTGTGTGTGTTCAGAGCCAGGCACCCACCTCCAGGGACCGTGTGACTGGACACTCCCTAAAGGAAGCTTCTAATGGGGTCTTCAGTGGGGAGTATCAGTCTCAGTCAGGTGGCTGCTAAAGCAGAAGCATTCCTGGAACAGAAGAGGCAACTAGTCCGTCATCACAAACAAGCCTTTAATCATCACACTGCCCTTTGGTGATGCACTTCTTCCTCTGAGCTGCATTTAGTGTCATTTTGTAATCTGACTTCCCCTAAGTAAAATTATTCCCTGAGGATAGCCTTGATGAGTAACCAACAACTTAACACAGGAAACAAATAAAAAGAAAACATGCTGTGACAATGTTCTCAATAATAATGCTACACTAAATAACCAGCAAGGCTCAAGTTTTCTAGAAAACAGAATACATGGCAAGGCTTGACTGATAATGTTTTATTGGGAAGTACAAGCTCAGGATAGCAAAAAAAGAAGAGAGAGAGAGAGAGGGAGAGAAGTACTTTCAGGTAATGCATTTAATAAGAGCAACAGAAATAAAACAAATTATTGATCTAATGAAAATTTTGAGAAGCTGCTTTTAAATGCTATTACTGGATGTACTTAGAGTTTACATGATAAATAAGTGACTACATTGCTCAGGAAAGTGAATGACTGGCCTTGGTTTGTGTAGCTGAGGAGTGGCAGAGCAGGATTCAAAGTCAGGCTTACCCCCCCCGCCCCGCGCTGATGGGCTTCCTGTTCCTGCAGTTTGGCAGTGGAGGGCTTTTATAGAACACCTGGCAGCAGCATTATTATTCCAGCATTGGAGGAGGAGGAAATGGGTGCACGGGAGAGCCTAGTAGTCTGTCTAAAAACAAGCTAGCAAATCAAATCCAACAATGTATAAAGAGAATTGTACACTTTGACCAAGTGGAATTTATTCTATGAATGCAAGGCTGGTTCAACATTTGAAAATCAACTAATGTAATCTGCATGGATGAACCTGGAGACTATTATGCTAAGTGAAATAAACCAGTCAGTCAAAGAAAAATACCACATGATCTCACTTATATGTGCCATCCAATGAACAAAATAAACTAATAAAATGAAAACAGAACCATAGACCCATGGAACAGACTGACAGCTCTTGAAGGGGAGGGGGGACTGTGGGAAAGAAGGTAAAAGGATAACCAAAGACCATATATGCACGTCCATGGACACGGACAACAGTGTGGGAATTGTAGGGGTTGGGGGAGGGAGCAAAAGCGGAAAAAGTGGGGACAGCTGTAATAGTATAAACAATAAAAGACAATAAAATCAATTAATGTAATCTATTGTATCAGTAGGCTAAAAAGAAAAGTCAGCTTGATAAAATACCCACAGCAAACATCATATTTAATGGTGAGAAACTAAGATTTTCCACTAACATTAGGAAGGAGGTAAGAGTGTCTTCTCTCACTGCTTCCTTTTAACATTGTACGGGAAGTCCTAGCTAATGCATTAAGGCAAAAAAGGAAAAAGTGTGTAAAGATTGGGAAAGAAGTAACACTCATTGTTTGCACATAACAGTATTGTCCATGTGAATAGTCCAAAAGAATTAACAAAAACACTTCTGGAACTAATAAGTAATTATAGCAAGATCGTAGGGTAAGTTAAAAACAAAATAGCATTTACATTAGTGCCTCAAATAATACAATAAATTAACTAAAATTGGATCACAGACCTACATGTAAAATGAAAAGCTATAAAATTCCTAGAAGATAATATTAATAGTAGAAACTCTGGATATCTTGGGTTTGGTCATGACTTTTTGGCTATAACACCAAAGATATGGTTCTTGAAAGATCTGATTGATAAGTTCAATTTTTCTATTAACCAAAAATTGACCTAAAAATTAAAGTCTGTTTTTTGAAAACTGTAATAGACAGTGTGTTGGTGGGAATGATATTTTAATTAAAAAAAAATAGAGTAGCAGACCTCTAGAAAGAGCACACGGGGAGCATGGAGAATTGTTTTTAAACCCTCTTCTGCAACTGGTCAGCAGTTCCTTGGGAGGGGAACAACCTTCCTAGGCTTCACTTCCTCATAGAAAAAAGAAGCAGGTAGAACAGATCATCTCTAAGGTCCCTTTGCCCCTCCCCTTACTCAGTTTTGGAACAAAGCAATCAAGACAACTCTTGGGGAGCTCACATCAGTGGTGAGACTCCTGAGGAGCCGAATGGGTCCACTGGTCTCAAATGATCCCCTTCCCTACCTGATGTATTACAGAGCCACATTTTTTTGTGTTATAAAGTCCATCACCTGGCACATACTAAAATAAGGGATTATTCCTAGCCCCAACCCTGCTCCTCAGTATAGTTATCCTTAGAAACTATTATATCTTAAGGCATAATGATAATCAGCATGTATTTTGTCAGGGTAGGGAAGTCAGAGCAAAAGTTGGCATATATCAGGTATTCAATATATTTGTTAAATAAATGGATGGGTGAATCAATAATTGTAAAGAAGAGGAATTCAGGGGTAAAAAGAGCTGCAGGTGCACAGAACTGTGTTGAAATCACGGAAAGAAGGAGGAGTCCTAGACAAGGGTGTAAGGGGAGACTCTCCAAACATAGATTTGCCTTATTCACACTTATGCCTGGGACTCACCCATCCCCATGCTTTATCATTCATTTATTAAGCTACTACTCTGTGCCAGAAACTCTACTCAGCTTCAGGGGCATAATGGTGAATGAACAAGAGGGATTGATCTCTTCCTCACAGTGCGATTTGACTACATGCCCACACAGCTGAGTAGATACCAGGCTTCTGTCCACTTTCCTACTCTGGACAAGCTTATGTACTCATACCAAACTCAAGAGGGAGTTTAACTGTTCCTTTCATCCAGCTTCCCAACCTTGCCTGCTTTGAAGGCAAGCTCAAGTAAAAGCTTTTTCTTGGTCTCCCTACTGTGAATAAATGCTGCCCCCTTCTGGAACATTGACAGAAGTATAAAAGAGTAACTTCTAGCAGTAAAAAGTTCTGAAGTTAGGGTTAGAGAGGACTTAACTTAAACCTAATTGTTTTATCAGTGGGAGTTCGATGCTTGGGAAGGTCACCTTTCCTGTCCATATTTCAGAAGAGAAGAGAGTAGCAGCGGGGAACAAGAGGGAGGCCTGGAACCCGTGCTCGCAGAATCATTTCATGGTACTTCCTTTCGAGTTTACTAGACTGGGGGCATGGTTGTAGATGCATTTATTGCTCCTGCATATGTACCTATCTATACATTTCCCCTTCACCTTCCATCACATTAAGTCTGTGTTTTCATCTCGTGCCTACTCTTCTTAAGGACTCAAAGTGGGTTAAGAGCTTTCTCAACCGGTTTCTCTGTTTGATTGTCTGTGTCTTCTGAATTTTTGTCTGACTGTCTGATATCTTCTATAGGTTTCTGGATAAGGGAGAGTAAAGTCCGCTCCTTATTTATGAACTTAGGTCTGTAATTTGGAGCAAACCTCACGGCGTCTTCTCTTCCACCCAGATATCACTCACAACCATGTATTGCCTACTTACTACGATGTGTTAGATGTTGTGAATACGCGTGCTAAAAAAGACGAGCTCTCTTTTCCCCATGAGTTATCATTTACTGGGAAGACAGAAACTAAGAGCAAACTGACAGAAACCAGAGGGGAGGTGGGAGGGGATAATGGGGGCCAAGGGGAAGGGTTTTCAGGAACATGTATAAAGGACACATGGACAAAACCAAAGGGGTGGTAGGATCGAGGGTGGGAAGTGGGGATGACTAGTGTTGGGGGGAGTGGCGGGGGGAATGGAGACAACTGTACTTGAACAACAATTTGAAAAAAGAAAAGTCAGCAAATGACCAGGCAGTGTGAAGAGGGCCCTGGGAGAGGAATTCTCGGAGCAGGGAAGGAGGTGTCTCACCCACACTGCCGGAGGGTGGAGGCTGACTGGAAGCCATGGTGCCTTACCATCCAGTGTTTTGGGATTACCTGTGGAATATGGGTCATACAAATGTCAAACTGCAAGCAGACTTTCAGAGACATTTCTATTCAAATCTCTGGCCCTTAAGAGGCCTCAGAGATTTGTAAATCTGAAAGTAAAAATATCTCCTCAGTGATCACTGAAACTCAAAAATATAAACACCTGATATATTAGACCAAATTTTATATGTCAAATCATTCAGAAATATCACTTTTAATACAGTTGTGATAGTGTTTCATTTTCTTTATATCTAGTTGTATAATTGATATGGGGCTTAAATTAGCTCCATAGTTTGTAAAGCCCTTTGCTTTACTGAGGATCTGTACTAACTTGAGATTAGCAAATTCTGTAGGCTGCCCCATAAAGAAAAAGCAAAAAAAAAAAAAAAGGAGAAAACACCTAAAAGTGGAAGATGAAATCAGTGAATTTATGCTTGCAAAGTACTCCGAAAATGGCTACTTATCAATTAACAATGCCTCAAAGTCTGTTTTAGGGTATTATGGTAGAATGCATATTTAGTTAAGAGAAATTTGATGAGGAGAGAAAGAAAGGTAGTTAATTCTCAACTAGGTCTTGGGCAGGTTGTTTCATCCCTCCGCTATCCAGAAACAAGGCAGCCTGTAGCTCACGTGGCATCTTTGTGCTAATTAGAAAAGGCGCCCCCTCTGGGTGTGTGTAGCCCCACCCACACTAGGTTTGGTGAACAGAATGTGGGATGGATCTCAGCCCTCTCTTGCCCCTTAGTCCGGTCTCTTTAATGAGCTGCTTAAGGATATGCAGAGGCCCTGGCCAGATACCTCAACAGTAAAAAGATTATACCTGTTTTGTGAACCTCCCAAGGTTGCCGTGGGGATCTCATAAAAAAAAGATGTACCATACATACATACATACATACACATATTATATTATACAGAATCTAATGTTCCATATTTGGAAGAGAGTTTGTTATATCAACAATCACAAACACTCTCACTAGAGAATCTCAGAAGAGAACTTGCTGTTGCTAATGAGACATCTGCTATGAATGTCATTAAGAGTGGCCAGAGAATGTCCATGTTCTATGTGGAGCACTGCATGAATTTCCTGGAAACTTTCTTTGGTTTGTGACCAAACTTCCAAACAGCCAACCACAGCCTTTTCAGGGGATTCTGAATCCCGTTGCCTGATCTGCACGTGGCTATAGGCAGAGGGCTGTGCAGGCAGCTAACAGCAGCAGGCGCCGAGAGTCCCCACTGACCCAAAACAGACAGGAGAGATGCCAGCAGAGCCCAGGCTCTCTTCTCCTTTTTGTATTCCTTCTCTTCCCAAACCTCTGCCTTCCCCTCCGGAATTAACTCATCATGGATCTGTTTCAAAAATATTTCCAGTAACTAGGTGTTAAGTTTTATGGCTATTTAACTTAGGAAAATTTAAATTACTACAGTAAAGTTAATTATTTTTCCCCTTAGGCCAAAGCTAAAGTAGATACTAATTTCACACCAACACACACACATAGAACACACGTGCATGTGTGCTCGCACACACATTCAAACACACTAGGCATGCTCCCACCTTCGGGTCTGTGAGCTTACAGTGTTTCTGCCTGAAACGCTCTTCTCTATGCATCCACATGAATAACACCTCCCCTTCTTTAATTCTTTGTGGTTTGGTTTAATGGCACTGATGTGCAATGCATACTTACTGACTTGAATTGAACACTGAAGGCAGTGGGACTCATTGACATATAAGGTATTTTAAACAATTTTTTTTGCAAATTACTTGAAAAGATCTCTAAAATTATGTCTTCTATAAAGGCAAATATTCAATATATTCCATTATTTATATGTAGCTTTAAGTGAGTTATCAGTATTTTTTCCAAATACTTATGCTCACCAACAATCTGGCAGATCAGCCAACTCCTTGCTATTAACTTCTAGAGTTATCTTGTGTATGTGTGTTTGTGAGCACATGCACACACATGGACACACATGTGTAAGAATACCTGAAATTCTTGGGGACACCCAAAGCACTAGGAGAGAAGACTAAGATGAAATAAGTAAATGGGCCAACGGGTGGATGAGAAGCCACCTTCATCTAGAGGCAGCAGGCAGCTATTCCTCTTGCAGATTTGAAGTGCTGCTTCTCACAGACCTCTTCAATTATCCCCTGGTCCCAGCGCTTTCCAAAGGGATCTTCGACATCACTGGGCCTGGCCAAATGATGGAAGTCTGTTTTAAAAAGGCAAGCACACTAAAATTTTAGCGGTGAGTTTAAAGTCTACGTAGGCAATCTCTCAAGTCCTCTGTAGACCATAATGTTGTTCCAAAGCCTGTAGCTACATCATGTAGTTTATTAGAGCAATAATTGTATGTTGAGCAAACAATTAATTACGTTATTGGACTGAAGAAGTTTGTTTGCCTGTGTCTATCAAAGCCCAATGAGACACAAGCAGGAATTTGCCCCCAAGAAAGTCAGGATTTATGGAGGAGAGGGTGCCATGCCTGGGGTCACAGGTGAGCTAATGCTCAAAGACTGGGCTTCCCTGGTAGCTTCCAGGGGATGGGTTATACAGGGGAAAAGTCATTAGTTATAGTGACTAAAGGAGTTCGGGTTGTGGTCTCTGCTGATTGGTTGGTGCTAGGGTATGGGTAATTGATTACTGCATCTGGTCCTGATGTCAGCCATGGAGTCTTTCTGCCCAGTTTTGCAAGGATTTGTTCAGTAGGGTCATTCCACTTTCCTGGGTCCGGAGCTGACCAGAAGCTCATTGTCCTGAGGGCTGAATGATAAGCAAGGGGGAGGGAGGTCAGTTAGAGCACTGGGTGAGGACGGTGTGAGTCAAAGAAAAAAAAAACAAAATAAAAGCCCAGCTTAAAGAAAATAATTCTGGGTAGTTACAATTATAATCATGGCAAGTCCTGTAAAGTGTGAGTATAGAACTCATGTGAGCAGGCCTCAGGGAAACAGTACCTAGGCTAGGGAAGTGCACTCAAGGCAAGAACTTGGAGCTTTGCAATAGGCAGAGGAAACAAGTCTCTGGAAAAGGGAACTCTAGGGCTAAGACTCTGCGATAAGAAGGACCAGGGTGCATTCTCAGAACTGAAAGAAATGCTGGCCTGTGGTCAATAGCCTGATTATATTGTACAACAACTATATTCTGAAGGTGAGAGAGGTATGAAACGATTTCTAAGAAGAGGGATGACTTGACCTGAATTGTATTTTTTCCAATATTTTTAAAATATTTGAAATGATCACAAACATACAGAATAGGTGCAAGTATAGGAAAGAAACCTATTTTTTTTCTGAAGTCGTTTAAATGTAATGTAGTGACCTGTTTACTTCAAATATGTTCACTGTGTATTTTTTACAAACAAGACATTCTCTTATGTAAACACAATATAATCACCAGAGCCGGGGAATTAATATTGACACATACTATCAACTAATCCTCAAAACCCAATCAAGTTTCACCAGTTGTCCCAATAATGTCCTTATAGTATAAAGATCTGAGTTGAAATCCAATAATTCAGTTGTCACGTTTCTTTAGATTTCTTCAGTTTGGAGAAGGTTCTAATAGTTCCTTGAATTTCATGACTCTGAGGCTTTTGAAGGTTGCAGGTGAACTATTTTACAGAATGCTTCTCAGTTTAGGCTGTCTGTGGTTTCCTCATGATCAGATCAGGTTAAGTCCTCAGGTTATTCACCTTCGCAGGAACTCAGTAAAGCGATGCTGTATTCTCATTGCATCCCATCAGATGTCACACGATGTCCATGTGCCCCATTACTAATGATACTTACTTTGATCACACCAGGATACTCCCTTACACCCTGTGTGAATGCCCTTTTCAAGCTGCTTTAGCTCTGACATTCCAGGCCATGGCCTTGAGTCAGAAATATACCTTCTATACTCACGGAACAGCCAGGAGGCCAGGGCGCTTTGAACGGAGTGAGTGGACGGGACCAAGCGGGGCAGCCAGACTGTACAAGGCCCAGGGCCATTTTAAAGACTTAGGCTTTTGTTCTAAGTGAGACGGGGAGCCATTGGAGGTGTCCCGCGACATGATCTGATTTATGTTTTAGAAGAGTCCCTCTGGCTGCTACACTGGCCAGATGAAAGAGGGACATGGTTAGTAACACTATGCAGTGCATTAATACAGTGTATTGGTGTAACTTTTGGATAGACTTTAAAGTAAATAAACATACATGTGAGCGTGCTCAGATTATGTCATCTATAGTGGTACACAATTTAGAACGTCTGAAAATTCATTGTTCACAGTAACAAAAAAGCAGGCAAGTGGCTGGTATCACCTGAGAAGCAGGTAGACCTCTTTAATGCCTAGGTTCAAAGAGCTGACTGGTAGCAACACCTGCTAGAAACCAGATGCCTGTGATATGCTAGGATTTCTACAGCACCGACAGGAAGAAAGAAATTAGGGCAGGATTCAGCTCTTGATTGTGTGTGGGTGCTCTGTGTAAAGATTTGAAGCTAAAATGCTAGTATGTGAATTTTTTTACTTGATAATGTTTTTCTATACTCATCATTTTAAAAACATGAGGTTATGCAACATTTAATAATGTGGTATTGACATGAATATTGTACATTTTCCATTCTATTTACACATGCCATTGATGTTCCTGAAGTTAGTATTTTTTTAGAAATAGAAAATAATCCCAAAACAGGTAATGAATGAAATGTGCCCATTAGAGCACACTACAAAGGCAGCTATTGATCCCATTTTGTGTATCTACTTATATCCCTGTAATCATATATGCAGTGTCCCAATAAGATCACACAAGTTATTTATGCAAATTTTAAACATACAGTAGTGTGTTGATAAGCATTTATCAGTTTGCTACCTTAAATTTGTCCTCTAACATATTAAAATATAGTACTTTAAGATGTTTGACTCTGATTTTTTTAATATAATTTCCCCTGACATTTTTTAATGAGGATAAAATAAATTGGGGAGATACACAAACACACAGGCATATATATTTAGAAGATAGGATCAGTTCCCTAAATTGTTTTTTTTATAATAATAGGCACTATATAATGATCATCTACCAATTTTTGTTAATTAATATATAATTTCACTAAAGTTTTTTACAGGAGTATATGATTCTCTCATATGATAATTTTTGGACCAGTCTTCTGTTTTGGTAGCTCTTCATTGTTTAGGATTTATTGACTATAAGGGCACTTACACCCCATCTTTGTTGACATGTCTTTGTGCACTTGACTAATTGTATTCTTATTGTTACTAATCGAATGGGGGCTGCACATTTTCCCAGGTGTCCTTATTTCACAGAAAGTTAAAGAATAAATTCAATGTTTTTATGTTTAATATATGTGGTTTTGTAGTGGAGTAGAATTTTTAAAATGTGTCCATTTTAAATATAAAACTGGAATTTTTTAATGAAATTTTAAGATGTCAGCCGGCTGCTTTGAACTTGGGGAGGCTAGCAGGGGAGTAAGTAGAAAGGTGTGTAGGGATGAAAGGCAGTCACATTCACTTGCATCATCAAAGTTTCTTTGGTGAGTAAGCTTGAGAAGCATTTAAGATAAGCTCTGAAAGAACTTTTGGATGAAACAGCGTGTACAATGCATTCCCATGATTTTTTTTCTCCATATTGCCAATGTTTCCCTAGACAAGTTGTCCCACTTTGCTCCATATCTGTAAAAATTATTTCAGTTTGTTGGAGGGTGGTATAGCCTTCCCCTGACTATGATATTTAAAAATATATTTTAAAGAGGAAAACATCATGAGCAAAAATGCAGGTTTCAACATAATTTTTCCTCCTTATCTTTATGTCATCTTAAGATGTTGTTCATACACAACGTCTTTGAAGCCTTAGCTAATTTTCAGTGCATAGAATTTTGTTCTTTCTCTGACCTATAAATAGGCAAGATTAAAGCAAATTTCAAAATTACTGCATGAGGGTGGTCAGACCAGCTGTGCCCAGATTTTAAAAAAAGAAAACAACTATTTAAGAGAATCCAAATTTATTTTATTTTAAAAATTTTTGTTGGTTAAATCTATTTTAAAATGAAATCATCACATTCTGCATTGACTTTCATTAAGAAAAAAATAACTGTTGTAGCTATTCAGACAGCTGTCAGTGCAGCTACAGTTGGAAATGAATTTTGTTCCGTGAGCATGGCAATGAAAACTGTTGAGTACAAGTACTGTGGGAAATGTTTTTTTTTTCCAGAGTATTTTTTTAAGATTTTAGTTGTTTATTTTTAGAGAGGGGAAGGAAGAGCAAAAGAGAGGGAGAGAAATATCGACGTGTGGTTGGCTCTCCTGTGCCCCCTACTGGGGACCTGGCCCACAACCCAGGCATGTGCGCTAGACTGGGAATTGAATCAGTGACCCTTTGGTTCACAGGTTAGCATTCAGTCCACTGAGCCACACCAGCCACGGCAGGAAATGTTTAAATAATAGCCTAAATTCAATCTGGAATTAGAAAGGACGTGGGCATTATACCAGTTATGAGATGCCTCCTTTTGTAATTCATTAAAGTGCCTTTCTCTTATCAGTGCCTTTCTTTTATACTTCCTGAATGATTGGTTTGATGATACCTGTAGTCATACAAATTTGTTAAGTTACAATTATGATGTAAATGCTAACAAATAAGATAGACAATAAACTTTCTGTGACTGGGACAGGCTTCTCTTTATATCCCTAATTTTTTGCACAGTATCTAGCATAAAAAAGAAACCCAGTATAAGGTTTTGAATAGGTGAAATGAAGCATGTGGCCCCAACATTATGATATAAAATTAAAATGTCTACTTCAGAAATGATAAAATCCAGCACTCATTTATTTAAAAAAAAACAAAACTCCCAGCAAAGTGGGAATAGAGAGAAAAAACCTAAACATAAAAAAGTCCATATATAACAAACCCATTGCCAGCATCATATTCAAAAGGCAAAAACTACAAGCTTTCCCCTTAAGACCAGAGCAAGACACGGATGTCCACTTTCACCTCTCTGATTCAACATAGTACTGGAAGTCCTAGCCACAGCAATCAGACAAGGAGAAGAAATAAAAGGCATCCAAATTGGCAAGGAAGAAGTAAAATTGTCTTTATTTTCAGATGTCAAGATACTATACATAGAGAATCCCAAAGATTCCACCAAGAAATGACTAGAACTAAAAAATGAATTCGTCAACGTAGCAGGATACAAAATTAATATCCAGAAACCAGTTGTGTTTCTATATGCCAATAACAAACTAACAAACAGGTAAATTAAGAAAACAATCCCGTTTACAATTGTTTCAAAAAGAATAAAATACCTAGGAATAACCCTGACCAAGGATGTAAAAGACCTGTACTCAAAACTATAAGACACTGAAGAAAGAAATAGAAGATATAAATAAGTGGAAGCACATACTGTGTTCAGGGATAGGAAGAATTAACATCATTAAAACGTCCATACTACCCAGAGCAATCTATAAATTCAACACAATTCCTATCAAGATTCCAATCACATACTTCACAAAACTAGAATAAATATTTCAAAAATTTCTATGGACCTCAAAAGGCCCCACATAGCAACTATGATCCTGAGAAAGAACAAAGTTGGAGGACTCACTCTACCTAATATCAAACTACACTATGCCACTATAGTAATCACAACAGCATAGTACTGAAATAAAAACAGACACATAGATCAATGGAACAGAATAGAGAGCCCAGAAATAAACCCACACCTTTATAGTCAATTAATATTCAACAGAGGAAGCAAGCACATAGAATGGGCTAAAGATAATTTATTCAATAAATGATATGGGGAAAATTGGACAGTAACATGCAGAAAAATGAAACTAAACCACCTTCTTACACCACACACAAGAATAAATTAAAAATGGATTAAAGACTTAAATGTTAGACCATAAAAATCCTAGAAGAACACATAGGCAGTAAAATCTTGGACCTCGCTCACAGAAATTTTTTTATTGGATATATCTCCCCAGACAAGGGAAACAAAGAAAAAAATAAACAAACAGGACTACATCAAACTAAAAAGTTTCTGCACAGCAAAGGAAAACAACAATGGGATAAAAAGACAACCCACAGAGTGGGAGAACATATTGGCCAACACATCTGATAAGGAATTAATATCCACAATTTATAAAGAACTTACGAAACTCAACACCAAAAAAAAAAAAAAAAAGACAACCCAATTAAAAAATGGACCAAGCACCCGAATAGACATTTCTCCAGAGAGGACATACAGATGGCCAATAGACATGTGAAAAGATGTTCAATGTCACTAATCATTAGAGAAATGCAAATGAAAACCACAATGGATTATCATCTCACACCTGTCAGAATGGCTGTCATCAGTAAGTCGACAAACAAGTGCTGGCAAGGATGTGGAGAAAGGGGAACACTTTTGCACTGTTGGTGGGGATGCAGATTGTGGAAATAAAATTCCCTCTGAAGAAATGTCTACTTCAGAGATGATTTTCCAATTTTTCATTTAATCTGCATTAATTGAATGCCTACTATGAGTCAGGTAGTGGTGATAAATAAACCAGGCAGGGTCCCCAATGTCTGCATCCAAGAAACTTACAGTATTAATTTTGCTAATAAGACTAGCTCCCTAAATCCCATCTTGTCTTGTCCTCTTGATTAAGAAAAGTAATCTATTTATGAATCTTATCAAATCACCACTGGGATACATTAGCCTAGAATGATACTAAAAATTAGTAACGACAGTCACTCCACTCTTCTCTGCCCTTCCTTGCTCTAATGACACTGGTCCTCTTTCTGTGTTCAGATTGCCCAACCACTTTCCATTCTTAGGGCTTTTGTATTTGCTTTTCCATCCATCTGGCATATTCTGCCTCAGATCTTCTCGCTCAGGATTTGGGTTAAATAGCGTGTCCTCAGAGAGGGTTTCCTGTGGCCTTCCTGTTTTCCTTCCCCCGCCTCACCTGTTCATCCTGCTCCACTCCGTCACCCCGAACTGTTGTATTTTCTTCAGAGCAGTAGTGGCTTTTTGAGGTTGTATTGTCTATTTGTCTGTTTATTATTTCCTCACACAGATTATAAATTCCATGATAGCAAGGCTTTTTATGAACACAAATCTTTATTGCTCACCATTATATTACATTTTATAGAAGAGCAACCCACCAGTTCATCAGGACAGTTAAGTTCCCTTATCAGTTTTTTTTGTTTTGTTTTTTGCTATTTTGGATGATAACTATGTGCCTGAAACTGGAAATACAGAGTTCAAGGGAACATAACACTAGTTATTATTTTTGTATTACAAAAATAGAGATTTAAAATTAAAACAACTTAGACAAAGATCTGAACAGGAAAGTCTCTTTGCCACTGGTTGCATTTCCCTTTAACTTTCAAAGGTTTCTGTTTTAAATGCTTCCAGTAGTTACCACAGGACCTCTGGTGGATTTTCTTATAGCTTCACTGATGCCTAATTGAGATGAAATCAACTTCACGTTCAGAGTATGCAATTTGACATTACGGTATTTGTATGTGCCCGTGAAATCAACATTGTGATAAAAAAATGGACCACATCTATCACTTCCTATCCTTCCCTGTCCCCACCCCTGATTTCTGGCCACCCATTGATCTGCTTGCTGCTGCCTTACATTATTTTGCATTTCCGAGAACTGTATACAATTGAAGCATATAGTATACAGGTTATGACTTCTTTATCTGACTTCTTTCACTCAGCATGCTTATTCAGCAATTTTTCAATGTATGGAATGTAATAATTCATTGTTAAGAAATGTGCTCTTGGTGGTGAATCTAAGAAATTTTTACCTGCCCTGGCCAGATAGCTCAGAATGTTAGAGCATCATCCTGATACACAGGTTGCAGATTTGATCCCCAGTCAGGGCACATGCCAGAGGCAACCAATGAATGCATAAAGAAGTGGAACAACAAATCGATATTTCTCTCTCTCACCCTCCTTCTCTCTTTAAAATGAATAATTTTTTTAAAAAATAAATATTTACTTAACCAAAGGTCACATATGTTGTCTTCTATGTATTATTCCAGGTATTTTTTTAGCTTTAGATTGTACATTTAGGCTACAATCAATTTTGAGTTGTGGTGAACCTTTGTGATTATACAATTTAAGGTCCTCCTGAGTTAAATTAAAAGCCTTAATTTAATTACATCTAAAATCACCATTTTGCTTTGTAAGGTAAAATAATCACAGGATCCAGGGACTAGGACATGGGCATCTTTGGAGGAGGTGTTATTATTCTGCCTGCTTACAAATTTAGATTTTTGTAAGCAAATATTTTTGGATTTTTTATGTTATACAAGTGACCTCCACATAGCTCTAAAACAGGTTAATATGGGGGAAATCTTGGGATGAAGGACTGAGCACTCAACAAAGCTTTACCACCAAAAAGCTCACCCAGTTTGTAGACGAAAGAGCATGGCCTTTGGAGTAACTGGGGTTTGGATTTGAATCCTCAATTTTCCCATTACTCTCAGAACAACATTGGACAAGTTAATTTTCTCTCCACTTTCAGGTTTCTCATTTAATAATAGGGTAGTGACGCTTATCCGATAGGGTTCTTTCGAGGACTAAAGAGGTGATGGAGGTTAAATGCCTGGATAGCACTTGGCGCATAAAATGTATGATGATTTACATTTCTCTCAGAAACCTTTGCTTCCATTAGACTATATTTTTGTGGACCAAGAACATGATTCATTTATTCCAGATGCTTATGTTATTGGTTTATGTGCACTGAAATCATTAATCTTTATGTTAATATCATGGCTAAGCATATGTTAGGAGAGAGGTTAGGAGTTGTAGACCCGTAGGTCTAAATCATGTCGGTAAGTGTTGCTCTGTGAGATCAGGTTATTTGCTTATGTCTCAGTGTTTCCATCTCCTGAGTGAGGAGGGTACTGGGACCTCCTTACCTCACGGCGTTGCTGTGGGGACAATGGAAGCGCACATGAAGTGCTTATCACAGGCCTGAGCACACAAGCATCCTGTCCTAGGTGGGTAGGCTTTGGGGTGCAGTAATTAATTTGGCCCTTAGGGGGAGCTCCATGTGAGTGAGAAGCCCATGAAGCCCTTGAGCTAGCTACGTGATGCTTGTTTCCTTGGATTCTGTTTTTAGCAAAACTGCTCAGGAGTGATTTAAATTGCACAGATTCGCAGCCATGTGACATTATATATGCGTCTTTAAAATCTGAAGCAGAACATCAATTTAGTTTTATTCTGGGTTAACAACAATGATTGGAATTATTTTATGAAATGCTCTTAATGTCTTTGGCAAGATGAGAAAATTTAAATAATCTCAATTACAGAGTATCTTTCAGTGGCTGACCAAGACTGTAAATCCCATGATTTACAAATATGTTTTTGGCATATATATTTAGATTACACTAAAATAGCCAACGCAGCAATCATTTTTGAATCTTAACAAACCATAACCTTTCAAAGAAATTAATTCTTCCTGTGACAAAGATTGCTGAGGCAATAAACTATAAATGGTTTCACAGAAGCAAATTCAACTAGAAGAAAGTTACAACTTTCCAAATAACCCAGAGCAGCCTTAAACTTATTTTTGGCTTTGAAAAAATGGAAATATAAAATAAGAAAGATACCACACTAAACAGTAAAACCACAATGCAATATTAATGAGTTTAAAAAAAGATACACACAGCAAGAAATAAGATAATGTAGCCCTGGCCCATGTGGCTCAGTTGGCTGGAGCGTTTTTCCCATAAACTGAAGAGTTGTGGGTTCGACCTGGGTTGTGGGTTTGATACCTGGTCGGGAGGCAACCAATCGATGATTCTCTCTCACGTCCATGTGTTCCTCTCCCTTCCTCTCTCTCTGAAAGCAATGAAAAAATGTCCTCAGGTAAGCATAAAATAAAGAAAGAAACAGGATAATGTCGTTTTAAAACATTTCTCCTAAAGAAGTATTCAATTCAATTTTTAAAGCAACTCTCTGTGAACTATTTTTAAAACAAAGGAAGGAAATAATGTCTTATCTTTGACACTGTGAAACTTTATTTCACTGTGAACATACATTTGCAAGAGTTCAGTGAATTTTCTCTAGCACGATGAAGCACACTCCTTGGCCTGGCCCCACGCACGATATGTAACCACGCAGGAACTTCATTCCTCTAATAGGACTTTTTCCTTCATTCAAGCCAGCATTGTCCATTTTAAGAGCACCTTGAATCGCTTGCCTCCTTTCCACCAGATGCCTCCACCTTTGCAACACCGAATGTGCACTCCCTTAATCATTAAGCCCTCTGGACAACTGGGTTCTGGTTATCGGCAAACTACCTAAAGAGCAAAGCCTCAAGCCTATTGATCAAGACAACAGAGTTTCAGTCAAATTAAAGATAACATCTTGACCTCAGTTTTGTTTCAGCCCCTGGCCAGTGAAGGAGGAAGACCCTACAAACCCCATCCTTGTGGAACCAGGCAGAATGAAGCTATCTATGGCTGATGCTAACTACTCCCTTCCCTGGCCCCAAACAGTCAGTAGAGCCTAACTCCCTTAGTTGCCATTATTAATTTTCCCCCTATAAACACACCCTCTAGAAGCCATAAAGGAGCCAGGTTTTAGAGCATGATCTCACTTGTGTCCCTGGGCTTATCCTCATTAAATAAACCTTTATTTTCCTGTAAACTCCTCTTCGTGTCTTATTGGGCTTTGATGCGTGCATTTCCATAACACACTTTGCATTTTCAAAATCTCCACGTGGTCTGCTTTGTGATGCCTCCTGGTGAAGATTCCATTCTCTCCACCCTTGTTCATTGCTCTTTGGGCCATGTTCAAATATCCCATTTTCTTAATAATTCTCCCCAAATGTTCCTTCTACCCCTTCCCCACCCCATACATTTAATTCCTCATCACGTTTCCTCAAACACATGTTCTATTCCAGTTACTAGTTTATGGTCTTGTCTCCATGACTGAAATTTGAACTTTATGTGAGAAGAGGTTTATTTACTTCAGTATTCTCAGAACCTTCCAGGGTGCCCATAGTGTGTTAGGAAATTAAGTTGAGTTTTTATAGGGCTACGTACACAGGGGTGCCATGTATCCATGGGCATCTTTACGTCTGTGAGATGAGGACCCTTGATGATGAATTAAGTACATGGGGAACCTCACATACAGAACTAAGAGACCATTACACCCTTTCTTCTCTTTTCAGAAATAAAAAGTTGCTCATTATTATGTTCATTACAAGAAAATTCAATTTTTTAAAAAATGATTTTTAACATTTTATTTATTTTTATTGAATTTGTTGGGTGACATTGATTAATAAAATTAAATAGTTTTCAGGTATACAATTCTACAATACATCATCTGTATATTGTATTCTGTGTTTACCACCCCAAGATTCTTAATGTTTTAGACAAAAGCAGAACACGTAAAAATTATCCTAGATTCAAGCCTCTCATTAGGCCTACTTGGGAAGTCTTAGGTACAGAGAAAGTATACCCACAAAGTATACTTTGAGGTGCATTGGACAAACCCCAATTGCTAAAACTTCCTTACCCCCTTCTCCTTGCTGTCTAGTGTCCACACTGAAGCCAGAGCAATGTCTTCATATGAAAAAAAAAAGTCAAACCATATTATTTACCTGCTTAAGGCTCTCTGATGGCTTCAGTCCACTTAGAATAAAACTCACACCCTTTTCTTCAACCCGCAGGCCCGATGTGTTCTGGACTCCGCTGACCTCACTTGTCGTTTCTCACCACGTTCTGCATGATTCACAACTGCAATCGCATTCTCCTCCCTTGTCTTACTGAGAGCACGTGTTCAGTCCCACTTCCAGCTTTGGAAGAAACTTCTCTCCTGGAGAAGAGACTTGCTGTCTTAGTCTTTGGATCCACATTAAAGACACTTCCTTAGCCTTCCCCGATTGCTGAATCTAAATAACTCCTCAAATCTTTCAAGTATATCATCTTGCTTTATCTTATTATAGCATTTAGCACTATCTGACTGTTTCTTGCTATTTGTTTATTTTCTGTCCCTCTCCACTAGATGGTACAATCCTTAAAAAAGAAAAAGATACTTTGTTCATCTCTCCCTACCCAGAGGCAAATAGGAGCTCCAAAACAATTCTTGAAAAAAGAATCAATAAATGTACCGCAAGAAATCATACTTCCAGGGATAACTACTCATTCCTTTTTATCTTTCGCCTTGGTATTCTTTTAAAATATTTCTTGAACAAGTTGGGGTTAAGAACGCATTCAGGTAATGTGTCTTAAATGCTTAGAAAATTAGTTGATTCATTGAAAGGATTGGCTCTTGAGTAAAAGTTGAAAAAACTCTTGGTTCTGAGATATCCGAACACAGGTGTGTGGATTCTGCTAGAACCAAGCAGGCATGGAGGGGACAGTAACTTTTCCCTGGAGTTTGGCTGACAACTAGATCAAAGAAGAGGGAAGAGGGAAGTAGGGCCAAGAAACAGTTTTCATTTTTCTTTGTAAAATGAAAGAAACAATTACATTTATTTAAAAAATGGTATAGTGACAAAAATCATATTAATTAGTTGGAATTATCAACTAATTACTATGGTATTATCATAGAAATTTAAGATTTTTTTCATATCTAAGCTGCTCAGAGAAAAATTACATCTGCAGTAGGAAATGTTAATATGTAATTAGTCTCATAATTAGGGTGAGATTGTTAGATATTTATGGAGTGAAGGATCAGAAAGATCTGAGTATATCAGGTGAAACTGAGCAAGTGAAAAATGCACCCTGGGTAAGTGTGGCATACAGTACATAATACACTGCTGTATTTACCCCAGACACATTGGGCCCTGTGGATTGGGCCCGTCCTGCTTCCCGGGGCTCTAGTAGTAAGAGCCTGGGACAAATTCCTTTGCTGCCTAGGTTTCTTCATTTTTAATATGACAAGAATATATGTCATCATCTCTAAGGTCTCTGACAGGTCTGAAAACTTTACAGTCAGTCGGAATGTTGCAAGGCTTAAAAGTAAAACACACTGAAAGCAGTAGGAAAGTGTACAAATGGGGTCTGTGAAGGTAAAATGTATCTACTTCAAATATCTGACTGGCTGGCCTTATGTGTCACTTGGAAAGTGCATTACGTCTTTCAAAGTAGAGTAAATCGACGAACAACTGTCACTGAGAGGACATGCCTCGCAATTTAAGATCACAAAACACTTCCTGGTAGAATTATACGTTTTGTGGGTAGAAAGGACCAAAAAAATATGTGATTTGATGTAGCTTTTCTTAACTGCAGAATGCAAATATTATGGGATGTTAATACATATTCTGTTACAAATTAGTTCTTTAGCTGAATCATTGCACACTGTAATTAATCAGGAGATTGTCAAATCTTATCGGCATATTAAAGGTCCTGAGAAATTCATCAGTAAACAAATTCAATTAACTTAGAACATATGTATCATTCATTCAACAAATGTTGATTATGTACCTACTATGTATCAGGTTCTGTCAGAGGTACTTGGGCTATATAAGTGTCAAAGAATCTTGTCCTCCTGGGGCTTAACTATTAAAGGATTTAGATGAGGAATAAACAATAAACATAAGACTGAGTAATTTATGAAATATAATAGAAAACAACAAATGCCATGAAAAATATTAGAGGAGTATAAGAGGAATGAAGAAAGCGGTACAGGGATCGAATAAGACTTCATTCAGTATTTCAGAGGGTACGTAAGAGAGGCCCCATTGAGGAGATGCCATTTGAACAAAGACTTGTAAGAGGTGAGGGAATTACATAAGTAGATAGTTGGGAGAACAGCATTTCCGTGAGAGGGAACAGCCAGCGCTAAGGCGAGAGCAGATCTGATGTTCAGGCAGAAGCTAGGGGGCTATTGTGGCTGAAGTAGAGTGAGCAAAGGTGTGGTCACAGGAGAAGTGATGACACAAGGTAGGTCCTGAAGACTTATGAGCCATTTAACATTTAAGGCTTTTGGCTTTTTCTCTAAGTGAAATGGGGAGCCACTGTAAGGGTTTGACCAGAGAAATAACTTGTCTTTGCTTAAGTAGTAAGAAGATGGTTTTGGCTACTGTGTTGAGAATAGATGATAGCATTGCAAGGACAAAGCAAGGAAACCCATCAGACGTCTATTGCAGTAATCCATCCGAAAGGTGGTTGTGATCTCAAGTAGGGGGATAGCAGGGGGGATGGTGAACATGGTGAGAGTTTTGCATGCAGAGCTGAGAGAACTTTCAGATTATATGTTGAGCATGGAAAAGAGAAAGAGAGAGGTATTGAAGGTGTCTTCCAGGCTGTCAGCCTGAGGAACTCAAAGGATGAACTTCCCATCTGCTAAGATAGAAAGGCTGTGTGTGGAGCTTTGGGGGAAAGATCAGGGATTCAGTGTTGAATTTGGGATGTTCCATAGACATAAAAGTGGAGATGCTGGAAAGGTAGTTAGACATATGAGCCAGAAGTTCAGGAGGGAGATCTGAGCTGGAGACACAAATTTGGAAGCAATCAACATGCCAATTATATTTAAAGACATGAAACTTGAAAAGGCCACCAAGATTATGTCAGTAGAAAATAGAAATGGACAGAATAGTAAGCCCTGGGGCCTCCAACATCACACAACTGGGGAGAAGGGGAAGACCCAGCAAAGGAGACTGAGGAGGAGCCGAGAAGATAGGAGGTACACCAGGAGGAGGTGGTGGCCTCCTGGTAGACGACTGATGACACTAGATCAAGGAGGTGGGAGTGACAACTGTGTCAGATGCTCCCGACAGGTCAAGTAAGGAGAGGACTGAGAATTAAACATTAGATTTAGCAATGTGGGGTCACTGAAAACCTTGACAAGTGTAATTTTGGAAGACTGTTGGAGCCAAAAACCCTTATGAAATGGGTTTAGGAGAAAATGAGAAGAGGAATTATTGGCGATGATAAGTATAGCACCTCTTCCAAGGGGCCTGGCAGCAAATGGCATAGCAGAGAAGGTGGGGCAAAAGGAGAGCCAAGGGTAATTTTTTTTTCTTTTTAGATGGAAAAAAATTGTCATGTCCTTGTATGCTTATGACAATGATCCAGGAGAGAGGTATGTGGGAGAAGTGGTAGGACTCTAGAAATGTCCATTTATGATCATAGAAACCTTTCCTCTTCCTCCCCAGCTGAACCACAATACTTACTAATATGCACAGGTGCCATAGAACACTGAGAAACACTTTAGCAAGGTATAAATATGCTCAGAGGGATGCAATGGCTAGTCCTAGTGTTAGCAGACTGAAGGGGTCCATTTGCTTGCACACAGCAAAGTACAATAAGACAGGAACAGGAATTTGCAGCCAAGAAAGTAAGGATTTAGTAATTGAGGAGATAGTGTTTCCTGGAGTCAGAAGTAAGCTAATGCTCACAGACCTGGCTCTCCTTTGGCTTCCAGGGAATGGATTATATAGGGAAAGGAATCATTCATCATGGTAACTACTAAAGGACTTAGGGTCATGGTCTCTACTGATTGGTTGGTGCTTGGGTAGAGGGCAGTTGATCATTGCATCTGGTCCTGATGTCAGCCATGGAGTCATTGTGTCTGATTTCACAAGGATTTTTTCAGTGGGATCATTATGCTTCATAGGTCTAGAGCTAAAACACAACTGAGGCCAAGATGTTATCTTTAGTTTGATGGAAAATTCTGTCTCTGTAGTCTCAGGACCTTGTTCCTAAGGCTACAAGGTCAAACAGAGGCCTATAAAACTCAAGGCTACTGGTCACGATCAATAAAGTGGGGGTGGGGACTCAAGTGGGCAGGCTGGCCTGAGGCCCGCAGGTGTGTCTAAATCCATCTGGGACACTCCGACCCTTTGGCAATCACTCTTGCTGTGCATTGAAGGAGGCTGCTGAGCACTCACTGGCAGCGGAGATTGAAACAGGAGCAGCTCATTATACAGACCCTGGCACTGTCCTTCACAAACAAAACAAGACTTAATCTTTTGTCAACATAATCAAGACATTGGCTCTATGTTGTCTTGCCTTTTTGTGTGTGTGTGCATTTTTGGATACCAATCTTTCAGAGAAAATGTGGTTTTTCCAGCTCAGATAAAGGTCTTTTGTTGTTCATTAAATAATTCATTTATATGTTCATTTATTCTTTCCTTTCATTATATACCTTCAGAATGTAATACTGTATAAGCTCTAGCTTTAAATGTAGGCAGATGTTCCCAAAATTTTTGAGGGAATGAGAAACTTAGTTTGGCTTAGCAGGTATAGTTAACTGTTAGCCTGCAGCATAAGAGGAAAGCAGGGGTACCATTCATACTATTGAGCATCCAGTGAGGCACCGACCAGACCAAACAGACACCAGCCCGAGATCTGGGGCAGTGTCCTCGAGACTCCTCGTTGCAGCTGGCATGGCACTGACGTTTTAGTTTAGGGAAGTGGGTAGATTCAGCAGGTCCTAGGTGTGAGGGGAGAGGACACATTAGCAGTCAGTAGGAACACATTTAGATAATTAAACATTTGCCATTGCTATATGGGTCATGAGAGACAAACATCAGTCCTGAGGGAGAGGATGCTTGTGAATTAACGGTTCTGTTGCTGTGGGAAAAATCCTTATGTTGTTCATTGATTTTGACCCACTCACCCCCTAAAACTGCCTCTTAGAGCAATTCTCAATGCTTCCTTTTCTTTAGAGTCACCTGGGGAACTTTTAAAAAATTATTGCTAGTTTTTAAAAATTATTTTAAAATATAATGTGGGCACATGGTTAAAAAAATAAATAAACTGTATAGAGGCAAGAACATGCAAAGTTCAATCTCCTTCCCCACGGCTGTAGCTACCACCAGAACCAGGCCCCAAAAGAGTTCACTTTTGACTATTTCAATATTTAGTTCTCCAGTAGTTAAAAATATATAGATTACTCCAGGACACTCCTTGCTAGGGGCTGATCCAGTAGATCTCTGCTGGGCTTGGGAATCTGAGCTTTTTAAAGTTCTGATATGAGCCTTTTGTTCAGCCAGAGTCAGAACTAATTTATCAGAAGAAGGAGGGAATGGATAATAATAAAGTTGTGTGTTCGTTGTAAAAATCGTTGCTCCAATGACATGGCCATGCTTGGCGGAATTTTACAACCTGCAAAATTCCCTTCACTCAGCAAACACCTTACCTTGCTTCCTTCCCCCTTCCTCTTCTGTTTTCACATCTTTTTCATTCCTTCTCTTTTTGCCTTATTATAAGCCTTTTTGTGTGTGTCCTGGAGCTTATCTGTCAGCTGCACTCATATATTCCCTTCCTTTTACTCACATTTAGAAAGTTGAATAAATTGCTGTCTTCCATCATTGTCAAAAGAAAATGGACAAAGTGGAAGGTCATTTCAATTGTAGAGAGCAGAGTTCTCAAAAAAGATGATCAGAATTTGCTGGGAAAATGTATAATCTCCTGATCAATTAACAGGATATGTGTTCTCAATAGTTGGAAACTCCGCATATTGATTTAACATAACAACTTATATTTAGCAAAAATACTCATCATCCTCAGGAGCATGAAATCTCTATACTTACTTCTGTTTGCCAAAGCATTAACTGCATCTCTGCTTGTTTGTAATAAGGATAATGCTGTATTTTCAAATAAAAATATCTTCTGTAGAATGCACTAAATCACTGGGAGTAGTAGGTAATAGAGACATAAACACACATTCAGAACAGAACATGGCTTCTGCCAGACTCTGCTTGCTAATAATTTTCTGTCCTTATGCCCAGCCTCTGAGCATCACCACTGTCCTAACACAGGTACCCAGCCTGACATTCTGGGTGAATGGAGCACCCAGGTCAGTTTAGTCTGTTGTGCAAAAACTATTCTTACTGGAGTCACGTCTGAATATTTTCTCAATTTTGGAGCAGTGTTTGTAGAAGACTTTAAGTTTAATCACTATTTCCTTCAGGAGAAATCTCTCCTCTCAATTTTTACTAAGGGATCTATTCCTAAGAATCTACACCAGACAAAAACAGATAGAGGAAAATATTCAAATAAAACACTCTGTATTTTTTCCTCCTCAGTCAATTTCTTTGTTTCACAATTTAACAGCAGATTTTCCTGACCCCTAGGACACAGAGGCTTGGACTTGTATTTGCTCCTCTGTTCCCAGGTCCCTTCTGTCACCAGCTCCTGCACACCGCAGTTCCAGTCCCACGGAATGTTCCTTTCAAATATCTTAAGCAATAAGAAACTGGTAATTAAAAATGTTAAAAGGCCACTTATAATAGTGTTGAAACCATCACATACTAAGGGATTTATTTACCAAAAGATACACAATATTGTTCCACTGAAAATGATAAAAACAGTGCTAAGATAAATGTTGAAAAACCTAAGTAAACAGAATCTGCCCTACATGAACTGGGGAGATTCTGTCCTTCCTTTGTGCCTTGGATTTTTTCAATGGTGCTAGACCCGGAGGCAATGACAGGTAGCGAGTGGCTTCTGAAAAGAATAAGCTTGTCCTTATAAGCCACTCCCAGGCTCGGCCAGTTAAAGTCCCCCAGGTGTGATCTGCCATAGGCTTTTTCCCTTGCACCACCTGGATTCTGACACCGAAGGTAGCCTTGGACCTAAGCACTGAGTAATAGTGCTTCCACTAGCCTGGGTCTTTAAAAGGCTGCATGGAAAGATCCCCGCGCCACCTACTCTGCCTTCCACCGGCATGCCAGCACTGCCAGTGTACTGTAAATGTAAGAAAGTAACTTCTTACATTTGAATGATTTTATGTTTGCAATCTACTGGTTTATGGCAGTTTGCTTACCTTCAAATATACAGGGTTTTTTCCTTCTTTTTTCTTTTTGCTCACAGTGTGGCTTGTAAATTATTTTGAAAATTGGTGATACATGTTTCTTAGAATTAATGTCATAGATAGCTTGTTCTCCCTGATAGCACGCCTACATAAATTTGTAGATATGACAACTCTAGTGATAATTAGATATTATTAGTCTGCATGCCACTCTTAGAATGTTATTTCTTCTTTCCCATTAGTATCATATAAGCTACAATTTTCAATTCCAGAGAAATGCAAAATATATACATGCAACCTTTAATCTAAGGAGAATATCAAGTTGATGAGCAAAATGATCTGAGTAGCTATAAAAGAGATCTTCATGTAGGACAAATGTTTTCATTGGTTTTTATTTGTTGTTTTCATTTGGTGGAAATACAACATGTGCCTTTAATAAACTGTCATCAACACATATTGTACACAAAATGCAATGTTTCATAATTGCTTTTTTTCTCTTTTTATTCAGAAGTAGACTACAAGGTAAGAAAAAACAAACCAACACAGAAACAGGTACAATGTTCCTAGTAATGTGCACAAGGTCTTTTTTCAGGCAGATTAAATAACCTTGAAATTTTGTCCTTGCAAAACTTTCATCAGATCTGTTTACTGTATATATAGTTAGTTACACTATTGGGCAATGTGAGCAGAATCTTTAGGTATTTTCTAGAAGAAATGATAAATCTACTTTGATATCACACTCACTGTAAACAAGGACATATATTTGTAAATGGCCTCATCGTGTAGCATAGGCCAATTTCTTCTTTATGGAATTCAATATGATACTTTATTCCAAATGCCCTGTGGTCAGATTACTTCAAAGCTTTCCTATAAAAACAAATGCTTAATTTTATAAAAGTATAATAGGAACATCAGTAATTTATTAAAAGCTCCTTTGACCTTCCACCTATTTTCTTTGTCCACTCTTGAAGGCAGAGTGCTACAGTAGAAAGTATGCTGACCTGAATGTCAGAAAGCCACGGGTTCGTATCCTAGCTCTGCTAATTACTGTGTGTGGACTCCTGGCTACCCTAAGCCTTATTTCTTTACAATCTCAAAGTGAAAACCTCTGAGGCTGCTGACGGGGAGCTAATATGTATAAAGTGCCTGGTATATAGTTCCTTTATTTCCTTTGGCTCTACAATGATTCTTATTGATTGAATTAACATGATTTCTCTCTGAGTTGCATAGCAAATCAACTTGGCAGGATTATCGTGTGCTCCAGACACAATATCACTCAGAACATTTGTCCTTTGGATCTAGCTCATGTTTTATTTAAAGAGCAAGCAAAATTTCTTGATGAAATCGAATGTGTGGAATCTCAATATTAAAATATATTCAAATTAATCATTTTATAGCAAAGACAGTCCAATTTTAAAAGCATCTCCTAGCATTCACCAACACACTACCTTTAGCCACAGCCTCCTCTTTGGGACCAGTGGGTAGTGGTGTCACCTGTCTGAGTTAAAGGTGTCCTTGGGTCTCTGTAGCTACCAATCAACAAACTTCAATACAATCCAGGACAATGGATTCAGTAGAGAAGGAATTTTCTGGATAGTTTACTCAAAGCAATACATTTATCATCCATTATCCTTTCCTTTCCTCCAAGTACTTAAAACTTATGTTTTTTACATTTGTAAGAAGACATGGACATGTATGGGAGCCAAGCTTGAGTAGAAAAGGCTGGTGTGGCACAGTCTGCCACACAACTCTGCTTCCTTATTTTTCCTTCAGTCTTCAATTCCCCGGAAACTGGTTTGGACACTATTTTATTTAAACTATGTAGCACTTTTATGTTTCATTAAATAGGCATAATTGATTAAATCATGGACATTCTGCTGCAGCCTAGTCCCTTCCTGGAGATTGGGAGATGGATACTGAATATTCTAACCCTCTGATCACAAGGTCGGCTTTATTGGCAACAAGTCTGCATCCTAAAATCCTTTTCAAAAGTCACCTTGTTAACACAAGAACCACCTTTAAGCTCTCATCACTTAGGAAATTTGAAGGGTGTGGGGGGCTGTGAGCCAAGAACTGTGGAAGAAAACCATATATGTATGAGAAATAAATATCTGGTCATCTGGGTGACCTAATAAATATTTCTCATAGGTCACAACAATGAAGTCAGAAAGCTGGCCTCTATGCTGTAGGAAGCTGGACCACAGGGAGCCATATCTGGAACCTAATTGAGTGATGACTGCACAGTCGCCAGAGGGTCCTGAATTTGAGCAGGATTCAGTAACTGTCTGAGACTTCCAGGCTGCCGCCCTCAGGAAGAGGTTGAATGTGATCTATGCATGGGACGAACACGGTGTCCGGAGTGTGGGGTGGCCCTCACCATAGCCATGCCTGTTGTCTCCTTCATATCCTGCTCTCCTTTCTCCCTGACTGGCAGTGCCCCAGTGTTGTTGTGTGGTGCTATGGCTGTTCTCACAACTGGCTGGGCTGTACATTGGTATTGAAATCTTTGCTAACTAAGCTGGCATTGTTGGTAGAGCTGAACATAGGTGTGCCCTCGGAACCAACAACCTCGTTCCTGTGCTTTGGGGTAACTCTTGCATAAATACACCTGCAACGATGTGCAGAAAGTTTATAGCATTGTTGTTTGTAAAGGCAGAAAATACTGGAAACAACCCAGACATTATTAATAGAAGAATGAATAAATGCATTATGGAAAATTTATACAATAGAAAATTACCCATCACTAAAAATTGATGAACTATAGCTATGTGAAAGAATACGGTTGAAGAGATAAAAATATGAAGAGAATGTTGAGTGAAAAAGAAGAAAGCAAGTTGCAAAAGACTTCATACTTTAAGATATGGAACCACCAAAGGCCCCACATAGCAACAGCAATGCTGAGAAAGCAGAGTGAAGTTTGAGGAAGCGCACTTCCTGATATCAGACTACACTCTAACACCATATAATCACAACAGCATAGTACTGGCACAAAAGCAGACGCATAGATCAAGTGACCAGAGTAGGCAGCCCAGAAATAAACCCACACCTTTATAGTCAATATTCACCAGAGGAAGTAAGCACATAGAATGGGCTAAAGATAGTTTATTCAATAAGTGGTGTTGCAAAAATTGGACAGATATGGGAAATGAAACTAGACCACCTTCATATACCACACACAAGAATAAATTAAAAATGGATTAAAGACTTAAATGTTAGACATGAAACCATAAAAATGCTAGAAGAACGCATAGGCAGTAAAATCTTGGACATTCCTTGTAGAAATGTTTTATTGGATATATCTCCCCAGGTAAGGGAAACAAAATAAAAAATAAGTAGGACTGCATCAAACTAAAAAGGTTTTGCACAGCAAGAAAACAACAACAAAATGAAAACACAACCCACAGATTGGGAGAACGTATTTGCCAATACATTTGATAAGGGTTAATGTCCAAAATTTATAAAGAACTTATAAAACTCAACACCAAAACAAAAACAAACAACCGAATTAAAAAATGGAAAAAGGACCTGAATAAGCACTTCTCCAAAGAGGACATGCAGATGGCCTATAGACATATGAAAAGATGCTCAATGTCACTAATCATCAAAGAGATGTAAATTAAAACCACAATGAAATTTCACCTCATACCTGTCAGAATGGCTGTCATCAGTAAGTCAACAAACAAGTGCTGGCAAGGATGTGGAGAAAGGGGAGCCCTTTTGCACTGCTCATGGGAATGCAAATTGGTGCACCCACTGGTGAAAACGGAGTGGAGATACCTCAAAACATTAAAAATGGATCTGTCTTTCAACCCAGCAATTCCACTTCTGGAAATATTTCCAAAGGAACCCAAAATATTAATTCAAAAGAACATAAGCACCCATATGTTCACTGCAGCATTATTTACAATCAGCAAGATATGGAAGCAGCCCAAGTGTCCATCAGTAGATGAGTGGATGAAACAACTGTGGGACATTTACACAATGGAATTCTACTGGGCCATAAAAAAGAAGAAAGTTTTTATCCTTTGGGACAGCATGGATGGACCTATAGAACATTATGCTAAGTGAAATAAGCAGTCAGAGAAAGACAAATACCATTTGATTTCACTCTATGTGGAATCTAATGAACAAACTAAACTAACAAGGAAAATGGGGACAGACTCATAAATAGAGAGCAGGATGACAGCTGAGAGGACAGAGGTTAGGGGGTGGGTGGATTGAGCAAAAGGAATAAGGACTCATGGACATGGACAACAGTGTGGTGATTGCTGAGGGGACAGGGTATAAGAGGACTAAATGGTAATGAAAAAATACAATGAAGATTAAATTTTTAAAAATTTACAAAAAGATACCATGCTATTATACAAAAAAGCAAGCAAACTCATACAATATATTGTTCAGGTATACATGGCTATGTGATAATATTTTTTAAAAAAAGCAATGGCATTATTAGCATAAAATTTAGGTGGCTATTAAACTCTGTGGGATAGAGGGAGGGGAGAGGAATGGGCACACAGGTGGCCTGCCTATGTGTAAGGTATAACAGTAAGGTTCAAGTTCTTGAGTGGTTTGTGTTTGTGCTTTAAACTTATATATACACATCTCTCTCTCTATGTGTGTGTGTGTGCATATCTCACAATTCATATATATTCATATATGAATATAAGTATAGTCATATCATCTGTATCAACTATGACCCAATAATGAGGACACACATTATGTACTGGTATAGAACAGTGTCTAAGACAGGCCGATGTGTACGGCAGCTATATCGCGGTTTGCACAGGACGGTCATGGTGTACACCAGTGGTCCTGGTGTAACTGCTAATTGCATCATCTTCACCTTCAAGTTGGCCTGATTGCAATGATAAATTATGTATTTGTCCTACAGTTAAGTAACAAAGCACAAGATGCAAATTAGTGTTTATATCCTACTTCAGTTTATATAAGATGAACTATTCAAAAAACATATAACTTTACATTTAAAGAACAGACAAAAGAGCCAGTTAGAAGCAGCATTTTGAAAAAGAGTGTTCCTTTTGAAACAAAATACTTGGGAAATAGATACTTGGCAAACGGGTAACAGTGGATGCCTGCAGAGCAGACTCAGGTGGTTGAAGGTAGGGATGAGTGACTTACTTTTCTCTGTAAACTTTTTTGCCCTATTAGAATTTTGTGCCTTACCCACATATTACTTATTTGAAAAAGTAATTTAAAACAACAAAATTCATTTTCAATGTAATATGAGTCATGCCATGATAGTTATTACCATGCTAGCTTTCATTTATTGGGCTCTTCCTCTGTATGAAGCATAGTTCTAAACACTGCATGTATATTAGATTAATTCTCACATCAAACCTAAGAGGGTACATAATGCTACTATTAGCTGTGTGACTTGGAAAAGTTACCAAATTTTTCCTGTAAAAAATATTTCTATTTTATTCTATTTATACTATTCTTATTCCTGCTCATTCTGTGATGTCCTCATATATTAAATGTTGAAGGTTTGCTAAGTTAGTAGCTATTGTAGGAAGTGTTCTGGATTCAAAGTCCTGAGCATTTTTTCTTGCCCACCAACTTACTACCTATGCAAACCTCAGCAAGCCACTTTGCCTCTCTGAGAGACCCTGGTTTTTTCCCCGTAGAATGGAAACAATGGTTACCTTCTCATTTTACAGGCTGATTGTAGGATCGTCTGAAGGCATACACATGGAGATAGCCTGCAAACCAGAGTGCACCATGAAAATACGAGTTACTATCATTATTAATGACCGAGTGTACACTTCAGTCAGGAAAGTCATAGATCAATAAAGATACAACTGACAACAATTTAAAAAAAACATTTTTTTTTTTTTTGCTTTCAGCACAAGTGGCATTTCCTCATTGCTTGTTGCTTTATATAGTTGATAGTTTTATGCATAGCAACAGCCTGAAATGGATCAGCAAGAGCATAATGAACATACTTGAAGCAGGAAATGTCAAAGGATCTATATCTCTTGTGGGCTAAGCCTTGATTAATTCAGGAGGTGATTTTTGCAGTTGAAGAAAAAGCAAATGACCTCCGTCTTTTACTGTACATGAATACATTTGACATTTGTTGCTAAAATGCTTAGATAAGTCAAATTTGTGGCTTTTTCTTTTTAAGAAAAAAATATTATACAGCGTTTATTTAGCTTTATTCTTTTCTCTTCTGCATAATTTGGGAGCAGCCTCTATTCTTCCTCCAACTCCACCTCTTCTTCCTGCTTTTTTCTTCTTCCTTTTTTTCTCCTCCACCTGCTTCTCCTCCTCCTTCTCCTCCTGCATCAACATCTTTTTTTTAAGGAACAAAACAACTACAGTAGTTCCCTCCCCACCCTGTTATTCACAGGGTGTTTGTTCCAAGCCCCCCAGTGGATGCCTGAAACTGCAGATGGTATGAATGTGTGTGTGTGTGTGTGTGTGTGTGTGTGTGTGTGAGAGATGGGGTGGGTGTGTGTGTGTAATTAGAGAAATAAGGGGAAAGACAAAATATATAGCTTTGTTGTTTTTACAGCTTTGAAAGGTACCTGGCAGACTTGCCTATAGATTGGGTTATTTTTGTTTTCTTGGCTCTTATAATAGTTGAAACTCAGAAACATCTTCTAGAGACTTTTATCTCATTGGCGAAAAATAATCCACACAATTCATAACGCCATCGGGTTCAGACAGCTCTGCTTTTTTTCACAGAAATTTTATTTTCCTCTCCCTAATGTCCTGTCCTCCCCCAGTCTTTCATGTAGCCTTTCACCTTCCTGTGAGCGCAGCTTCGAAGGAATGTTTGAAACTGGAGGAAGATGTGAACTGCCACCCACACAAAAACCGTTATTAGTTTCTATCCAGAGACTGAAAAAATGCCAACTAAGATATGTAATCCTATTTTCTTAGTGGAAGCAGGAGAATAAAGCAAGAAGGTGAGCAATGCTTACTACATTTGCAGTCTGTTGGAACTCAACATTTCCTCTTATTTAGTGGTTTCGCTGTGATCATTTTGTTCTGATCCTATACCAAGAGCTCATAGTTTCAGTAGGCAGGAGCTTGCTAGGCAGCAAATTCTGAGTGTGGGTTTTGGAGTCACCCTGACTTCACTTCAGATCCCTTGGGAATTTTGAGGCCAGAGAGTTTAACTTCTCAGCAGAAGGAACCACAAACCTTTCCATACCCAAAACAAACAAACAAAACAACAACAAAACCAAGACAAAACTTCAAGCAATAATAGTAACAACAATTAAAGCAAAATGGGCAAAAGTATGTTTATTGTAATGGAAATTACTTTTTTTATTTTTGTTTCTTTTTAAGATTTTATTTATTTATTTTAGACAGAGGGGAAGGGAGAGAGAAAGAGAGGGAGAGAAACATCAATGTGTGGTTGCCTCTCACATGTCCCTCACTGGGGACCAGACCTGGAGTGCAACCCAGGCACATGACCTGACTGGGAATCAAACTGTAGACCCTTTGGTTTGCAGGCTGGCGCTCAGTCCACTGAGCTGCAACATCCAGGCCTAGATTTTATTTATTTTTATAAATAAATAAATTCATTTATATACTATATGTTATATAATACATATATTAAAGATTTTATTCATTTTTGAAGAGGTGGAAGGGAAGGAGAAAAAGAGGAAGAGAAACATCAATATATGGTTGCCTCTCACACGCTCCCAACTGTGGACCTGGCCCCCAACCCAGGCATGTGCCCTGATTGTGAATGGAACCAATGACCCTTTGTTTCGCAGGTCCATGCTCAATCCACAGAGCCACACAAGTCAAGACGAAAAAAATTCCACTGAAAGTCAGAAAATCTAGATTTAATTGCCTACGACAAGCACGCACCAGCCATGGGATCATAAATTCTCTAGTGTCTCACTTAATCTGCTCAGTTGGAGTACTCACCTATTTCTCTATAGTTCTTGTGCAGATTGAACAACAGTGTATCTCAGGGGTCAGTAAACTTTTTCTATAAAGGGCCAGAGAGTAAATGTTTTAGGTTTGGTGGGTCATTATGGTCTATGCTGCAACTATTCCACTCTACTTCTATAGGACAGAAACAGTCATAGACAATACATACACCAACCAGTATGTGTCTGTGTTAAAAATAATAATAAAAAACTATATTCATGAACACTAGACTTTTTTTATAGATTTCACATTTCAAAAAATCCTAATCTTTTGCATTTTTCTCCAAACATTTAAAAATGTAAAAATCATTCTTAGCTCCTGGCTACACACAAACAAGTGCTGCACTGGGTCTCACTCACAGGCTATGATTTTCTGCCCCTGGTGTACATTACACCGCTTAAATAAACTTATGTGTGTGTCAACAGTTGCTAAATCGTGTAAGATCACTGTAGAATATCTGAGAGACATCTTATTCCAGACTGGTTTCCCTCTGTCACCCCATCCTTGGTGAGATTACTGCTGGCCTTCTCTGCAGCATTTCAATGTTGTCCCAAAGATCATTTAAGAGGGATCTTTTAAAAAAAAAAATATTCAGGTGGGTGATGTTGGTTAATAAGATCACAGAGGGTTCAAGGGTACATCTCCATGATACATGATCTGTATATTGCATTGTGTGTCCACCACCCAAAGTCAAGTCTCCTTCTGTCACCATGTATTTGATCCCCTTTACCCTTTATTACCCCTCACCCCTCCTCCTGGTAACTACTGTACTGTTGTCTGTGTCTATGAGTTTCAGTTTTATATCCCACACATGATTGAAATCATATGGTTCTTAGCTTTTTTGTCATAGTCATTTCGTTTAGCATAATATTCTCAAACTCCATCCATGGTGGTACAAATGGTAGTATTTAATCTTTTCTTAA
Source organism: Tonatia bakeri (assembly GCA_004024845.1). Taxonomy (NCBI): domain Eukaryota; kingdom Metazoa; phylum Chordata; class Mammalia; order Chiroptera; family Phyllostomidae; genus Tonatia; species Tonatia bakeri. Next base: position 74,398 of record PVIA01000929.1, on the reverse strand, counting down.
GGCTGAGTAGTGCTCCATTGCATATGGAAGATGTAACACATCTTCTTTAGCCAATCCCCTATTACAGGACACTTTGCTTGTCTCCATGTCTTGGCCACCATGAATAATACTGCAATGAACATTCAGGTGCACATATCTTTGCAAATAACTCTTTTTGAGTTTTTTGGGTAGATATGCAGAAGAGGGATTGCTGGGTCACATTATAACTGTGTTCTTAATTTTTTGAGTAACCACTAAGCTTATAGATCTTGGTCTTAGAGAACATTTTATAAATTTTACCCCAAAGGTAAGAGAACTAAAGGCAAAAGTAAATGGATGGGACTATATCAAACTAAAAAGCTTCTGCACAGCAGAAGAAATTGCCAATAAAACAAAAAGGAACCAACTGAATGAGAGATATTTGCAAACAACAGCTCCAACCAGGGGTTAATATCCAAAATATATAAAGAATTCATACAACACCAAACAGACAATCCAATTAAAAAGGGGGCAGATGGCCTGAGCAGACACTTCCCCCAAGAAGACACACAAATGGCCAATAGATATGTGTGTAGATGTTCAACTTCATTAGCTATTAAGGAAATGCAAATCAAAACTACAATGAGCTACCACCTCACACCTGTTAGAATGGCTATGATCAACAAGATAGGTAAAGTGTTAGGGGCTGTGGAGAAGGAACCCTCATTCACTGCTGGTGGAATATAAACTGGTACAGCCACTATGGCTATACTTACAAAGGAAGAGAAAGCTACTGGTAATAGGAAGTGGCAGGTATGTTATTCTGTTTAAAAAATCGTGGGAATTCTGGACCTCGGTGTGCTCTCTATGGAAATTATTTTTATATGATCAAGTGTTATAATAAAAAGGCAAGGTAAGAATAGCTTTCCCACTACCATTAACTAAAGAATAAAAAAAACAACTTTAATGGTTTTAATTATCAAAACTGACTTATTGTTGGCTTTCTAATCAGTATTATACTTGAGAATTATTCATTTCAGGGTCTTTTTATCATCTATCAAGAAACATGAGAAAATAATTTGAAATATTCTTTTTGAATACGATTATGGTCTTTTTGTATCATATTTAATCCTTATTTGAATTAATACAATTAATTTTATGTTTTCTACCAAGGTTATAATGAATTTGAAGGTATGTATATGTACAGTTTTAAATTTATACAAATAATTATTTTCAGCTTAGTTTTGCCAAAAGAAAAACAACACTCTACTTAGTACCAAACAGAATATAAAGTTAGTCAATGATGTTAAGGTTTCTATGGATATTTAATATTATATTTGAAACATAAGTAAATAGGTTTTTGTCCCTCTTCTACCACAAAGCACACACATTTGACAATGGGGAAGTTCAGGTCCGAGCTGGTAAGAGGTGTCTCAGGGCTGCACAGATTGTTAGTGGCAGATCGAAAGGTAGAACTCCTGTTTCCTGAACTCTTCATTTTATCTACATCTGAATGCCTCACATGGTAACTCAAAAACTGAGTGTAGTAGAAAAAGGAATTAAGAAGGAGAGAGGCAGAGAAAGAGAAAGGGAGAGAGGCAGAGGACAAAGCTAATGTTTATTGAAAACACTATATAACAGGTACTCGCATATATAGTTATCTATTTTTACCCTTATAAGCATCCTCTAAGGTGCTGAATTGCTATAGTTATCTTACAGTTGTGGAAATTGAGGCTTTGGTGCAGGCAGAGGTAGTAGAATTAAATAAATAGCTAAAGGATGGGCAAACATCCTTTTCTCATGTCACACTTACCTGGAGCTGTGCACATGGTGGGTGGCACTGTGAACAGATCAGATACTATTCCAATTATATACATATAGGTTACATTCAAAATGGGGTATGATAAATGTGTCAGTTGAACCATTATGTATTTTGACCTTTAACAAAAACAGTTTTATATGCCTTGACCATCTAATAGGCATGATGCAAAGTACTGCTTAGCAAGCTTTCACTATGACATTCGGGGCACACTGACATACAGCCCTCGTAGTGGAGCTGATGATTCCAAGCAGAATATCCAAGCAGCTCGGATAAAGCAGAACAAGGGTCAGGCCAATCTCCTGGCACTGGTGATGTGGGTTGAAAAGCCAAGAGCACCAAAAAAGCAACACTGGGTCTCAGGGGCCTTGCTGGTCACAGTTCCTGTCTTAGGAGATGAGCTGCCAATAGCAGGGCCAGATAATTCTTTGCAAGCCCATTCTGATTGTGGTCTTGACAGAATGCATCTATTGGCAGGAGTGTGAGAGGCAGCAAAAGCTTGTGGCTTGTTCTTGCTCTGACTGCAACATTAACTTGCCTTAACCTTTTACTTGGCGGAGTGCCTGACTCTCCTTAGAAGAGATGCAATTATCCCCTTGCCCTTTTTCAAAATTCTCTCCATGTCACTTTGTAGTATGACCGCAGCAATGTCACACCCGATGACTGGGTTCTGATATGAGCCCTAGCCAAGGATGTCATTACCTGAAGAGGGTACAGAAATGTAACTGTATACCGTGATCTATAGTGACCTGTCCTTAAGTGCTGCCACCCCAAACGTGATTACTGGTTCAACACTCAAGCCAAGCTGCAGGGCAGAACAGGAAGGTGATGACTTGTTCACTCAGGGGTTGGATCGTAACTGGCATGTCCAGGTCAGTTAGGGCAGCCTCCGTTGACGGCCCTGTTCTCTCCCTCACAGCTCAGATAGGGCAGCTCCTCGACTTCCGAAATGCAGTGAAAACCCAGGGCTCTGTCCCGCTCTGTCTGTCTCTCTGTCTTTTTATCCCTCTCTTTCTGTCTCTCCCTTTCTTTCTCCCCCACCTCTAAATACTATGAGACCCTTTTATGAAAAGAAAGCCACCTATCTGAACCTTTTCTGAAAGTTTTTTTTATCACTTTTTACTTGAATACAGTCCTCGGTGAGTGGTTTTGATCTGTGTGTTACATTTTACTGCAGCTGAACACTTTATTACTGTATTTTCTCCTTTGCATGAGATTCTCATTGAACTCATTTACCTTATTTTTGCTTCTGTTCATCATCCATTAGTCCATTCCTCCCTCCATCCATAAACATCTTCAGTTAGCTGATATGTGTCAGGCTCTGAGAATGAGAAGCCATACGATGCAGTGGTTAACAGCATGGCTATTGGAGTCAGAAACCTGGGCTCCAGTCCAGGATTATCCACTTACTAAATATTACTTTGGGTTTTCTAATTTCTCTACACCTCAGTTCTGCCATCATTTAAACAGCATCTGCCTCAGAGTTGTTGTCATGATTAAATGAAATAATATAAAAAGACCTGCACAGAGGCTGAACACAGTAAGTATTCAAGAATGTGAACTTTTATTAGTAATGATCTATGAAAATTGTTTATGGTATCTTTTTAAATGAGAGCCATAAGAATAGTTCTGCAGCTAAGCCATGCTTGAAACAAATATGATTTTCTCATTTTATTAGAGGATATTCTAACAGCTAAACTGGCCCTCTTATTCTCCAGGAAAATCACGTGGACCTGCAAACTGGTCACATCCCAGGTCTCTGATGACAGAAACCTCAGACAAAAGAAAGTCACCCTCTTCTTATTTTCCTCTCTGCCCAAATTATATGCAGCCCTGAAGCTCTTCCAGACTGGGTAACTGAGTTCTTTCTTCTCTAGTTAATCCTTACGTAAGGACATTCATAACACCAACCAAACCCTCCAAAAGTTAGGCCATCCCTCTATGACATGTATTTTCAGGATTTCTTCTAAAACATACAGATAACTTGGATCTTGAAAAAAATAGTCCATCATCATTCCCATCCAATCACAACACACAGCAGGCCTAGCAGGAAAGCCCAGTGCCTTTCTGTCGGGCTTGCTGTAAGAAACGGCAGTACACAGCCTGCTCTACCTAATGCAATCCCCCTACACTCTCGACTGGTCAGGATCTAATCCAGAAATGTTTGAAAACGATTCACCAGCGAGTGTTTCATTTCTCCAGCTACTGACACCGGAAAAGAAGGTTGGGAGAATGGGCACCATCTTCAATAGGGCTTGAGAGAGGAGCTCGCTGTGCCCCTCAAAGGAAAGCCCCTTTGCACACAGATCAGCTCAGCGGAGACTCTAGTCCCTCTCTCTCTCTAAGCACGCCTGATTAAAGTGTCAGATTCAAAAAATAAAAGGACATTGTACACTCTGACAGGGTCAGTTTCACCTCCATTATACTGGAGTTCCTCCAACATAAAGGAAAATATCCCAAACTATTTTATACATGATCCTTAGGATGAATGGCTGAGAGTCATGAATAGGCTAAAAACCTTTCAGAGCAAATTTGGCTCGGGGCTTAATCACGTAGGCTTATTTTCTCTAGTTTCTTCATCGTTTTTCCTCCCAAGAGGGCATTTAGGGATTTGAATTCTGTCCCATGGGTAGAGCCTGGCGTGATGACGTCCTCAGTGACCTGAGTGACAGCGTTTACCTTCTCACTGTTGTCCACCTTCAGGCCTCAGCCCAGTGTTACTGACGTGTGTACGCTTCCCTCCCCACGATGCACTCATCGGTCCCGGTCCTTTTCCTTCGTTTTATTTACCATCGACTGTAACTACTCTCATATTTTATTGTTTGATTCATATCACTGTATCCCCCGTTAGATTAAAACTTGGGGATAAAGAGCTTCTGGTTTTGTTTATCCTACCTTTGTATTCTATTCCCTAGTAAAATCTCTAGAATAGAATCAGTCAGTCAGTAAAGTTGATTGAATGAATGCAAGACCTCATAAGAATAAATTTTCTACAAATTATATTTTTATTTTACCCTATCACAACTATCTTTTAGATATTGCCTCATCTTCACCTAGTCCTATTTCTTATGGAATGAAACCGCCCCACGCATCTGGCTGAATCCTGATTACACCCTTCCTCTTGCATTGAAAAGTTAAGAAACCAACCCTTCCCCCCATCGTAACACTCCCCTGTGTTCTGCCTCAAGTGAGCCAAGATAAAGCAGATGATATGAGTCAGCCACAATGAATGCAAACCCCAAGCAGTTAAAGACAAGGAGCTGCATTATAGATAATTCTGAAAAGTGTTAACTTCTAAAGCACTAAAAATCCTCTCCTGAAGTTCAGTTATTCAAATACAAATGTAAGCATGAGATGGTTTGCATAGTATTAGAATGTTTTAAATAAAGTAAACTGCAATAGTCAATATTTTTATGATTTTATAAGTAATATAAAAGTAACAATAGACTATTGACACTTGAACTTGGTATCTGTGCTTTAGATTACTTGGGCATAACTGTGAAGGTCACCAGAAAGTATTCATTCTTAACTTGGATAAGAATGACTACCCATATGCTGTTTTGCGGAATAAATAAATATATACCAACATCTAGCACTCAAAGCATATGTGCAAGGCACTCCTCAAGTAAAAGGTCCCATTCTCTGACCAGTTTCTTCACTTCAATTAATGAAGTCTGTATCTGAATTCTTGAATCTGAGTTCTGTTTTTTAAAAACATACAATTAATAATTTTATTTTTTAAATTTTTTATTGTTGTTCAAGTACAGTGGTCTCCATTTTCCCCCACCACATCCTCCTACCCCACCAATCCCCACCTCCCACCCTCGAACCTGCCCCCTTTGGCTTTGTCCATGTGCCCTTTATACATGTTCCTTGATGGCCCTCCCCCTATTATCCCCCATTATCCCTCTGCCCCCTACCCTCTGGTTACTGTCAGTTTGTTCTTTATTTAAATGTCTCTGATTCTATTTTGCTTGCTTGTTTTGTTGACTAAGTTCCACTTATGGGTGAGATCATATGGTATTTGTCTTTCATCACCTGGCTTATTTCACTTAGCATAATGCTCTCTAGTTCCATCCATGCTGTTGCAAAGGGTAGGAGCTCCTTCTTTCTTTCTGCTGCATAGTATTCCATTGTGTAAATGTACCACAGTTTTCTTTATCTGAGTTCTTGAATTGGGAAGTTATTAACAACCTTCAGAGTAATCCCACAGGCAGATACAGGTCTCCTGACCATTTATAGTCTCAGAATTAAACACAAATTCTTCACTAGAAACATTACAGGTTTCTGTAATGTTTCTTAACATTATTTAAATATGCTTTCATGCACACAGTTTAACATGACAGTATATAGAAAAAGAAGGTGGAATAGTTCTTAGAAAGGTGCCATATACATTCCTTCTATTCTGAGGAGCGGTTGCTTTGAGCTTAAGAAGAAGAAAACTCCCCATCCTTCTGCATGCCTGACAAAGTGAGTTTAAGGCAAAAGGTCATGTGGCTGCCTCATCCTGCCCTTCAAAGAGACAGAACATTTCTCTATGCTGAGCTTGATCTTTAGGCTTAGCTGGTCAAGGTCATGTCTTGCCCCCCCCCCCACATTCACATTAATGGTCAACTTTATCTACCTGACCTTGGAAATGCCCATGTAGTACCTCCTCTCGGCTTCTTCCTTCACTCATCTACTTCATCCTTTCCTTTGGCCACTTCCTATTGCTTCCCAGCTAACTGTCCTGACCAGCTTTTCCCATTGAATATCTACACCATCTGAGTTTTCTTTCTAAAACTGAATTCTGTTTATGCCTTTACATATTTTTCAATATTTCCTTCATTGTCCATAGAAGTTCAATGTATATAACCATGACATATAGTTGTCTCCTTCCCTAATTTCCACCATTTGCTCCTACAATACAACTGTTTGCAGCCTTCACCCTTCATGTACCTCCACTTCCCTCCCTGCCCCCATCACAAGTTTTCCCAAGGCCCACCTTGCTAGCAGGTTTGCAAGAAATAAAAGGTGAATCAGTGCATACCGGAACCTGCACTTCTGCTGCTGTCAGCAACTGGCTGCTGCTCTTCGGTCTGGTGCAGACCTTCAGCTGCTTCCCTGAAGATCATGGGCGTCTGGACCAACCATCCTCCTCAAGTGCTGGTGCCTCTCTGTGTGGGCTGCAGCAGGGGGGACTGCCTCAGGGGCCTGCCCTGCTCTTCTCTGCCCCCTCCTTAAATTCCCTGTGGCTCCACTAATATGAGGCTCTTACATATGGCTGACTTGAATGGAAGATTTGAAGGCATGGAGAGAGCACATACAGAATAGTGAGAAACAGGGAACAGCTTAATATCATCAAATACATAACATCAGTGATGTTCCTTCAGCCATCTTTGCCACTAGGAATTTGTCAATAAGCATGCTTTTCTTTCTGAAGCCTCTTACCACTTTCCTGGGCCCTCTTCTTCTGCTCTGCTCTGCTCTCCCTCCATTGGCTTCCTCACTGCCTGTGCCCCACCCTCAAGTTCCTCATCATTCATCATACAGTCACTTTACTTTCCACCCGCTCTCCCTAGGGGCAGGGGCTCCAACCTGTGAGCCAAGAGCTACAAAGTGGGGCCACTGTTACAAAATGAAAACTCCTTTTTAAAAAACAATATGGTTTACCTCGGTGAGAAAACAAATTAGTAATTTTTTACTAAACTGTTTTCCTACTGCAGTTGGATAGAAGTCAACAATAAACCAACTCCTCAGAAAAATTATAGGCCTCTTGTCAAATTAGAATATTTTTTGATTGTTAAACAGATTATATTTTTCCTCTGATGTATCGTCTGACACAAAAACTAAACTTATAAAAGCCCCAAATGAAGAGGAAGGAAAACTGATGAAGTATTGTTCAGCACAAACAATGCCGTCTAGCTACTGGATAAATTATTCATGGTAGCTATTTATGTGGTGTAATTCCTACACTTACCTGACAAAGTGCTGACGAGCTCTTCTTTATACTATATTTTCCTCAGTCAACTTATTCAGGTCTGAGAAAACGGGTAAGAGAACAGTGGACTCTCTCTCTTCTTAGAAATTATTTAGATTGTGCTTGTTATTCTAAGTTCTAGACCAAAAAAATTAAATTATTATATTTACAGGAAGGAAGAGTCTCATCTATGTGGTTCTTTTAAAGGGCAAGAATACAAATGTAATTAGGGGACAAACTGGGTCATCCACCCAGGCTGTATTATTTCATGAACCCCTCAATCATAGGCCTGGCAGGGACCTGGAGATCCACCTTCCTACTCTTAGCAAGAAGACATTAGCTGTACCAGCCAACCACCGATCCCACTTGTATGGCCCCACTGAGAAGTTCCCTCATTTTGCCTCGTGACTCATTCCAGTGCAATAACCCAGGACAGTCTTCCTGATGGAAAACTGAATTCTTCGTATTGCTTTCTTATCTTCTTATCTTCTTATATTAACCCAGGCAGGTCAAGAGAATTAATTCATAATTTGGTTTTTTTTCCAATTAAGATATTTTTTACTTTGACTTGGGGTTTCAGAAGTTTTTCACAGTCACAGTATAGTTAAGTGCATGGGCAAAAATCCTGCTTCGACAGCTGACTAGCTGTGTGGCCTGTGCGGGTTAACACAACTTCATTGTCAGTTGTCTCAGTTTCATCGTCAGTAATGTGGAGGTAATAATAGTAGGGTTCTTAGGGTTCAATTAAATAGGTAATATCTGGAAAACCCTTTTAATCCCTGTTGGTATATAGTAAGTGTTACAGAAATGTTTGTTAAAGAGTTAAAAGCACATTTACAAAATGTAAAGACAGAGAATACAAAAGACAGACAGTTTTGAAAAAAACAACAAAAAAAAACAAATTCCCATAACCTTGCTTTAGAGATAACTTTACATTTTAATGTTGTCTTCTTATCTTATGTATATATAAATCACTTACAGAGCCCATAATTGGAATGATGCTAGATTTGAGAAAAGGTTCTGTATTGTCAACTTCTTCACTTAATGGTACTTTATGAGCATTTTTCTATATCCTTAAAAATCTTTGAAAATTATGTTTAGTGGTTTTATAGCCATCCACTTAATGAACCCTTTCAATCATCCTCTTATTGTTGAGCTATGAGATTATCTGCAATATTTTACTCATTTAGCCAATACAACAATAAATATCTTTGTAAACAAACTTTCATCCATCTCCTTGAATATTTCTGTTCTAAATTTTCCTGAAGTGCAATATTGGAATGTAGGATATTTTTAAAATACCAGGTGCATACTAATAATTTGTGTTCCAGAAAGAAATGTATTAATTGATGCTCTCATGAAGAAATATATAAGAGAGTATCTCTCAAGACAACATTGAAAATTGATTTTTTAAAAAAGAAGGAAAAAATGTTCCCTATGATAAAATTATGAATTTAAAATTTTAATTTGAATTTTTGATTCCTAGTAAATGTTCTGTATATCAACTGTTAAAAACTAGTGAGTTTTTATTGAGTTACTCCTTACCCTTTGGCTGTGCAAGTGGAATTCATTATTCTTCGATGTTTTCCCTTGGGTTGTGATTTCTAACTTGAATCTACTTCATGGCTCTCCTCTGGTGGGTTTTTTCTACCTTTGATTTGGTTCTTTCCTAAACCTATAAACCAGAATAACAGGCTACTTTAGTACTGGGGCCAGACTACTTACATTTGGCATAATGGAAAAATTCATCATGTTTCTATTTATCAGGCGGCTGGTACGAGTTAGTGGTGACCCTAGGTACCATGGAGGTAAGGGAGGCTTCTGGCCCTCCCCAAGTTTATAGTCTAAATGGAAGGAAAAGTCAAAGGCATGAAACAATTAGTGATCAATATAAAGCAAGCTACACTTAATGAATTGTGGAATACAGGTACTAAGTGTACCTAGTACCTGTGATCATTTGAAGAAGGGAGAGATCAATGATGATGTGAGTAATCGTCAATGAGGTTGGCCTTGGCAGAGGGAAGGACAGGCAGTTCAGGTGAAAAGAACTATAAAATAAATGATAGCCTTGTCCAGACATAGAGCAAGTGGACTTTTGTGTCTGACTTGAGTGGGAAATCTCAGCTCCACCATTTGTTAGCTTTAATCTTAAGGAACTGTATTAACCAGCCAAACTCTGGGTTTGAATTCCAGCTCTGCCACTTATGAGCTGTATGACAAAGTTAATAATTTAATCATGTCTACGGTAAATCTACTTGCTCATGAATAATAATAGAATAATCAAAGCACTTAGTTCATAGGATTGTGGTGGGGATTGGATGAGTCGAGGTGAAAGTGGGGCCCGGCGCATTGCAAGCACCCAATAGTCAATAGCTTTTATCGTTGGCATCAATTTAGTAAATTTAGTAAATTACTCATTAACATGAGGCACTAATGACTCTCTACCAGTATAGATAACTATGGGTGGTTTAATTGAGAACCGAACAAATTCGTCATCACAAAGGAGAGAAATAGACTGGAATTGCAGGTTTTCCCTCATATCATAATGTGAATTTTATATTTTGAAATGGAATGCTTGGCTCTTCCCTCAAGGTCAAAGTATTGTTCATTATAGTCCACATCCACAGACCTCTGCTTGCTTTGGACTTGAAAGTCTGATGTTTCTGTGCCAGGCTCAAAGTCAGCTCTGATTTTTTAAAATCATTTTTTATTTTTCAATTACAGTTGACATACAATATTATATTACTTTCAGTGATTAGACATTACATAACTTATAAAGTGATTACCCTGATAAATCTCATACCCATCCTGTACTCTTACATAGTTATTAGAATATTAACTATATTTCCTATGCTATATTTTACATTCCCATGATTATTCTGTAACTACCAATTTGTACTTCCTCCACCTTTTCTACCCATCCCTCCCTACCCGCCTTCCATGTAGCAACCATCAAAATGTTCTCCGTATCTATGAGTCTGTTTCTGGTCTGTTTGTTCATTTATTTTGTTTTTTAGATTCAACTGTTGATATATGAATATTTATTGCCATTTTATTGTTCATATTTTTAATATTTTTTCTTCTTCTTAAAGAAGACCCTTTAAGATTTCATGTGATATTAATTTGATGGCAATGAAAGTCTTTGGCTTTTTCTTGTCTGGGGAACTGTTTATGTATCCTTCAATTCTAAATGATAGCTTTGTTGGGTAGAGTAACCTTGGTTATAGGTCCTTGCTTTTCAAAGCACTTTGAATATTTCTTGCCCATCCCTTCTGTCCTGCAAAGTTTCTGTTGACAAATCAGCTGACAAATCTAATGGGTGCTCCCTTGTAGGACTGCTTTTTACTTGCTGTTTTGAAGATTCTCTTCTTGTCATTAACCTTTGGCACTTTAATTATGATGTGTCTTGGTGTGGACCTCCTTGGGTTCACCTTGTTTGGGACTCTCTCTGCTTCCTGGATTTGTATGTCTATCTCTTTCACCAGGATAGGGAAGACATTTTTAAGATCAAATTCAATACTCTCACTAATATATCCTAAATAAAATATGTAATTAACTGTTCTAAAAATGGTAACATTAATGAGGTAGTAATTAAATAAAGGAGTTAATTAAATTACCAATTAAATACACAAGTGCTATATTAGCAACACTAAAGAAGATGAAGGAATTTAGAAAAATCAAAACGCTGAGTGACGAGGTTTTCATACACACCTCTTCTATGACACTCCTCCCTTCATGAGGTAGAGCCTAGTTCCTCTCCTCTAGTGTGCGGCTGGACCTAGTGACTACTTAGGATGCAATACCAGTTACAGTGTTTGACTTCCAAAGCGTGGCTATAAAAAAAGTTGCAGTGTCCTCCTTACTATCCAGCATCACTCTTTCTAGAGGAACCCAAAGCCACATTTTGAAGAAGCCCGGGAGGCCCTTTGCAGAGATTCAGGTGGTGAGGAATCAAGGCCTCCTGCCAACAGCCAGCACAAACCTGCCAGCTGTGTGAGTACGCATCTCGGAGTGGAACCCTCCCGTCCCAGTTGAAACTTAAAATGCTATCTCCGCAGTCAGTAGCTTGACTGCAACTTTATGAGAGACCCCAGGCCAAGGCCACATAGCCACCTTGGTTCCAAATTCCTCACTCACAGAAGCTATGTGAGATAATAAAAGTTTATTTTGGTTTTAAGCCATTAAATTTGGGGTGATCTGTTATTCAGCAATATATAATATATATTGAATATGATATAAACTGAGATTTTATCATGCAATACTTAACCTAACTCACTTGAGGAAAAAGTGTCAGTGTCCCCCAGAGAAACAAAACTAATGGGGTGGGGAGGGGAGAGAGAGGAGGGGAGGAGGGGAGAGAGAGAGAAAGAGAGAGAGAGAAGGAAGGGAAGGGAAGGGAAGGGAAGGGAAGGGAAGGGAAGGGAAGGGAAGGGAAGGGAAGGGAAGGGAAGGGAAGGGAAGGGATGAGACAGAGGGCAGGAGGAAATGGATGCCCCATCTTAAGTAGAGAGCAAATTCACCTCGCATCTACCTTTGGTGTTATTGAGACCCTCAACCTCTTAGATGATGGCCACCCACATTGGTAAGGGCAATCTTCTTTACTCAGTCTCCTCATTCAAAAGCTAATCTGTTCTAGAAATATCTCTTTAGACACATCCAGACATAGTTTTACCAACTGTATGGGCATCACTTAGTGCAGTCAAGTTGACACATAAAATTAACCATTAGCTTTATCCACCCACCAGACTGGGGAAGAAATTGAATAAAGGTACAAAGATATAATTACTTCAGATAGGAAGTGACACACATGACTTTGCTCACATTCCATTGGTAAAAATTAGTCTTTTGGCCCCACCTAAAGGACAAGGGAGCTGGGAAAAGTGTCTGGTGGTGCCACGGCTGCTTAGCAACAACTCTCCACAAAGGAACTGGGGCCTGATCTTTGGGGGCTCTGCCATGGTCTATCTCTTCTCACACAGAGCATGCTCAACTCCCAAAGGGGTGACTCAAAGATCTATCCACATATTGCCTCCAGCTCCAAGTCCAAGACCTCTGGGATGTGCAGTCTTCTTCACAAGGTCTGGATGTCTCTTTCTGCAATCTGAAAAACTATGAATGAAAACACAACTTATACTTCATATACAATATAAAATGATAGAATGGGGACATGAAAACCACAAGACATCGCTGATCGACTGAAGTGCTGAAATTGTCAGGCAGGCATTATTCAGTCCTGTTGTCCTGGGGTGAGGGGTGGAATACATTCCTTGACCAGACTCCATTCTGCTTTTTAGAAGAAGCTGATTTGTCCCGTTCCCCTAGGTTCCTGTTCAAAGCTCTAGGATTTTTTCCTTGTCTTATATACCCCATGGCCTCATCTAAAATAGATATTCAAAAGTAGTCCTCCTTGAGGCCTGTTCAAATTTCAGGCCTGCTTCCTACTAGTAAAAGTTTTGGGGCCCAAGTGTTGTTTTTAAGGCTCAAATCGTCAAGGCTTCTTTGGCAATGAAATTCCTTCAAACACTTGGGCTTCTGTACTACTTGCTTTCATCAGTTTCATGTGCCAATAACCATACTCAAAATCATCCTGTCCACTGCCTGAATTGTCTCTTCTCTTGTTGATCCCTGGCCTCTCTTTAATGATGGCTCTTTTGAGATGGTCCAAAACAGCTGTGCTCTTAATGTCATCTTTCACATGGGCTGTTTCAATAATGAAACTTGTCTCTCAACGTCTTAGCCTCGCCTATTCCTGTTTGGATCTAGCATCAGTCTTTCCCAGTCGCCTCTTACTCTGTTTGCAACAAGGGAATTCATTCCTAAGCTCAACATTTGTATGAGCTGATTTAAGGCAGGTCCCAGCTTTGCCCTCTTCCTTCTCTGGTGCTCTGACTTCCCAGCTATGGATCTACGGCAGCAGGGGCCATTTAAGTAGGAAGGAAAAGTGAGTTCAATTTTGGCAATTGTCCTTAATGTCATCTGTATTCCAGCATGGTTAATTTTGAAAATTTGGCAGAATTTGGGCAAGTTAAATAAAACTCAAATGTAAATTTAATATAAGCACACAAACTCGCTGGTCTGGATAAAGGGCAGTTACCGAGTAGAATCATTTCAGTTAAACACTATGGATATATGTTATTCATATATATATTTTGGCAACCTTCATATATGTTTTGAAAATGTTGGCATATACTTTCACAATCTTCATATATATATATATGATTTTCAACCAAATAAAAGGATTTTGTTAGACTTTTCTCTGACCAACATCTTCTAATGAAAAGATAACTGAGTTTCCTGCCACAGAGCATGCTAATGATTGCTGCTATGGCCATTCAAGATCTGGAAGATTATGGTACAAGATATTAGCACATCATAACTCACAATTAAGGAAAAGAGTTTCCAGATTGATTTTATATCACATACAGGGAAATATAATTTTCTTTCTTGGACATACCTATGATGGTGGGAATAAGAGACCTCCAAATGAGTGGTTTCCACATTGATGATGATGATGATGATGATGGCCCAATTGAGTTATTTGTCAGCCCATAGCACTTAGTCATGACCTTAGCTCCCAAAGTACTTCCCAAAACCCATGTTCTGTTGTTAACAAAGCAATCCACTTAATGAGAGATCTAATTAACGCTAGAATACTAGAGAGGATTCTCTCTCATTGTTATTTCATTTATCTTAATTTTCATCAGCAAAGGAAACAGTATTATCCCTATTTCACAGATGGAGAAACCATGGCTCAAAGGAGTTGACAAGAGCAGAGGAGCAGGCATTGAAATTGCAAGTCATTTGTCTCCTGGTTCTGAAGCCCTTACTACACTGGGTGCTGTGAAGATTAAGCAAGACACTGTACATGGAAGCAGAATGTCTGGCACATAGTAAGCTCTCAAACGAGACTTTCTTTCCATCTTTGGGCTCCTTACATAAATCCCATGAGAACTATTGTGCACGTAGGAAGAATAACTACATTTTCTTTTCTGCTCCAAGGAAAATTGTCAGCAGAAGCTTATCTGAACCGAAGTGGGGGCAGTGCGTAGGATGGCTGAGTTTTGATAGATTTAATTTGGTTTTATATTTTGAGAAATGGCTATATTACCCAAAAGCAAAATATTGGTTTGATTTCTTTATTGACTTTACTTCTCAAATCTCTTGACTATTATTTTATTTTATGAAATGATAAATACAAAATAAAATAGATAGTATAAATTGATTTTTATTTTTTGCAAGCAGGGTAATATTCCTTCTGACATGGAATAAATATGTTTTTGGTGAAGCAGTCCTAGGTTTTAACCCTTTCTCCACTGTTATTAGTTGTGTAACTCTGGCTAGTCACCTAATATTCCTGAGCTTTGGTTTTTCATCTTTAAAATGCAGATAATAATACTGGTCTTGCTGGAAGGTTGTGAGAACTAAATGAGTAAGGTATAAATTGGATAATACAGAGTAAAGGCAAAGAAAGTACTTCCTTCAAAAAGCATTGGTATTGGCTTATTTTCATCTCCTTATTTTTATGATAAAATAATACAACAAAATCATATAGGTTATTGTAAGGAAAATTGCAATCATTTCCCTATTATGTGATTTTTTTTAAAGATTTTATTTTATTTCTGAGAGGGTAATGGAGGGATAAAGAGAGGGAGAGAAACATCAATGACTTTTCAGGATCATGTAGCAAAAGACTGGCAAATGTAGCTCATTCTGATCAGAGGTGGTCTAGAAAAATTCTAGAAAAAATATATATTTAAAAAAACAGATCTTGTTTCTCTATAGTAGATAATGTTGATCCAATTTTTGTTTTAAATAAATGGAGCAACATTTGGGCCACACTTCAAATTGTCCCTTTAGAATTTTCAAACTTAATGGCACTTACACATAATAAGGATACCATTTTCCTTAATAATATAGATTATGATGCATCCCTCAAATGAAAATGCTGATAAATATTAGATTAAAAGAAGTTTAAAAGCAAGGGCATAGCTAATATGGTATTTGTTTCTCACTGAAAAGCTTTCTAGATTTCTAGTTGTATTGTTTAAAATATTTACGTATTTTTCCACATCATGAAAATCTTAGTCTAAGTAATACTAAGTCAGTGCTAAGTAATTTACAGAAACCCAAATAGCTTTGACTGTTTCATATAAAGTGAAAAGCAGGGCATAATTTACATTGTTCAATGATAGGCAGCAAGAAGAATCTTATACTTGAATCAGGGATAAATATTACTTTTATTTTTTTGAAACATAATTTCAATATAATTTAAAAAGACCAAATAAGCATCACAATTCAGATTTAAATAAAAGTTAACACAATAAAACATCTTAATGGTTTTATTTTAAAATGATGTAACACACTTGCTATTAACATGTAAGGCATCAAATGCCCTAAGAAAAATGGCCATAACCTTTATAACTGCCCTTTCACAATAGCAAATAACAGATAATCAACATCGAATTGTTTTTTCTGCTTTGACAAGAAAAGTAAAGCTAAAAGTACAACAAAAACCACAAAATAAAAACTCTCAGTCTACTATATGACAACAAGCTGTCTTTGCTCTCGGGGGACAAGTGCTCAGAGGCCGACTGGGAAGCACCACAGTGGCTGTGGGAGGGGGAGGCTGGCTGGTCCAGAAACACGGGAGACTTACTAAAACTTGGACCAAAGGAAGATACCGTCTTCTTCCCGTATTTCCCTGAAATAAAATAAATAGTTCATGGTAAAGTAATTTCTAAATATGCCAGACTCTATGACTATGAACTTGAGAGGTTAAAAAAGAAAAAACAAGTCACACATTTGTAGGATGCTGAAGAACCAAGACAGACCTATATAATTATGGCATCTCGTTCTGAGATTGATTCCAAATTCTTCATTCATGACCCGTGAAAGATTTCTCTTGTCCTTAAAGCCCACATTAAGACATGCCAAGTTTCCTATAAGAAAATCATTCTAACGATAGCTTTGGATATTACAGTTCTGTAGTGATGAAATATTCTCCTAAGACATATATAGACTCAAGTGTACAGAAGCTTGCACACTAACAAACATAAACCACAGGGACACTTAACTATGAGCTACGGATTTTTGAAATCAATTTTATGTATTTAAAAGAACATCTTTTTACAGTGCCAGTGCAAGAGTCAGGCAAATTATTTCCCAAAGCTTATGCTCATAAAAGTTGGAAGAAGAGAATATTATAAAGTTCTGTGAACCATAAAATGATATAGCTGAAAATCAGCTGAAGGACAATGTGTTAGCTCTTATGAATTCTTTTATACTGGGAAAAGCCAGTGAGACTTCATTATAATTCTTCTCATTATAGTCATTCTTTATGTCCATTTCTTGGAAAGGTTAAACCCCATTACAGAGAACTGTGAGGATCTGTCTTATTCCTTTGTCAGAGTGGAATATAGTTGGTAGTATTAAATCTCACCAGAGAGGTGAACTACTGGTGAGGGTTGTGAATCTCTTTTGTCAGACCACATTGTTGTGGTAGCAGTAATTGCTACAATGGAATCTGACCTTCAGATTGAAAAACCTTCTCCTTTCAGCTATAGAAAACATTTTTTCTTTAACATTAGATGATTAATCCAGGTAAAGTTTTGCATGGGCCTGTCACACGCGAAAGATGCAGGCTGACATGTTCAAGTGCTCTTGCCTACCATTTTTACTTGTCGCAGAAAACTTGGGTTCAGACTCTTAATTCCCAATATTCAATTGTCATTAACGCTCACTCACTCATTTATTCTTATGCCCGGAGGCAAAGGTAAGGCACAAATAAATTTGGAAGGGCAGTCTCTTTGTCTAAATTTGCACCTTGAAGGACTTGTTCCAGCACTCGTCCACCTTGGTCCCTAAACAAATAAGTACGAGAGGGATGGACTCAGATTATTTTGAGCAGAGAGTAAAGCAGGTGAAACTGGTATCAAGGCAGTAGCTAGATGGTAGAGTCAGGGGGCACAGCAGCCGTGGGTAAAAGCACCCACGGTGACCAAGAACTTCATGGGTCCATGCTGTCCTGGGCTCCTCTGACCTGTAAGTTGGCCATGAAATGGCAAGTCTGGAGGAAAGACATTCCCCTTCTGAGGGGCCAGTACATCGTATGACACGGTTTGCTTCAGGACCTCCAAGTGGCTGGAAAAGACATAGAATGTCACACAGAAAACACTTCCACTCTGCCACAGACAGTTTTAGGGGCCCTAAAAAGGGACAGTTTATTGAAGTCATTAAGAGGATTAAACTGTCCATCAGCAGCACATAGAGATGGAGAAAGATGGCTTTCTTTCTGATACTCATTCCCTTGGGCTGCACTGTTGAACAATGGACTGATTTCTCTTCAGAATAGGAAGGTGACCATGACTTTAGTTTTCTAAAACCTGATACATAAGTTAAAGATCTAAATGACGAGCCTTTGAGAAAAGAGTTTTTTTTTTTTTTACCAGGTCTCGCAATAAAAACTCTTATAGATAACAACCAGCACCATGTTGAAGAGACAAATATAAGGTCATAAATCTCCATGAAGGATTCAAGATCAGCACCATAGCGATGGTCTGTTCAATGTCTGTAACATGTATCACCTGACCTTGCTAAAGTACTTCTAAATACATATTTAAAGGCCCTCAAAACCCTCCACACCAGATTGGAAACAACAGGTCTAAAGATGAGATCTTTTAGTTGCCTGTGTTGCCATCCCTTTAAATTCAAGTGATATTCACCTTGAATTCAGGCACTGATGAGACAGCCTAAATGCAGCATGGAAAGAGCCATCCAGAGGATTTTCTGAATGGGCTCCCTTTGATTTGATGGTCTGCCCTCCTATGATTAGAATCTTAAAATAAAGGTTGAAATAAGCACTTACTACATTTCCATTTTAAAATTCTAAGAAATGTATTCTGGCTTGTTAAGTCTTTTTCCCTCTGAATATTTTCTTGTCCTAATCTCTCTAGCTTTCCCTTGTTACACACACACACACACACACACACACACACACACACACACCTCCTTTAAATCACATCAGAACTGTACATCATTTGGTAGCACTGCAAAATTTATTAAATGTTTCCAAATCAAGAACTAAAAGCTTTACTTTTTCTCCTTTATCATCAGTTTTACAGAATTGAAAAAACTTCCCAACACTTGATTCTTAAATTTGTCTGAAAAAATAAGCTGAAAATCAAGCCCACAAAATTAATTCAGTTTAGTCTGTGATTTGGCAAAATTAATCTTGTTCATCAATAAATAAAAACAAAACTCTGCTGATCCCACTTAGCTTCTATGAATAAACATGCATTCTTAAAATATGTTAAAAGAAAAAAACAAAAACAGCTCCGACCTACTCACCCAGCCACGCCGTAGATCACACCCTGATTGCCTCAGCATCAGCCAAAGAGGGCCCTCAAGCAGGCTAGAACTTGACAGCTGATAAACCTTCAGAACATGAAATTTACACCGCTAGTAAGCTGGCCTCAACACAAACCACAAAATGAGATTCACAGTGCAACCAAGAGTTTGTTCAAAAAGCACAAAGCAGCAGCAATAGAAAACAGAAATCGTCTGTACATTGTCCCAATTCTTTCTGAATCAATAACAGCCTGTTCTATAGCTCTGTCTAGCTTTCTCTGATGGCCATATATTTCTCAACTTTACCTAATAGCTCTTCCCCATAGCCATCCTCTCTATTTTTACTAGTCTCTGATCTTCCCTTTTGTGTTTCCCTTTAACCCTTAGTAACGCACTGCATACTCAACACATCCACCTCTGACACCCACAAGAGCTCATTCACATGGATATCCTGACTCACACACACTGCCAGCCATAGTCACCCACGTATTCCACCATCCTCGATAACAAGAACTTCAAACATTAGAATTAGGCATTACAATCTACAAAGCCCCATGCCTGCCCTCCCACCCCAATTCCCAGCTCCAGTCCTCTTTGAGAATGACCCCACTGATCATGGTAACTCACTAATGGAAGTTACAACAGATCGTCCAGCACGAAGTTGGAAACACCTCTAGGAATAATTGCAAAATGCAAGATGTTTCTGAGGCTGCATTTCCTAACCCCTTACTGAACCATTACCATAGGGAGATGGTGTGTTAGTGCAGACACTGGGTGTTCTGCAAGTTGTGGCCACATTGCCCATCGTGTCTCTCATAGAGCTTCCTGAGGCCAGAGCTTAGTTACTGAAGGCCTGGGTATAAGGAGCTCAGCAGGAGGCCTGGAGCACTGTGAGGAGGGGTGCAGTTCCCATTAAATCAGTGTATTTAATATCTTCTGGACCCTGCCCTTTAATTCCTTGGCTCTGGGCTTAAGGACTGCTGCCATCTTTGGGCAATGTCCTGCTGCATGGCGTAGAGCAAGTGGTACAGGCTTCTAGTAGCAGTCCGCAAGTCTAGCTGCAATTGTATCGGAAATTTTTTCCAAACAACAAAAAGTCACATGGGAGTGTTCCTGAGCCAGTCATGACTCAGACCTGCCTATATGTTTGCATGTCTGGAAGTATATTAAAAATGTCTCACGCTTTGCCTCTCTCATGTGAGAATCAGGACAGACTTCAAGAGCATGAGTAACCAGTATCATAGCTAAACCAGGAACAGACAAGGAAATTTTTATCAGCAAGTAAGTTGACTTCCTCTAGAAAATGGGCATGTGACACTGGCTAATACCTGGCACTACCATTATGGGTTAAATTCAGGTTGGTCTTACAATGATTTATATAACTTTCTTTTACTAGAAAGTGTATTCAAATGACTCAATTACCACTTGTGAGTACAGGAATAATTTTAAATATAACAAGCAATTTTATGTTTTCAAATAACCAGTATCCTCAAGTTTTAAAACATTTAAATTCAAAACCCTGTATTTTAGCAAGTAGCCAAATTATAGAAAAAAAAATTTAGTAACAAAATGGATAAGAACCTTTGAGAATTAAATATAAGCCTTATTATTCGATTAGTGCTTAAGTTCTTTTTCACAAAATAGGCAACTATAATTGATCTATGTGTGGGAACTCCTAGTGTCCAAAGAACAATATCCTATTATCCTAGTATCCAAAGAAATAATTTGTACATTGGGCTGTTAGGAATATTTGGCTACTGAAGTAGAAACTGATGGCATCACAGATGAATCCGTCTCAGCTCCTCAGAAGGTCAAGTGTAGCTGGCTGTGGTTTCCTAATGCAGCTTACATGGCTTTCTTCTAAAGAAAAAACACATAGAGAACAAAACACTCACAGGCTGTTGGTTTGGGGCATAAACTTTTCTTGCCAGGCAAACAAACTGCACTGTCAATTTTAAGAAATGTGGTTTGTTTTTTGTTTGTTCGTTTTCTCATATAAAATGCCAAGGCAGACTCTCCAGAAGTTCACAACCAGAATTAACTCTGAACAGCCAGAGCATCTTCCTCGACCAAGGACAGTTCCAGGGTGTTTTCATTAGTGCTGGCTTTCATCCTGAAGCTGAAAGAACCATAGAGTTTCGCAGACTCTTTGGAAGACGCAAACCTGTTGCGACTATACAGCTCCCCCTTCCACATAGACATCATGAGCAGACAGGACAGAACGACACCCCCCAGAGTGAGCAGGCAGAGTCCGGCAATCACACACCGGTCCAGGTGCGCCCCCAGCCGGGCGCTCTCCTTCTCCAGGCGTTCCATCTCCCGGGCCGCGACGGTGTTGGGATCCACAGTCACTTCTCGTGGGACAATATAAGAGATGATCACCAGCAAGATGCCAGTGACCAAGAACAAGATGGCGCTGATGAAGCCATAGTCTACTGACTTCCCTGAAGATGTGGCTTCTGAACTGGTATCATCTTCATCGTCAGATATCAAAGAAATGGCAGCTTCGTGGGACCACTCGTTGGAATCTCCCCAGTCAAGGTCTCCCGGGTGATTACTCGCCTTTGAGGAAGAGGAGCTCTGGTTCCTCTGCTCCAGGTTAACATTCTCGTCCACGTAGGTGAAAGAAGTTTCCAGTTCCTGGCTGCAGCAATTGCAGACTTTCCGTTCTGCTATTTGGGCGTTCCCTGAGGTGAGAGGTCCAGGTGGGAAGGAGTCTGGCTGAATACCACTGTCTTGCAGAGAGGAGGTGGATGATGGAGAAGGGCAAAGTTTAGAGCCCTCCATCTCGGCTGCTCTTGGTGTCGACGCACAGCGTCTCTGGCAGCAGAGAGCAACTTTGGAGGCTGTCGCGTCTGCCTGGCCGGTGGGAGACCCTCCTGAACTCCAGCCCACAGCATTGCACAACGCTGCCTGGCTGTTCTTCGTAGCAAGATGGTGGAGCTCCATCGGAGCTACTCAGACATCCCCCAGCAGCTTCCAGAAATTCTGCCAATTACATCAAAAAGAACCCAACTGCCAGGAGGGCTGCTGGGGAGGCCCCCATCTCCTGGGCAGCCACAGGTCCTCCTAAAGGGGTAAGAGAAAGGACAGGATATCTAGTGTCAAGAGAGTGTGAAAAGGGCAAATCCTCTGACTTATCACAGGAATTAACACTAGGAAACTTAAGTCAGGGTAGGAAAGGTGTGTGGAGGAAGTAGCAGTGTCTCTGAAGAAGGCATTGCCATCACCAAGCCAAATTTATCCAAGGACTCACACATTTCTGTGACAGGATCTCTCAATGAAAAAGCAGGTTTCCTGTATAGAGACAAATGAGAAAGACAGGGACCTTTTTTAGCAGAACTGCTGATTTTCTGGAGAACCTGGGGAAGCACAGACTTCTCAATGATTCAATTAAATGATAAGTGTTTACACTCTTTAGTTCAGAACAGATTCTAATACAGATTAGTTTCAGAGCATCACCATGGGTGAATGTATATGTTACTATCATTTGGGGTCTCCTGGAGCTGGGGCTTAGCATTCTGACTGCACAGCTCGGAAGTAGGTGAAGGAAGGCAGGCTTAATCAGTCACCCATCCTAACCTTACACTGCAAACATCCGATGACCCTAGTCACCTAGCCTTGTAATTGTAAGATCCTAAGATTGTTCATTGTGCTTCCATTCTTAGCCCATCCCCTTGCTACTACAGGAAGGCAGCATGTTCTGGACCCGGAAGTGTGTAGACAGCATACTTCATTCATTCTGTGATCCCTGCAAATACTATGGGCCAACCCACCGCTATACACACACAGAGCTGCCTGCTCCAGGGCAGGTCAGCTACTCCTGCTCACCCAGTCTGCATGGGTCTGAGCGCCTCTCCTTCTGCACGCTCTGCTAACACAGGTGCACAGGACCTGGCCATCCAGAAACTTGACAAACACAATCTAGAAGTAAACTGACAATAGAAGACAAAGTAACCCACAGTGTCAGGGTTTTGTTGAGGCGAATAGGCCAGAAGCTGTCTCTGAGGTTACCTCTGGAACTCTGTATCCATGACATTCCCTCATCCTAAGGGCAACAAGGGACCTTCCTGGGACAGAACTATTAAGTTGAGCAGAAAACCATTTGCCTGTCTTTCTCTGCCTCTGACATCTTTCTGAGGATAAAAATTCATTTTTCACTATCACCAAGGAAAGAGGTTTCAAACAAAGGCACTTTTTATTTTGATTCCAAGCCCACGGTAGTAACTCCTGTAAGCCCATGGCTTTGGGATTTACTATTACAACCCACAGCTCCAAAAGCCAGTAACACACACCGAAGCACAGGTAAGACTCACCTAAGGTCAACATGGCAACTCACTTAAAATATGGGAGAAGGAGTCCACATGTTTTCTGCTATATATCAGGTTTTTTATTAACCCACTTTTCTCCTATTATTGGAGTTTCTCTGCAGCTAAAACAGAAAACCAACAAACTATACACCAGTTGCAAGAAAACCATAACTGAACCACAGCTTTCCCTTAGCAAGTGGACAGGTCTCTACTGCAGGATCCCTCAGTGAACGAAGTGATGGTAACCGTTTGATTACTGAAATGAGAAATCTCACAGGTACCTTAGACATTGGGCGCTCTGATTACCCTTTCGCACAATTAACTCATCACACTGGACTACTTCGGATAAGATCATAAAATCGGCAAAGTCCCCTTAGGGGACTTCTAATTTTTAATAAAGAGGGAGAGAAATCGCCACTTAATTCCCTGGTCCTACGTTTATCTTTCCTTCAAAGAGAGACTCCGCTTGCTCCGTCGGCAATACCCTGGCTGCCTGGTGGATTTCCTTCGCAGCTCTGAGATCCGGGGCTTCCACCCTGGATGGAGAACAGATAATCCCGGGGGCCGGCTAAAGTCTAGCCTTCCGACCCCTCCCTCTCTTCTTTCGGGTTTAAGAGTGACAAAATTGCACATCAAAGCGAGGGGAAAGCACTTTTCCTTGGCCGTCTGCTATCGATTAAGAGCCTGAATATCTGCACTGGAAGTAACTGACCCGGGCGAGGCTGGTCTGGAGAGGGCGACCGCGGGATCCGTCCTGCGAGCGCCGTGCGGGGACGTCGCGCCGCAAGCCCTGGGCAGCGGTTCCCTCGCGGCACCAATCAATCCATTCCGGGTGCACTCCTGCGCCCTCGGGAGCCACCCGGAGTCCGGCTGCGTTCGCTGAGAAGTACCCTGAGGCTGGGCAGGCACCTTGGGCAGAGAGTGGGGACGCTCTCCCCTGCTCCGCGGGGTTCCCGGGGTCTCTCCCTCGCCCCTGCGACTCTTCCACTCTGACTCTCAACCACTCACCTCCTGTCTTCGCCACCCAGTGTGGCTGGAGGACCGCGCGCTTCTCCCCGCAGGGCTCCTCGGGAAAGTCCGCGATCACCGCCCTGGCACTTTTGCCACCGCACGCTACTGAGCTCCGCGCGGTGGGCAGTGCCCGCGGTGCCGGCGGGGCGGGGCGGGGTGGGGCGGGGCGGGCGCTCCCTTTGCTAAGCATCCCGGGAGATGTAGTCCCGGGCGCTGGTGGGGGTGGGGGTGGGGGCTCCCCGCCTCCCTGCCTCCCCCTGCTCTATTCCCTCCCCCGCATCCTTGTTTCTGCCTTTCCCTGTACTTCCACACTCCTGCCCTGCGCTTGAGAAGAAAGCGCTGGCTCCTGAGCTCCAGGTGGGGTCCCGCAGCCTCAGGTGTAGCCACAGGATTATGGGGGAAGGCGTCTATATTTTAGTGCCCACTGTTTGCCAGACAATATGCATATTTTGTCTTAGTTAATAGTCTGAACAAATCTTCGAAGTAGGTTTCATTAATCCTCATTTTACAGATGAGGAAAGAGAATTAGAGGAATTAAGTGTCTCATCCAAGGTTGCAAAGACAATAAATAGTAGCTAACAAATTGTATCCAGGAAACTGTTCCCAAAGTCATTGCCTTGCCCACAGAATCAGGAGAAATGTGGCTCTGGAGGATAAGAGCTTGTTCTGTTCACTACACATCCCCTGTGCAGAGCGCCCGGTGTTATTGAATTACGAACAATAACAATGCAAAACACAATGAACGTAAGTAGCACTTAGGCCAGACTCTCCTAATCACTTTAGAAACAGGTATCCCGGCTTTTCGAAAGTCCGCTTAGTGACGCTTTGATTTTATGAAAGACCCACCCCTAGTGTCTGTTTTCACTAACTGGAAGAAACCCGAAAGCATCTTGACTTCTATGGAAAAGGGCAAAAAGGCAGAAGAGTGACCGCCATTTGTTTGCAGCAAGCTGCTATAACAGCAGTACGCACTGGCAAATGAAACAACACTGTGCAAATATTATTTCTACTTTATATAGACGCTCCATTTATCATAACATTCCTTTGACTATGTTAGTGTTATTTTAGGTTTAAGGTTTTATTTGGTAGGTTATTTTTGAAGTCTGGGAATACTAAAAAAATTTTCCCATGTAAATTAATGGTAATTGCTTCTTCACTTTATGCCATTTCAGTTTATGAAAGGTTTCATAAGAACGCTCTACTTTCCCATGGTGGGTTAGGGTGGGTGCACCTATACTTTAATTCACTTAATGGTAGTTCAATTAATTTTTAAAGTCCTGTAAAAATCCTCAGTTTTACAGAAGAGAAAGCTGAGTTACGGGGAATCTGAGTAATGTAATCTGAGTCATACAGCTAGTACTCAGCAGAGGTGGGGCATGAACCACAAACTGAGCCAATAGAAGGAAGAGCAGAAGGAAGAAGAGAGAGGGTTAGAAATAAAGGAAATCTGGAGGTTGAAGCTACTGAGTGTGACTCCCAGGATAGGACGAAGGAACACCTTGGGGTCAGCAGCCTCTTTCTAACCAGAGTGGACTGCCGCATCAAAGGAAATGTGTGGTTTGTGGGTCATCTCCTAGTTTTCAGCATCTCCTTTAGTGAGATTCTAGGGCTATTGATTGCTTCAGTCTAAGGGGAGCAAGAGAAGAATTAGAATATTTATAACACTGTGCTCTTTGTGAATGGCTCACATAAATTCTGTGGTTGCTTGCTTTCAAGTGATAAATCAATCTCCTATAATGATGGTTTTGTTAGTTTTCCTTTGCATTAATAGATTTCACAGTCTCATAGTTCCAGGGACTTCACAATCCAGCTTCTTTAAAATCTTTTCCCCCTGTGTCTCTCTTTTAGCAAGTTAGGCTCATTTATTGTTAAACATGTTGTATACTATGGTTTCTTCTCCTTTGCTCATTACACTGTTCTCCAGTGAGGATGTCCTTCCTTCATCTCCCTGTTCTCTCCACCATTCAAGGACTATCTTCCTAAGTCACATTTCCAGAGATGTCGTCTGTTCTTAGCACTATGCACGTACATTTAAAAGGGAGCACAAAGACACTATAGGATGCCTCGAAGAGAACTGGTAAGAAGTTGAAGAAACTTGAAGTTACACTGAACAAGGAGATGCTGACGGAATTTGGGATATTTAGCCAGAAGAGGAGACTTAGATGAAACAAAAATTACCTTTAAATAATTTGAAGTTTGTAAAATAGAAATTTTCTATCATGATGAAAAAGGATAAAAGCAGAGCCAATGACAAAAAATAGTATTTTATTAGTTTTCATTATTATCTTTAATTCTCATACTAGCTCTGTAGGGATCCAGTACTATGGTACCCATTTTACAGTGTAAAAATTGAGGATTAAAATGCTGTCATCTGCTTCCTGAAGTATGAGAACTGGTAGCTAGCAGAGCCAAGGTTCTAACCTGGGCCTGTCTGATTCCAGAACCTGGATCTCTTCACTGCCGTGCCACACTAGCGATGTTTCGTCACCCTTTCCACAGCAGAGCATACTCGAGAGGCGGTAATATTTATTGCCCTGGGACACACACAGGAGGTTTCTCATGCTCACAGTCTTGGCGCTGTGGCTACTTCAGGCCTGAAAGGACAGCTTGGAGGGCCAAGGGCACAAATAAGCCAGCAGATCTGTGATGCACTGGGAGCCCTGAGGAAGCCCAGCACAGGTAAGCTGATTTGGGCAAGAGTTTAAGGAAGAAGTTTTTGTGCTCCTTATATTCCAAGTTCTTATAGTTCAAGTTCTGGATAGCACTCTCACATCTAATAAGGAGACTAATTTGGGGCTGAGCTTAAGGAAGAATTCCCAAGTTCTCTTTCAAGAACCTGGATTAGGTTGTCTCATGAAAGTGAATTCTGTATTACTGGAGAGGATAAAAAAGAAGAGTCATTTATTAGTGATGCGGTAGAAGGGATTCATCTTGGATTAGAGTACATTTGTGGTTTGCCTGCTATTACATCTGTCATGAAGCCCTTGTCCTCCAAGCCAGCTCCCGAAGGGTCTGCCTCTGATGAACTTTGCTAGGACTTGTCAGCACCATTTTTTTAAATATTTATCAGCCACCACCTTGTGACTTGACTTGTACATCTAGGTGACTACTGCATATTGTTTAATTTCTTGATTAGGAGCCTAATGTCTAATAGCAACCGTAAGTTCCTTAAGGTCAGTTTTTATGTACTAAATGTCTTATTACCTCCTGCAGGAAGTGCAGCGTTTCTATTGAATAGAGTGAAGAACATGCCAAGGCTGGACTGAGACTAGAGATGATTATTTATCCACATTATTCTCTCTTACTTCCTATTTCTGTCAGGGGGTGTCCAACCTGCAGCCCATGGGCTGCATGCGGACCAGGATGCTTATGAATGCCTCCCAACACAATATCGTAAATTTACTTTAAATTTATTTTTTGCTCATCAGTTTTTGTTGGTGTTTGTGTATTTACTCTGTGGCCCAAGACTCTCTTCTTCTCCCAGTGTGGCCCAGAATGCCAAAAGTTCGGCTACCCAGTGTGCATAGTATGTACTACACGGTGTACATATTCTTGAGCTTTAAAAATACCAATTCTGGCCCTGGCTGGCGTAGCTCAGTGGATTGAGCGCGGGCTGCAAACCAGCCATCGCAGGTTCGATTCCCAGTCAGGGCACATGCCTAGGTTGAAGGCCATGTCCCCCAGCAACCGCACATTGATGTTTCTCTCTCTCTCTCTCTCTCCCTCTCCCTTCCCTCTCTAAAAATAAATAAATAAAATCTTTAAAAAAATACCAATTCTGTGACAACATACTACAAAATATCCTTCAAGATCTTGCAGAAAAAGAACACATGTGTGCTGACTGAGCTCCTGAAAAGAAAGTTCTGGGGGTGGAAAAACACCCACTTGCTGAAATAACTTCATCTCCTTCTCCTATAAGTCCATGTCTAAAACTTCCCTCAAAATCTGACCCAAAGACCTTCCAAGAGCCCTTCTTGCTTAACATCCCTGAAATCATATTACTTTTCTAACTGACATTCTAGTGGTGTAACATATTTCTTTTACGCTCTCATTTTACATCTATGAAAGTATTCCGTGTATATTTTATACTGCTGCTGCTATGTGGTCTCTCTTCCAAGATAAAATTTAAGCTGCTTGAGAACCAATATATTCTTTTGGTAACTTTAAATCATGGGCATGAAATGGTAAAACCCACAGGCAACAGTGGTTCCTCATTCTATGCTTACAAAAATGATTGACACTAGTAAAATGATGGTATTGAAGACTACGTAATGATTTTGATCGTACATAATTTTTAATATGTCTCATTTTTTCCTGTTATGTTTTGTGAGAGGTGGGAGGAACAATCATGATTACATTAAGTTAATCAATGGAAAAATAGATTCTGAGAAATACATTTATCATGTGAATCAGGGGTAGTGTAGGGACGTCTACTAATCAGTGTCATAATGATGATTGAGGATGTTTTCCAGTTTTCTCTCTTCAGCGTAATAATAAAGATTGATTGTCAATAAATATCCTTGGTAGATTTAGAGTTATCAGGAGAGGCTAGGCTGTAGGGAAGTGAGAAAATCATTCTTAGAATTGGCTGGTTAGAGGTCCTGTCATACATATAATGGGAATGGGTGCAAGGAATATGACTCGCCTTTGGCTCTTCTAAATGATGGAAGAAAGTAAAAATAACGGAAATTTAGAGTAATGAAGACCTCATTTACTATCAAAATTTTAGGAACAAAAAATCACATTGCCAGGTAGACATGCTATGTAAATAAAGTGGCTGTGTGCAGACAATAGTGGGGAGGAAAGATTGTGGCCAAACCGAGAACAAGTACTTTCCCTAAAGTGTGCCCTAACTGCATCACCTGATTTTTGTCTTGAGTGAATTCAGACATCAATGAAAGTCAGGTATCCCAATTTTATTCAAAAGTTCAAAATATTTTAAATTTAATTTTTAAAAAATTTAAATCTGCATAGGTCAAAAAGAACAGAACTATAGGAAACATTTGTGTACAGTAATAACAGACTAGGTGATTTGTACAAAATATATATGTCTTATTATGAATCAAAATATCACAGATGGGAAGAAGCAAAAAGAAAGAAGATGGCTAAAAAGTTTTCTGTGCAAAGTGGATTTTCAGGTTCTCCACATTTATTATAGATATATAGATATATATTTCAGGATAGATTCAGGTGGGTTTTTTGGTTTGTTTGCATTTTGTTTTGTCTGGATTTGAGTTTTGTATTTTTGTAATTTAGAAAGCTAAAACTTTGCATAAATAATATATTTTGTAAAATCACCAGTGGGATCTGGGGAAACACCCTGTGGTCACACACATTAATATCTTTTCAACAAAAAGTATGGATATGGGTATTTACACTAGTTTGGATAACAAAAGTGTTAGAAGGCTTTCATAAGTTCTGAGCTGGTTTTGCTGCAAAATAAGCTTACTACAAACTAATAAAAACCCTTTAGTTTTAAGAGTTTATTGAGTTTCAGATCATGACTCAGCAGCTGTGGTCCTACATAACCCTTGCTGTTACCTCCTCACCAGACCCTTGAGGTTGTGCCAGGGCTCAGTCACATCTCTGAGGTTCAATGCTGTGCCATTGATTGGGATGGGATGGCCTCAGCTGGGGTGTCTTGTCTCTGTTCTGTGGTGGTCTCCCATCCTCCAGCTGACTAGACCAGGCTAGTTCGCCGGGGCAGCAGGGTTCCAAGAAAGTGCAGGGAAGCGTACAAAGCTCAAAGCCAGCCCACGGTTGTTTCTAAGGCATTATTTTGTTAAATTAAATCACTAACCTAGCTGAGATTCAAGGGATAGGAGAACTGACTCTGAAGCTTGATGTGAAGACCTGCAAAGTCACATTACTAGGGATGTAGAGCAATTAGGACCATAATTTTTTTTTTAATTGACTTGAGAGAAAGAGAGATAAAGGGGCTGCAGAGAGAGAAAAGGAGAGAGAAACATTGGCTTATTTTACTTTTTTATGCTCTCATTGGTTGATTCTTGTATGTGCCCTAACAGAGGAACAAATCCACAGCCACAGCATATCTGGATGACACTCTCACCAACTAAGCTACCTGGCCAGGGCATAATTAGGACTATATTTGCCATCAACTTTCCATCATCATAAATTGATGAGTCTAAACTTAAAGTGTGAATGGGTGAAGAGCCGATGCTGTCTAGATCAGTCACATATTCCTTGACTGCTCTACCAGTATCAATTTCCCACCGTTCTCTTCTGCAACAATACCTGGATTTCCCTCTAGATTACCATCTTTTCCTGTTGTGCAGCACCTTTGTGGTTCGGAGGAAATTGATGCTACCCTCTGCTCAAAGTCACAAATCAATGAACTCTAATCATATCCCCTTAGGCTACAGCAATTAGTTAAGGGACAAGAAGGAACCAGTCCTAAGCCAGTTCAAACACAGCACTCCTTTTGCCACAGTTGCCTCAAAATAGTCTAATCAAGGTCAAGTGCAAACTTTTGGTCAATGCTTGAGGAGGGAGGAAGCATGCAGTCCCTGTTTCTGCTTAGAACCGCAAAGTAAGTTCGCCTGAAAAAGCTGACACACAGCAGGAGGGAAGAGACTCAAGAATCACAAATAGAATGAAAGTCAGAGTTAAACTGAGCTGAATTTTCTCTTCCTTTGAGCTTCTTGATAACTGGAGTCAACAAACTGCCAGATTTAGTCGGGTTTCCTGATATCTATGAAAGCATCCAAATGTGACATATTTTCATGCATTTTTCTATCTCATTAGACTCCTTGAGGTAGATACCTCAAGGAAGTTTAATTTATCTCAGACTCCCAGGTTTGAAAATAGTTCTTGTTTCATCAGAGGTGTAAAATGAGTGTCTGGTTAAGAACCCTGTACGGTCTGAAACCTGCTGTAACGTAGTTCTCCAGTGTGAATGAAGTAGAAACAATATCTATAAATCGGGAGACAAAAGGCAGTAAGCACACACCAACTTATAGAGCTCATTCATATTTATAAGTGAATATATATATATATATATAAATGAAAAACTTAAACATAAAATCTATCATCCCATGTAGTTTTTTGCTACCATTATAGCTAAAACAAAAAGCTACAAATAAATGCCTTTTTAAAGGAAAATTAGACACATGCACACACACACATACACAATGCCCTTAACCAAAAAGAAGGAATTGTTCCAGAACAGGCAATTTAATCATTTTTATGGTTAATGGGTTTCAGGGTAAAAGTAAGAAAAGGAAAAGCAGCAGCAGAAGAACTGGAGAACAGGTTCATCATGAACTACCATGCACATGGCTGCTCCGCAAACAGCATTCTTCTTTTATAAAATGTGCACGCAAGCTAAGCCTAGTTACCCAAGTCCTTATTAACGTTTGATGTCAGTGTGCTTAGGTAAAGGGAATTTGGTTATCCGGCAATGGTTGTTGCACAAAGTAATGAGAGTGGATGCTTCACCAAAAGGAGAACTGAACAGCAATGCGGAGGTTAGTTCTGTGAGCCAGAGCCAGAGCTCTGACACGGTAAGAATTTGTGTTCCTTTGATCGTAATGGGAATTAGAATGTAATGTGTGTCTCAGCCTGCAAGATAAAACCCATCATTTTAAAAATCGAGACAATCAACTTCAAGCAGCCGTAGAAATGAAGGCTAAATATTAGGAAAAAAACACTGTAATGAACTGTAAAGTATGTAATGAAAGTCTGTCACTGTGAAGAATCAATGTCACTGTCACATCTGCTAAGCTATAACATCCATCTATCAAAAATACATTAGAAATAATTAAGTGGATCATTACAGTATTACTCTATCCCCCCCTCACTGTGGGGGCAGACTGACTCATTACCAAATTCTGTTAACCCGAAAGAGTCCTCATTCCAGTTTTTATGCATATTTCTTTCAGTTATATGAGATGACACTATTATATGCCTTTCTTCAAGATTGATGATTAGGATAACAAGAACAGGTGCTGTCTGCAGATAACACCAAGGAAAATGAAATTTCAAATTTCAAGTAGAGGGCAACTTAATTTGTCTACCTTTTGTTTAGCTGGATTGTAATTTTTTTTGAATTATGTTGCAGTCTGCACATCACATTCATGCTTCACACATTTAGTGAAATTGATTGAGCGCACCTTCTGGTCAAGCACTATGCTGGATGCCGGGAATTCAGCCGGAAGGGCACGCAATCAACATCTCTATTTTCAAATTTGTCCCAACCTAGTGCAGGCTAGCTTGTAAAAGGAACATTTCCCTGATCTTTTTCTCCAACCTAAAAGTGTCAGACAAGAACCAGTGTTGAGTCCACAAGCAATTGTTCTTGTGTATTAAATATCTTGGAGCTCACTCACCTACTCACAGGATGCCTTAAACTTTTCCAGAACTTAACCCAATTGCTCAACTGAATCGCACTAGATACCTGGCATTCTGCTACGTACAATGTACTGACGATCTTCAGTAAACCGAGAAGTTCCTCTCCCTCCGTCTTGTCAACAACATTGAAGATCCAAATTCTCTTGAGGGAGCGAAGGGAAGGCACTACCTTAAAATCATCAGAAACTGGATGTCATGGGGTTTTTGAGCTAAACCAAAAGGGAAATAGTGGGTACATTTTGTCATAGAGATGACAACTAAATGAGAGACTCCAAAGTAATCCTTCCACCTAGCTGTGAATTCATAGTGAAAGACACTGTCGCAGGTCTTTTATCCTCATAAATATTTTACGTTGCATGAGCAGATATGCCTGCTATTTCTCTTTTAATTGAGCTGAGAGAATTCAGTCACTGGAGTGGGTTAGCACTTCCGACAATCTCAAGGGGTTTTCCTGCTATCTCTGCTACCCCGCAAGAAGCTGACTTTCCGTGGTTTGACTATTGGGGGAAGGGTAAGTTGGTTTCAAATTAATGCCTATTTTTGGATGTTTGCATAAACGTGGATAATATTTTTAAAAGAATCTTATGTTCAGGAGATAAAATGATTTATATTTGGAAATGCATGATCTAGAAATGTGTGGGTGGCATTGTCATGAATCTCAGACCTGGAATCTTTTTTTTCTTACTCTTACAAAATAAATTGAAGATGAATTTTTACAGCCCTCTCTTGAATTACTTAGGTGTTGAGGAGCTTTAGTCTTGCTTCAGCACTCCCACAATCCTCTGCACATGTCTCTGCAATCACATTTACCACAGTATTTGACAGTTTCCGTTCCCATTTTCCCCACCAAACTGCTAGCGCCTGTAGAACAGGGAATATGGTTTATTCATCACAGTATCCCCAGCGCTTAGCATCATGTGAAAACAAAAAGTCAAAGCATATTGAATAAGAAAGGGAGGAAGTGGTGGGGGGTCCAAGGGGGGATAAGAGAAAGGAAATATTGAGGAGAGAAATATAATAATCAATATGTGGGAAATATTTTAATAATGTGATGGGAGATGGTTTGCAGCTCTCCACTGTAACATCTATTTGGTAAAATCATCATGTTTCTTAAAACCTTACTACAGTAGACTTGTCAAAGAATAAAAAACAGTCTAGGGTAGAAAACAACTTTAGTAAGCTCTACAAGGTTATTTATTATGAAGTCTCAAAACTACCATAAAAATAACCATATGAGCTTGGGCTATTACTACTTAACTCAACATTTATATTTCTTGTGCTTAAGACCCATGGTCACAAGTTGTTGTTTTTTTTAACCTGACTGAAAGGTAGGATTTTTATCCGTGAATCTGAGTGGGACTGAGTCCTGTTACTAACCAATAAAATGCAGCAGCGATGACATTGAGTGGCTTTGGAAGCTAGGACAAAATGGTCATGCAGCCTCCACCTTGTTTGCTGGAACCCTTGGAGCCCTAAGCCTCTAGTTAAGGGGACTGACTCCTCTGAAACCAAATATGGGAGGCGGTGTGGATGTGCTCAGTGGGCATTCCAAGTGACCTCCCAGCAAAGAGCTCCCATCAATTGTCCTCCTGTGAGTGAGTCGTCTGGGAGAGTCGGGCCCAGGGAACCTTCGCATAAATGCAGCCCAGACATTGACTCCAACTGCATGAGAGGCTCCAAGCAAGACATGCCCAGCTGCGCCCTTCCTATGTTTTGACCACAAAATTGTGAGTAAATTAAAATAGTTGTTTTTTATCAGCTCAGGTATTAGCATATTATTCTTTACACAGCAAATATTAGCCAGAACATTTCCATTCATGGAACCTCTAATCAACACTTACTTAAAGCAGGCTGCTAAGACCATGTTTAATAACACTTTCAAGATACAAAAAGCAAGTTTAAAGGAATTTTGACTTAAAAGTTTTGAAGAAACTGGATTTAAATAGTTTTAATAAGTGAAGGAGAAAGCTGAATAAAGGGATATATTGGTCATGTATATATCTTTTAAAAAGTTTGAAATAGTTGAATATTTGGCACAGGGTTTACTGATTTAGGAAGCAAACTGGGATACACATTTGATGAGCCCCACTGAGGTACACATATCATCTTCAAACATTTTTAAGACTCATAATCATACTGACAGTAAGACACATGTGACGGATAACAAAAGGGGGGAAACAGGAAAACTTCACAGGAGAAAAAAAGCCAGGAAATATTTTACATAAAATTCAATAAAAAAAGCTATTTCATCCAACATACAGAGATTCTATAAGTAATGTAAAACAGGGATTCCTGATGATAGTCATTCAGGAGTGATTCTGGTGCCAATACTTTTAAGGACATATACAGTCTCAAAGAGGAGGAGTTAGCCCTCGAAAGGAGGACCTAACCAACTTTTAAGCCCCGCAAAGTCTTCCTGTTGTCTGAAGAATGGCTAAGGCTTTTTCCTTTTTTATTGTATAGCAGTTTAATATGGAGATTGTGGCACTCATAGATACTGAAAAAAAATTCCCCTTGGCAATCCTGGATCTTAAGTAAGTGTCTTTGGAAGTCGGAAGTACCACACAATATGGCGAATCCTAGAAGTGGATGAGGCGTGGCTCTTCCTTTCTGGGGAGAACATTAATTGTGAGGAGGAAAGTTCAGGACATTTAGCTTGTGTGAACTGGCAGAAAGCTGGAGTTCTCTGGGGAAATTTTAGTATATTGCAATAATTATAACTGTCGTAGCTCAGATTCTGTTCATGTCATGTACTAAGACATGACATTGCAAAGATATTTAAAGCTCTCTGGGGCTTTTAGCTTCTTCAGTCTTTCTTGCTATCTAGTTCTCACGTTTCTTTGGGCTTTCCTCTGAACGCTTTTCAGTTTTGTTCCCTGATTTTTTGAAAATGAATTTTTTTAATTTTATTTTTTCAAAGTATTAGATGTAAAGAAATCTTTGCAAATAAGTAAATGTAGTATTAAAATAAATAAATATGAAATTCCCTCAATCCCCTGGTCTGACTAAAAAAACATGGATGACAGCTTTTTTAGCTTCTATTCTAGATATTTACCTTCATAATTCAAAAAAATATGCATATACTACACTTTCTTTCTTCATCAACAAAAATGTCCTATTATGGTAAATGAGGATTTCTCTCACAATTTTTCCTCTCTTCCCTTAACCATCACCACCTCTCAGTTTATAGGAGCCTCCCTGTATTTACAGAGGATTAGTTCAAAGCCCCACAGTGGATGCCTGAAACCATGGATGATACTGAACTCTGTATATGTATACAAGGTCTGCCTGGAAAAAGTCCAGCCATTATTAATATAACAAGAATGGTTTGCGAAATATCAATGTAACCTGGCAAACAAGGAGAGTGGACTGGAATGCACATGTGTGAACAATGACAACTTCACTGTGCTTGTCAGTGGGGGCAGTAGACAATGTTGGGTGAGCATGTGTGCTGTGGGTCCATAATATTCAAAAATAACCGAGCAAGCAGAGCAATGAATCTACATCAAATTTTGCATGAAGCTTGACCATTTCTCCACAGAAACTATTTGGAGGATTCAGTAGGCCACAGCTATGGGCAACCACAGTTATGGTGACTGGCAGCTTCATCACAGCACAACTGCTCACGCATCGTGTCTGGTGCAGAGATTTTCCAGCAAAACATCAAATCACCCCAGCGACGCAGCCCCCCTACAGCCCAGATTTGGTGTCTTGTGACTTCCAGCTTTTTCCAAAACTAAAATCTCCTTTGAAGGGGACGAGATTTCAGACTGTAGATGAGATTCAGGAAAATACGACAGGGCAGCTGATGGCAATTGGGAGAACTGTGTGAGGTCCCAAGGTGCCCATGATTGTCCTATGTACAATGTTTCTTGTATCTTCTATCTTCTTCAATAAACATCCCTATTTTTCATAGTAGATGGCTGGATACCTTCTGGACAGACCTCATACTATGTCTTTTTCCCATACATACATGTCTATGATAAAGTTTAATTCATAAATTAGGCGTGGTAAGAGATAACAGCAACAATAATAAAATAGAACAGTTCTAACAATATACTGTCATAAAAGTTATGTGAACATGTTCTTGCTCTCAAAATGCTTTATGGTGCTGTACGTACAATGTCAGTATGCTGGACGAAGGGATGGTTTCTGTCCCGGGTGGCCAGGAGCAGGACGGCTTGAGAGTCCATCAGGATGCTCAGCAGCATGCTCAATTTAAAAAGTTAAATTGTTTATTTCCAGAATCTTTCACTTAGTATTTTGAGCAGTTGACATCTGGTAACTGAAATTGAGGAAAGCAAAACCACGAGTAAGGGAGGACTACTGTATTTCAATTCTTAGTTTAAAGAATAGTCAGTGTTTTCACTGCTTTGCTACATATGTGTTGTTTATGCTGTACCAGGTAAAATACTATGATGCTTTTGATTTCTTATGCAATTCATTTCCCCAGTAGCTACTGAATTCTCAAAATCTTGTTTGTTTATTTTTCACTTAGTCTGTCTTTAAAGTTCTAAGCCTTCTTCAGTTTCCAATAGCTCTTTAAACTGCCGCTCAGTACCATTTTCTTGACAAACATGTCAGATGAGTTATTAGTTACAGGTATTTTCCAGGAAACAACTCGAATGCTCTGATCTGACCAATTTGCTTTCCCAGCCAAATACACATGTTTTATTTTTCTCCTGGACTGTTTATTTTCATCTTTGGAATTGCCTTTGCTTCTACCCTTTGTTGATCTCCCCTGTCCCATATCTCTTGTATATCATTTCAGTTTAGGTTCAGCTGTAAGTAAAAAGAAAAAGAAAAGACAAAGAAAGGAAAACTTTTTCAAAGATTGCTTAAATAATGAAAGGTTGTTTTTTTTTTTTTTGTATGTATGTAAGAAAAACCTAGTAGTAGATAGTCTGGGTTTCCGCTCTGGCTTTACATGTATCAAGTGCCCAGGATCCTATTTTGCTCTGCTACCTTACTTAGCTTGTTGCTTCATCATAGATCCCATTGTATACTCAGCCATGAAAAAGAATAAAATATTACCACTTACAACAGCATGGATGGACCTGGTAGGTATTATGCTAAGTGAAATAAGTCATACAGAAAAAGACAAATACTATATGATTTCACTTATGTATGGAATCTAAAGGACAGAATAAACAAACAAAATGGAAACAGACTCATAGATGCAGAGAACAGTCTGATGGTTGCCAGAAAGGAGGGGTTTGGGGAGCTGGGTGAGAAAGTGAAGGGATTAAGAAATACAAATTAGTAGTTACAAAAGAGTCACAGGGTTGCAAAAGCACAGCATAGGGAAGGATATAGTCAATAATACTGTAATAAATCTTTATGGTGCCAGGTGGGTACTTGAAAATGCCAAGGGGACCACTTTGTAAAGTATATGACTGTCTAACCACTAAGCTGTACACCTGAAACTAATACGAAATAATGTTGAATGTGAACTATAACTGAAAAATAAAATTTAGAAAACCACTGTTTTTCCTTTTCTTGACAAAACCTAGTTCCTTGGCGATATCAATTACAAAGAAACAATTATTTTAGGAAATAAATTCTTTTATCTGAGTTTCAGCATTCCCATCTAAAATTGGGCATTGTATTATCAAATATAAAAATAATGATATTGGGAGGCAACTACCACATCTGCCATAATCAGCCTCATTGGAAGGAAGTGGGAGGAATCAGGAATGGACAGAAGGAGAAGTCACACCTTGAGGTAGGCTGGGTGACATCTTCCGGCCAACCCAGGGGAAGCTTGGGAGCTTATATAGCTCATCAGAGATGTCTCTTTGGTGTCCTAATAGCTGGACCTTTATGTCCTTGCCTCTGTCAGTCATTAGATAAGGGTTCCTCTGGGAAGCAAATGGTCTTGCGTGAAGTATATGATCTTTAGCTACAGCAATCTCTGAGGAGACTGACAGCTGTCTTTGATAGCCCTGCCTACCTATGTTCTATCCTACAAGGGATCAGGTCCATTATTATCACCAATCACATGAGACTAGTGACTTCAAACTATTTTGAAGGCTCCTTAGCTGAGGGAAACATGAAGAGGCACGCTTGAGTGCAAGTTTAAAACTGGGCCATTGAGTGAATACAAAGTAGTACTGCGGGGGCCTATCGCAGAGTATCCCCAAGCTCTTTGAGTATTGTAGAAATGTAAGACAAGATCTGAATCATCTTTTTGTGCATATTTAAGAATGAATGCTTTTAATGCCATTATTTAGAGCCTGTGGCTGTTCTGAACACTGGAGTTCCCTCCCTGGGAACCAGAAAACACACAATTCTAATTTTAGTATTTTCCTAACAAAGGGCCCATGTTGCCATCCTAGGCAAATCCTTTCATGATATGTTTAGGGGGTGCCCCTTTGATGCCTTCATATTCCTGCATATGCACAGCCGTGCACACACTGCATATGAAGTGTCTTCATCACGTGCTCTACGAAGCCTGCCCATATATCCAAATCCTTCTCACCATCTGAAGACATTTCCAGGGGTCACCATCCAAATGTCATTGTCCATTTTTCCAGGTGTTATGAACTCTAAGTCTTGTTTCTATTTGCTTGATATGCCATCGCCCAAATTCTCCTATTAATTCTGTTTCCTCCAACATGACAGAAGATATCAATTGATGGGAGAAAGTAAATTTTGAATATTTATAATTCTCAACTCTTTCACTTTCTAAGTTGACTGGGTCCTAAAGAAGACCCTCTTGATTATTCAGAGGCTTGGTAAATGAAGATATAAATAAAGATGGTGAATGAAAAATAAACATGGAAGAATCATTCTAATAGACTTTTCCAGTTTTGCAGATAAAAGGGTCCCAGGCACCACTGTCCTAGGGGAATAGTATAACATGTTTGTGGGCTTCAGAAAGAGGGTTCCCCTGAGTAATAGCCCTGGATATGTAGCTCTTGTTGCTAGGGAAGAGGTAAATAAATATTCATAAGAACCAATGGTCCTTTTAAAGTTCAGGCACTACTCTGAGGGAATGTTTTATGGCTGGAAAGGAAATCAGGTCCCTGAAAGAAAATTCATGAGGGGAGGAGAAGTCTGAACTGATGACTTAGGTCAATATCTAGACTTGTCTGTGGTGTTTACGGCAAGGGCTGTGCAAGGTTCAGTGTTCTAGTAGTTGAACTACCATCTTAGAACCCAGATCATGGGTGCCTCTGTGATCTTTTCCAAGTTGGGACCAATCAGGGAATCAATGAAGCACAGGATTTTGTGGAACCTGTGTTCAATGTCATCATTGCAGTAGAGGCAACTCGGTGTAAATAGAAAGCTGGGCTCTCCCGGCAAACTGATCTTATTTTTATGTTTTCTGTGCCTAAGGTTTGAAAGCACAATAGACTCTTTTGCAATGATTAAAGCATAAAAGTTCTTAAATAAATTACCTATGTGATGTGGCTTCAAGGATAAGACTCTTAGCTTCCTGCTTTTTAAACTATATGGAGACTGGATTTATTAATTTAAAAATAAAATAAATGTGACTGTATGCACTGAATGTTCGTGCCCCCCATCCACACCCCCAAACACAGACACAACTTTCTTATGTTTTAGCCCTAATTCCCAGTGTGGCTGTACTTGGAGATGGAACTTTTTTAAGGTAATTAAGGTTAAATGAGGTAATGAGGTTATAGAAGGTGAACCCTGCTCTTACAAGATTAGTGTCCTTATAAGAGGAGACATGAGAGAAATCCCAATCTCTATTTCTCCCTCTGTCTTTCTCCCTCTCTCTCTCCCCTCTCATTCCCTCCACAGTGTGAAAACACAGTGAGAAGTTGTCAAGTCAGGAAGGGAGCTCTCACTAGGAAACAAATTGGCCAGAATCTTGATCTTGGACTTGTAGTCTTCAGAATTGTGAGAAAATTACTTTCCATTGTTTATACCACCTAGTCAATGATGTTTTGTTATGGCAGTCTGAGCCAAGTAATATAGTGACCATATTTGTACTCCACACTAATTAAATAGTTCACAATATCACATGAAATAGTGAAGAACTTTTTTATTGGTTAGAGGTATATTGTAAAGTTCAGCAGGGGTAAATGTATACAATATCACAAGCGGAAAATCAGAAAGTTATTTATAATGCTCCCAGACACTCACATGAAAGTCAAAAATTCTGAGTCCTGGTTATACAGGTCAGTTTAATGTTGCAAACAGTTGGCCATCTGTTA
Organism: Tonatia bakeri; assembly: GCA_004024845.1. Lineage (NCBI taxonomy): Eukaryota > Metazoa > Chordata > Mammalia > Chiroptera > Phyllostomidae > Tonatia > Tonatia bakeri. Next base: position 33,439 of record PVIA01000929.1, on the reverse strand, counting down.
CCCTTGGCTAACTAATATGACATTTTAAAAGGTCAACCAGAAAAAGGTAGATTTTCCTTGAGATCAGAATATTACCCACACAAAATCCTGCAGTTATTTTTAAGAATCTGTACCTCTCTGTGATGATATTCATGCATGATGATTTTTGTAAATGTCTTTTTTTTTATTCTTAAAGAAAAGGTAAATGGAATAAAAAGTCTATTGAAATGAATAATCTCCAATTCGATTCTGGAATGACTAAGTAACTAAAGCACTATGATCATTTAAGATGATATATATACCTCTGCTACAGGAGGCCATTAATACAATTCTATTACATTACAATGTTTTTTTTTCTTTGTAAACAAAGATGGACTCTGTCTTTACTTGCTAGTTAAAAAGGTCACTGTTAATGATGAGGACCTATGCAGAGTGATGGGACAAATGCCCCTCCAGGATTTGTGCAGTGGTTCACTGACATCTGAGCAATAGTACCTCTAACTCTCTCTCTCTCTTACCTTAGTGACGCGCTGAAAAAACAGAATCATGAAAAGATTTATGGTACTTGGGACACGAGCAGGTTCTTATCTGTTTCCATAAGCACTAAAAGAAGACAGTTTTGATTCAAGTCTGATATCTTAGTCATTTGGAAATCTGAAGCACTAGAACATATCTTTTGGCAGAGATATTAAAAATTAGGCCTTTTCTTTTTTTTTCCGAAAAAGAAAAGAACTAACAGTTCCTCTGGATAACCTGTAACTTGCTGAATTCTCTCTTTGTGGCAAGGTCCTAGATCTGAAGTCAAGTAAGTATTGGCTCGATTCCAGACCCCACCATAACTGTGTGACTTTGAATATGGTTTTCCTCTGTCTTTAAGGTGTGGTAGGATGTAATGAAGATTAAATGAGAACGTACACTGCAAAAAGGGTTGCGCGGGGCTGGCACGCAGCAGCCATTCGCTGCTGTTGTGAAGATCCTGTTGGTGGTGCTGATGAGGGTGAGTTTACTAAGGCAACAGCTGGAAGAGCTCCGCCTGTGGTTGTCATAGTCACCCAACGCTGATTCTCCAAACGCTGATTCTCCAAATACTCCTGAGGCATCTACCATGTGTCTGACTGTGGGTTAGAGACCTGGGGTAGAGAAATGAGCAAAATGAGCCCTGTGTTCATTGTGCTTATAGACTGGTCATGATGCGGATATGAAACTGAGAATTGGAAACATAAATATAGAAATGCAAATAAGGATAAACTTTCTAAAAGGAAATTCACAGTGCTCCGGGGAAGTATGAAAGGGGAATGAAGAGAAGGGGGTGAAGGAGGACCTCTCTGAGGAAACCCTGCTGAGACCTGAAGAAATGAAACACAGTGACAGGCAAATGGTTTGCTGAAGAGCACTCCGCGTGGGGGGTTGGGGGGGCGCGGGGGAGGGGAAGCAGGTGCAAAGGCCTGGGTAGGAAAGAAATACGTGTACCTGAAGAACTGCGAGCCTAACGGGGCAGAAATGTAGTTGAGAGGTGCAGAAAAGAGGTATGACGTGAGGAGGACTTGTCAAAAACTAGAGTTTTTCCTAAATGCAGTAAAAGTCATTTTGAATATAAGAGTGACATAATCTAGTTCAGATGTTTTCAAAGACACTTTGGCAGCTTTTTGGATAACAGAGCAGGGAGATGCAGGAGCAGAACAGGATGATGACCAGCTAAAACCTGGGGTGTTACTTTGGGGAAGGTGTAGCAGCTTCATGAGACACCACGGCAGTGGGGAGGTGAGTGAATCTTTCATCTATATATTGCCTGGCATATTTTATTATCATTATAATAATTATAAATATGATATGCACCTGAAGGTGTATGTGTACATATATGTATACATATCATCTTCATATATGTACCTACATCTTCAGCTATATATCATACTTACAATAATGATGATGATACTATAATACGCCAGGCAATTTATTAGGCCCTCTCGAATGCATTGTCATTTAATGCTAAGGACCTCTTTAAAAAGTAGGTACTCTTTTATTAACCCTTATGTTTTAAAATCAATAAAACAAAAGTCAGAAAAGTTAAAATAGCTTGCTGCAGGCTACACAGATACAAAGTAGTGTTGCTAGGATCTAACCGTATATACGCGTCTTGATTCTAAAACCCATATTTTTAAGCATTATTCTACTGTGTGCTTGCCAGTACGTCTGATTTGGGGACTTTGTCTAGATTCTATCCCTCCGCGCAGCTACCCGGGACTCCTTTCAGGTTCGGAGCCCTCGGGCTACGGAGTGAGTGGGACGGTGGTTGTGCCCGGAGCATCCATCCGAGGCAGATAGTAGATGCAGCTGCAGCAGGTTTGAAATCGGCCAAGTATCAGTTTCAGCAGCGGCTCCGGGAGCTTTCCTCGCGAGTCCTCTAGGGTTTCAGAGCAGGAGCCTCTCTGGCAAGTGAGAGGAGCTACCAGAGTTGTACATTAGAGAAAAATGGAATGGTAATTGCTTTCAACTGTGGGGAGCTGCACATAATCAAGCACAGGAGTTGGAGTAAGTGTTTTGAAAGGGACGTGGAAAATCACCAAAGCAGAAGTGTTTTAATGAGAAAAGCAGGGTACAAAATCCGAGCGGTATCAGGTGGTGAAGAGGATTCAGAGTTGATCACTAAGAGTTTGTGCTTTTTGGAGCGGGGGTGGGGGGTGGGGTGGGAGAGGAAAATAGACGGGATTTAAATGAAATATTAAGATCTTGACATAGTTGCTGAGAAGAAACGTGGAAAAACAGAGTGAGTGACACAATAACTGATACCGATTAGGTGCATCATCCCGTTTAATTCATCCTCATAATATCCCTTATTTACTGAGGCTCAAAAGTACCAAGAAAACTGCCTTGGGTTACACAGCGAAGAAGGGGTGAAGTCAGGACATTATGTCCATCTGCCTCCCATGTCGAACACAAATATTAAATTCTCCTGTCACCAAGTGGAGGAAAAGGGCACGGATTTTGAATGAATCCTCTCTATGATTCTTGTCTCTAATCCTAAAGGGGGAGGGGGCCCATAAAGAGAGTACCGGGGGAGAGAGGGAAATGCACTACCTGGACAGGCTTTAGAATGACCTCTCTTTAAAGACAACCACTCGGTGGAGAGATTAAACTGAGGGCTGCAAAGCTTGACAAAGGGCACAGACAGATCCTCAAAGGCTGTATCTCTAGTGACAGAATGAGGTTTCTCAGGAGTTACTGCACCTATCAGACCAATCGTAGTACATTTTGAATCATGCACGGGGAATAATAAGAGTAAAGAGATTTACACTAGAGCTTAGAACTATTAAAATGTGTGAGATGCCACCAGCCAGAATTTAATTCATCCCCATTTGGTCAGGGGAGCCTATTTCTAGTGTGAGAATATTTTATCAGAGACAGCGGGGACTTCTAGATCCAAGGCCAATGCTGTTTAAAGGAGGAATACAGTGAGCTCCTGAGGTCTGTGACTTGCAATAGTCACAGAGCTACTTGCTGGTTACAATGACAGCTGTCATTTATGGAATAATTTCTGTGCTCGGTACAGCTGTTCTAAGAGTTTCCCACACTTTAATGTCCTATCACTCAATTCTCATAAAACCCCATATGCTAGGTGCTATAATTATAATAATTGCCATTTGACAAAGGAAACACAAGAAAGGTGAAGAAATTTGTCTAAAAGCATACCACTAGTAGGTATTAGAGGTAGGATCTGAGCCTAGGGGGTTGACTCTTCGGCTCATGTGTTTAACCGCTGTACTCTGTTATTTCTCTTAATTGCAATTCCCATGTCTGCGTTTATCTTTACTAAGTGGCTATTTGGATTTGGGGTATACGCACCTCATTTGCTCTAACATTCTAGAATTCCTGAATTGATTATGCAGAGTAGATCTTTTTTTGAGGCCTTCCTCAATTTGCCTGTGTTAAAAAAAATGATTTTAAAGCATCATTGACAATTCATGGACTCCGAGAAAACTTGTTAAAGCATTCTACAACAGGTCTTGCTCTCATATAAGTAAAAACAGATTCCAGACAGGAACTTAGGGATGAAAGTACTCATTACAGAACTAAATACACAGAAACACACATTAAATTTCATTTGAAGAGAATAAGTGGGAATTGCCATACTTAAATATGTCTAATTCTGTAAAGGTTTTTTTACTTTTCCTTTTTAAAAAATAGGCTTAACTTTTTGCCCCTCTGAGAGGTTATGTGGGGGCGTGGCTTGGCTGGAAATGTCTGAGTGGACCAGACTTGGAAGAGAATGCATTTCCTCACAGCTGTTATCAAAGATGACGTCAGAAAACGAGGGCGAGTCAGTCTAAGAGGGTGATTCATTCTACTAAACTAGAGAAGGAAGGCAAAACGGGGCACCAGATTAGAGATTAAAAACTAATACAGGAAACTAGAGTCCACTGTCACCATGAAGAAAAAAGCAGCAGTCAAAAAAAGGAAGATTTACTTGGACCAGTAGTCGGTGAGGGTTGGGGTGAGGGGGGGCAGTACTGTCACCAGTGCTTTTATGTGGAGGCTGCAGCTCAGAGCTGCTTGGCAGAGTTGACTCTGTTGAAAGGTACCAATGGGTCAAGTTCAATGTCTCTGGCTCCATTTTGAAAATATGCACGAGTGAAAGGAGAACATGGAGTAGAACAGCAATACACTCTCCTTTATTCTACTGTGGTGGGTTCGGTTTTTTTTAATCACAAATTCATTTTCTCATTATACATTTTCTTGATGTCTCTTCTCTTGTCACATTCTCAACAAAGTTGTTTCACTCTTTCTCCTCTATCCCACACATAACAAGAAATGAAATTTTTGTCTTTCTGCTTTCAGAGGTATCTCTAGAACACTATACAGAGAGCCAAGTGGGAGACATGGGCTTTGCCAATTTTAGCCCAAACTGTATCGGATCAAATGGGAGTGAACGAGGGTAGTCAGCATGTGGCCAGAGCAAAGGTGTTGGTATCAGGCAACCTGGGCTCTAACTACGTGCTAGTACTCACTCACTCTGTTCCTTGCTGCTCTTGCTGGATGGCCCTGGCAAGTTTATGGGATCTGTGAAATGTTATACTAGTTCCAACTTTATAAAATTCTTTGGATAATTGAGTTAGAGAATATAAATGAGGCTTGAGCTTGCTAGGCACCTAATAGGTAGTAGCTATTATTTTTATTGCTTTTATTATTAAAAATGGTCAAAACCTGTAGGTTTCACAGGGTAGGTGAGAAAGAGATTACTTAAAGCACTTCAGGTCCCTCCTAGCCACACAGTGAGCACGCACTAAATGGCTATTACTATTATCGTGATCAACATATTATTCTAAGATGCCGATATTTGCAGCACAGCCTGAGCAGAAGTTCATAATCTATCAATTAGACTGCTTTCATTCTCACTGCACTGAACTCTCTCTCACTCTTATATTTAACTGCATTTCCAGTACAGAAAATGACTCTCTCTACCTTGACACAAGGCCAGTTTCTAAGTTAAAGTAGTCTGTTATTGGAATAAAGCAGAGAAAAAATATGATGTATAATGCCTGATTTAGGTATCATGCAACTATATCAATACTAGTTCATTGCCCTGCTTTGGGACAGAAGGACCGGGGACTGGGTTCCTCCAGCCTCTTTTAAGGCCACCTGGTCGATCTGAGTCATGCATTGTGGGTTGAACAGTGGAAAATATAAGGCTCACATAAGCCAATGAGCTTAGAGATATGGATTGCTAGGTGCCAGGGTCAGGAATGAGCAGTGGGAAGAAAAGGAGTGGTTTTATGGAGATTAGTTTCCAAAATATAAAAATTATTATATTATAAAAATAGAACCAAGGCATTTATTCACCTAAATTTGAAAAATTCCAAATAGATAATTCAAATTTCCCATTTATCCATTTGACAGAAATTTATTCAATGCTTGCTATGTCCTAGAAGCTTGAAATTGCCATCATCTTCATCTCCAGCCATGGGTCCTAGGTCTGCACTGAACAACTACAACAAAAGGCCAATAAGGTAAAACTGAATTTTACAATCGTCTTGGGTTATACTCCATTAGTGGTATTTTTTGAAGATTTTTATTCATTTATTTTTAGAGAGAAGGGAAGGGAGGGAGAGAGAGAGGGAGAGAAACATCAATGTGTGGTTGCCTCTCATGTGACCCTCACTGGGGACCTGGCATTCAGCTCAGGCATGTGCCCTGACTGGGAATCAAACCAGCAACCCTTTGATTCACAGCCCATGCTCAATCCACTGAACTATACCAGCCAGGGCTCCATTAGTGCTATTTTTACTTAGCAGTTTTATTTCTGTCACTTTGTACCCCAGTTCCCACCTCCTTGCCCATTCAACCTCTGTACAAGGCAATGGGGGGGGGATTAAGGGTAGGGATAGAGAGGCCGAGGTGTTTCTGCTCCCATCTTGCTTACATCCTTTTCTTTTCTCACCTGGCACAGGTAACACTATTTCCTCTCCTTTCTCCTCCAGGCTTAGAGGTGGTAATGCCTTTCACTTTCTAGTAGTATGTGAATGCTACTACATCTTTTGCTGTTTTTCATCTTCTGCTCACTCCTTACTAGACAGTACTTTTTATTAGATTTGCATCAAAAATCTTATCTGTGTGAGCCTTCCTGCCTGGACATCAATTGATAAATACCTGTCGCTATATAGCTGAGATTAGAATTGATCTGTTATCAACATTAAACAAACAAACAAAAAAACACCTAAAGGAGTTTTACTATCAAAACAGATACCTTTACCACTGAGCATCATGAGGTGAAACAACTTAGACATTGCTGTAATTCACGGTTATATACACAAATCTAGGGAGGTGGACACAGGGCACGGGCCATCGGTGACTTCCAAACAACAACTTGTCTGCTGGCTTTTATTCTCATGAGAGTTTTCAGTTAACACACATTGTTTTGTGCAGGTGAGCCCTACACTCTCAAACATGTCAGAGCAGGTACATCAAGACTTTTCCTTAAGAGATTGAGTCACTCCTCCTCTTTGCCTGACAAGCAGCAAGAAAGGAAATGCCATGTTTTACAGCTTAGCAGGAAAACCAAAAGGAACAGACCTGCAGTCTGCTGCTGCTCTCCCATATGGGTGACAATAATGCGATTGGAAGGAGTAAGTACTAATTAGCTAAATGAAGAGCTCAAAGTGCGATTGTTCAAGAGTTTAATTTTAGGGCAAACCAAGATGCTTTCCCAGTCCTGGAGAGATAGAAATGTGAAGAAGCTCAGAATGTCTCACCTGCAAAATCTGGTCTCAAAAGAAACACCAGAGCAGTTATTTAGAGGAAATGCTACGAAAGATTCTAGTTGAAAATGAAGGAATTTGATTATTTATATACACCCTCATCTAAAAACCAAAGTAAAAATGTCCAGAATAATTCTTTAGCTATATTTACTAAGAGCAGGTTGTCAAAGTATATATTAGCTTTAGGATTGTTAAATATTTAAAACTCTGACAGACCCATTGTACAAATGTATTGCTATGAATTGAACAGTGGGAGAGTTTATTTCTGCCTCAGTCAAATAGCTACATTGAAAATCAGGTGAAGAGTATCTACAAAATATTTATTGAAATATTCTGATTATTTATTTTCTCCTTGCCAGACTAGTAAGTGCATCTAGAAGAAAAACAATTATGTTTGCTCTTAGGATCATCATTTGCTAATCTAACCATTTGTAGTTCATTCCTTCTCTGGAGTTAAATAAGGAAATCTCACACTTGGTTCCTAGAATTTTCTGTTGTGGCATTCACATTACCTCCAGTCTCCTAATCCTAACAGAAAAAATAACCTCATTTGCAGTGTATTTTAGTACCTTAAGTTATAATTTGCTTGCATCAGGAGACAAACTCATTTTGAGATTATGTACTATTTTATTGCAAACAATGCACTTATCTTGGATTGAATTCTCTTTTCCCCAGCATTAGGTCCAGCTTTTTGTGATCTGAGGCTCTTTATTATAGGCATTGAAAACACAACCAAGGCAAATAAAAACAAAAACAAAAACAAAGTAAGAGTGGAAAAATTGAACATTCCCTTTATCCTGGTGATTTTGATTCCTCCTGACTGTCTGCCTTGGGCTTCAATTAACCCATGAGTACAAAAAACCTGACTTTTAGAAAATGAGATTTCAGCCTCTCTTATCCTGCTTTTGGATAAAGTAATTTTGATAGAGCAAGACTGACTCAACCACATTTATCCTGAAATTCCTGAATATAAGCTTTTGAGATAGTTTATTCTTATAACAAAAATATGTTCCACCTGATATCAATCTTCTTAAAAAGCCAGCCTAATTATGTATGTATGTATGTATGTATGTATGTATTTAATATCTATTTAGATTCTCTCTCTTTTTATAAAAGATTGTATTTATTTACTTTTTACAGAGAGGAAGGGAGGGACAAAGAGGGAGAGACCCAATGTGTGAGAGAAACATCGACCAGCTGCCTCTCACATGCTCCCAACTGAGGACCTGGTGTGAAACCCAGACATGTGCCCTGACTGGGAATCGAACCAGTGATCCTTCAGTCCACTGGCCAGCACTCAGTGACTGAGCCACAGCAGCCAGGGCTGGCCTAATGTATTTTAACACAAGCAACCCCTGATGCTAATGTGTGTGATATTTTCTGAACCAAATATAGTCTGTTAGTTGACATCATAATATTAGGTGATCAGCATGATAGAACTGGCAGTAATTCTGAAAAGGATTCTTACATTGAAAATCTAATTTGAAAAAACTGCTTCCTACTAGCTATTGTAACAGGGGTAACTACGTTAATAAAAGATGAAAATTCTTTATTACAATTTTGTGTGGTTATAATCTTCAAGTTCTAAATAGACTCTAGGTAAGCCTGAGAGGAATTTTACTTACCTGTCTGACTAAGGGAGAAATATGCTTGATTATTCAATGATCAACACTTCTTTTTCCTGTCCTTTTCTAAGAAAGTTATTGTGGGCTCAGGTGAGAATCATCATTTCTTCCTTAAACGTACTTTCATCTTCAGTGTTGCACCTGATCTATGAAACACTTAACTGGAAAAGTTGCAAAATGAGACCCTTTTGAATTTCATGAACGACCTTAGGAAGTGAAAAAGTGTTCAATAGCACATGATTCTTATTAGAGAGGTTTTCCTTCTAAATATATGTCATTATACAGGGTGGGACAAAAGTAGCTTTGTAGCTTTTCAAATGAAATATAATGCAATAATAAATAATAGAAGAATAAACTGTGTTTTGCATACTTACAACTGTAAACTTACTTCTGCCCACCCTATATACAACTTCCAGAGTAGCCCAATATAGTTAGCTAAGTGTTCAAAGAAGTAACAAGAAGAAAAGAAAAAAAAATTCTAATGAATTGGTGAAGTTATAACTGAGAAATAATCTTAGATAAAATTAGAATTAATATCTCATTATTTAATAAATATCTTCCCTGGACATCAAAAGAAATGTAGGCTCTAATACAAAGATCGATATACATTTAAGATGAGGAAATAGGTTTACCCATTTATGACTTCTGTGAAAAAGCTGTAAAGACCCAAATCCCTTTGGATGACCTCTTAGGATACTTACCTATTTACCCCAATGTATTCTTCTTATAGATGGTAATGTTTTATATATTAAAAATTGAGTAACTCAGTTTTTCACGATAGTATCAGTTACCCAAAAGTTTAAAAGATCCACTAATAGATTCATTATATTACAAATAATTTGAAATTTATTCTTAGTGGTACATTCATTCTTACTATTTATCTTAATCAATACATCTGTAATTAATATATTGAGTATAGTTCTATCCAGAATTAGTTCTTGATGTGGACCCCAGCTCATGGGGTCTGTGACATCGTGGATGAGATACAAAAAATTCACACGGACTACCGAGTCCTGTGGAGGAAAAGGGACGGCGTGGCTTCTCTCTCAAGAGGAGAAAAAACCTCGGCCCTTGCCTTGACCGACTTTTATTGCTTTTCTGGTCACATTACATGATGGTCCTCATTTACTATGCACAGGTTCACTTTAGGTGGTTACCTTTTACAGAAAACAACAGAGAGGATGCTGCTAATTGCTTCAAAGAGAAGGATGTTTGCAAATGCAAAGGGAAAAGTGGTTGAACCAGTTACACTTCCCAGTTATACTGGGGAAGTTTAGCAGAGACTTTAGGAAGTTACAGTAAGCACTTGTTGCCTCAATTCAAGGTGAGGAAGTTTTAGCAAAAAGCAAGTCTCAAAGCGGTCTAGGTACATTGCAGGCCTGATTCCCCATGGGAGAACCTATCTGTGGACGTGGGTCCTGTGCATCTCTGAGTGGGAGCTAGGCCCACACCATACAGAATGGTCTCCTATAAGTTCTATCATCAAAAAAGAGAAATCCTTTATATACTCAAAATATAAACCTATTAATCTACTCACCTTCACTGTAAAATTTAATGTCATATCCCAATACAACCTATAATTGATTCTAGAAAAATCAAAATGGGTTAGCTTTATATATTGCCCCCATTTAAAAAATTATAAAAAAACCAAGACATGAGACTTGATGGGGTTAAATTATTTTCTCAATGTCTTAAACTGTAGGACTTGCTTTCTACTGTAATATTCCATGGAGATGAATTTTTTAGACTGTAAGTATTATGTAGACAGAGCTGTGTGTGTTCAGTGGTATGATATACACAGTACCTAGTCCTGTGCTGATAGCCCAGTAGGCATTTGCTGACTGTTCATGTAAAAGTCACATCTATCATGGAATGCTCTTTGTTTCATTTTCACCAAGAAAATAGTACAGGTTAACAAAATTTTTTTCCACAATATTCAATAAACTTTTCCATCTTTGATTTCACAGAATAATAGAATTTTATACCATGGGGAGAACTTCAGGATTATATGCTCAGTTCCTTCATAACTGAATGTCTCTGTTTCCCAAGCAAAATAATTTTATCGTAGATCCCAGGTTAACCTTCCTTTAGAAAAGTTAGCACCAGAAAGCGAGTGCTTGAAAATAGCTTTTTGATGTATGAGATATCAATTCCAAACACTATGAAACAGGGCTATGTCCTAATTTCCTTTCTTATTTCCGAAATATTTTGATGTAGCTAATGGTTTAGAGTTACATATCACCCAGCTAGCAGGAATGAAATCAAGGAAAATACATCAGTGTCAATGTTAATGATGTGAACTTGACATCTTTGACTAGTCATTGTCCCAAGACACCTTAACATTAATTTAGTAACCACCATGCAAGCACTTTTAACTGGTTGGAGTTTTCTGAAACAGTCCACCTTCTACATACACATTTTCACAATTTCTATTGTCTGACTAGTACCTAAACTATTTGTGTAAGGTTTTTATTAAATGGCCTTATTTTCAATTTCAAATATAAACTTGCTATTACTGTTATTTGAAAACTTTTATTATTGTCATAAATATTATAGAAAGAAACCTTAAAATTAATATTATAAAAATAAAATAGTTATTACTTTTAGCTGTATTCTGCTCTGGGCACTCGATAGGGTCAAGTGCAAACTATCTGGATAGTAGAAGACAACTTTCTTAAATTATCTTTTTGCCATTTATCTCATTGATAAAAATCTGGAGGATAATTCCTATCTCAAAGAATTTTAGTGAAAATCAAAGGACATAAAGATATCAATTCTCCTTACACTTATCTATAGACTCTATGTTTTCCTAATCAAAATTTTTGAAGATTTTTTTTGAAAAAGCTGACAATCTGATTTTAAAGTTTATATACAAGGAAATACAAGGCAATTTACATGGAAACTAGCCAAGACAATTGTGAAAAAGCAGAACAAATTTAGAAGGTTTCAACCGACTTATAAAGCTGTGTTAGTTAAGACATGGAGATACAGGGGCAGTGATAGACAAACTGGTCAACGAGACAAAATACAGGGCTAGGGACAGACCCGTATGTATTCGGTCACCTGGAACACAATGAAGATGGCGATGCAGTGAAGTGGGAGAGGGATGATCTCATCGAACAGTGCTGCGTGAACTGGATGTCTGTGTGGAAGAATACGCATCTTGATCACTACCTCGTGCTGTACAGAAATCTGTTCTAGGTGAACTGAGGGTGCACATACGAAAGAGAAAACAAAGTTTATAGAAGATCATCATCATAACCTTGGTATAGACAAAGATTTCTCAGGCAGGAAAAAAAAGCACTAACCATATTTTTTAATGAAAATCTAATTATATTGAAATTAAGAATTTCTGTTCATGAAGACATTGATAAAAGCAACCATAGATGGGAAAATATTATACATATATTTATATGTATATATGACCAAGAACTTGTATTCATAATATGAAGAAAAACTATAAATCAATAATCTCTTGCAAATTAGACAAACTAATAGCAAACTGTAAAAACAAAAGACTTGAACACTTCTCAAAAAAGAGTATCCAAATAGCCAATAAAAATAAAATGATGCTGAACTTTATGAGACAACAGGGAAATGAAAATTAAATTACCCACCATGGGAGATAAGATATTTAAAATAGAAATGCATGACAAAGACTTAGTGTCTAGAATATAGAAACTATCCATACAGATCAAATCAATAAGACAGACTAACCCACAAGAAAATGGCAAAAAATTTGAACAGGCCTTTTATAAAAAGGAAATCCAAAGGGCCAATAAACATACAAAGGTGCTCAACTTTTTTAATCATCAGGGAAATACAAATTAAAACATACCACATAACAACTAGGTTATGCAGTTAAAGTCTAACATTGGCAAGTGTGGGTAACAATAGGAAGACCTTGGACCAAGACCTACTTTGTACACTTCCAGTGGAAGTTTAAACTAGTGCAACCACTTCTGGAAAGACTTAGATACTCTTCACCTGTTAAAGGTGCAGCTATGAGAACCCTATGAGCACGCAAGATTTCTAGGTATGTACCTTAAACCCATCTACATGTTCAAAGAGCATGTATGAATCCTTACAGCAGCATTGTTTAGAATGGCTCACAATTGGCAACAACCTAAATGTCCTTTAGTAGGAGAATGGGTAAGTCATTTTTAGTATATTCACACAGTGGAATACTATAAAGCCATGAAAATGAATGGGCTATACTACATGCAACCTGTAAGAACCTCACAGAGAAACGTGAAATAAAAGAGAACACAAAAAAAGAAAATAAACTAACATGATTAATAAGGAAGTTGTTACAGGATTATCATCACAATAGTAAGGAGGTAGAAATTTGAGATCAGAGATCAGAAGGGACAGACAGGGTCTTCCCCGGAGCTGGAGGCAATGAAGGCAATGTTCTCTTTTTTAACCTGTATGCTGTGAATAAAGTCCACTGTGTTGTTATTTATAAAACTGTGGTTTCTTTTTCTCTTTATGTACAGTGTCTGACACAAATAATGCCCCTGTTTTGTTGTTGTTTTAAAGATTTTATTTATTTACTTAGAGAGAGGGGAAAGGGAGGAGGAAGAGAGAGAGAGAAAAATCAATGTATGGCTGCCCCTCCATGTGCCCCCAATTGGGGACCTGGCCCACAACCCAGGCATGTACTCTGACTGGGAATTGAACCAGCAACCCTTTGGTTCACAGGCCAGCAGTCAATCCACTGAGCATAATGCCCCTGTTTTATTAATAAATATTTCATTACAAAATCATGAGCATGTAATTCTGTAACATAACAATATCACACTCAAGCACACCACATGAAATTTCAGGTTACATGTTCAAATTAAAACTATGAATTATTACAACCATATTATTACCCTACCAACCACACTCAAGCAGGTGTTACTTCTGCCAGACCCTGTACACACACACACACACATCACAATTTTTAAAAGGTTGACAAAAAGAAATAGAGAAAGGCTGCTCACTATTCTGGTGTGGATCCCAGCAAAGACACAGCTCAGCAGGCAGTCCGGGTCTTCACTGTGGCTACATTCCTAGAAGATCAGCCTGGCACATGTTGCAGGCTGCTTTGGCTCATCTGAAATGGCTAAAATGAAAAAGCTGAAAAGCACCAGTGCTGGAGAGGATAAGAAGTGCTCATAAACTGTGGGTGCAGATGTCGCTTGATATAACCACTCTGGAAAATCCTTCTGCTAATACATACCTATGACTCAATTCCACGTAAGCATGTACACAATAGAAATGTGCTCACATACAATATTTAGCAGAAGACATGTACTAGAATATTCATAACAGTACTATTCTTAATGGCTCCAATTTGGAAACTGTACAAATGGACAATAATGGAATATATGCTAATGGAATAAATAGATGGTGATATCATTATATAATGGAATAATATTCAGCAATGAAAATGAATAATCTATAATTATACCCAACGATATGGATACATCTAGCAAACATAATAACATTGAGCCAAAGGACATATAGATGTGTCTATTTGTATAGTACCTTAACTGGCAAAATAAATCTGTGTTGTTAGAACTCAGGACACAATTATCCTTGAGCAAGTAGGAATTAGAAGGTAGAACAGAGGGGTGCTTATAATATTCTGTTTCTTATATGGGTGCTGGTTAAAAGGATAGGTTCAGCTTTTTTTTTAACTTCCTCTGTCAACATGTGAGCTGTGCATTCTCCAGTATAGATCAGGAGTGTTGAACTTATTTTCACTGGGGGCCACATCAGCCTCAAGGTTGCCTTTAAAGGGCTGAATGTATTTTCCACTCCTTAACAGTTAGGGAGTAGTTACATTTACACAGTCCTAAAATTATTTTGGCCCTTGGAAGGGCCAATATATATATATATATATATATATATATATATATATATATATATATATATATGAAGGTAAATTAACTCTCCAAGCTACAAAATGATGCATTTTTATGGACTCAGAGCCTAAGGTTATCAAACATCATTATGTAGCAGTTCCAAAAAGGGTGAAGTGGAAATCTCTGGTCAGTGAGTATTTACCTAATGGCTTTTAATTACTGAGGTCAATCAATGTAATATTTTCCCATTTCTTGGTTTCTAAATCTTGTCTAGTAAACCATTTCCCCTATGTTCTTGGAGAAACCAGAATATCGACTTGCTTCGACAAGCGTTTGGCCATGTGTGCTTTGCACTGCCCTTGCTCGAACATCTTCTGGTCCAGCTGAGCTGAGATAGCAGCTGGGAGAACTGAAGTAGGTCAAAGGAAGAACCAAGCTGATTAAAGAAATCCTTTCGAAACTGCTGGGATGTTGTAGCTATTGGAACTAAGGTACAGGGTTGGTACAGCTATTAGGAGAGGAAACTGGGCCTCATAAATGGGCATAACTGTGGGGATGCTGAGCTGGCTGGGCTACCCATTTGTGTGATTTCCTTCAGTTGTGGTTTTGTGTCTGCCACCGAACCCACCACTGCTTAATTCTTCACTCCCTGATCCCTTGGATTCTGGCTCCATCTTCTCCATTCTCTAGCTATAGTAGTATTCTGCTGGCTAGCGTTACAGATCGCTTTCTCTGTGGCTGGGACTATATTAAGAGTTTTTTGTAAACAACCTCATTTGATCTTCACAACACTTGTATAGATTTGCATCATTTTCTACCTTTTACTGATGGGGGGCACTGAGGCCTGGAGTGTGTAAGTAAGTAAATTTTCCGAAGGTCACACAGCCAGTATGTGTCGGAGCTAGATCTGGGATACCCTAGACCTGGGAGACTTTCAACACTCAATGCTACTTCTGAGGCAATGACTTTCAGCTTCCTGTCTCTGAATACCTATTAGAGTCTCCCCCAACACCCAACAGGAGAGGCAACAACTGCTACATATGTCTCCTCATTCAACGAAGGATCCTGTCAACTGAGCCAATGGCCAACAACGGGGCTAAAACCTGTTCACCAATGGACCCTTCTGTGGGATCTCAGAAAAAGAGAGCAAAATATACCTCAGGCAGTTTCTTGGTATTGGGCAGGAGGTCTCATGTGGAGGAAAGGGGGCCAGTTGCTGGAGGTTGAGAGTTGGAAGGAGGTGAGGACAGCAGAGGCAACTAGAGAAAACAGTAACCAGGGTTTTGCATTTTCCTTTCGATTTAATGGGCAGCTCCTACAATTCAAAGTATATGATAAAGTGTAATTCCTATTCAGACAGACCATAGGTGTGTCTGACAGCTGAGAGATCACAAAAAGAATCATTGTCACCACCCCAGAAGTCTCAGTAAAACCCCCGAGGTAATTCTAAGTATCCACTTCAGGCAGAGTTTTTAATACTCCTTGTTTATATGCCTATGATCTTCCATTAAATCAATGCTTTGGTGGGGGAGGGCACCTCTTCAAGAAATGAAAGAGTTTAGCCCTGTTCTCTCTCCATGAAGGAAGCAGTGAGGGGTATGCTGTCCTCTTGCTGACTGCTGCATAGAGTGGGGTCAGGACCTCATGAGAAGGAAAAGTCAGGCAATGCCCCAGAAGTATCCCACCAAGTAGAAAAATGTCCAAGCATCTCTTGGAGTCTGTTTCATATCTACCTGTCTCACTCTTTTCCTAGCATTGCTGCAGCAATGAATTTTCACAGGTGTATACTCACAGCAAGAGGTATCTGTCGTTTTGGCTTGGGGATTCTTGAATGCAGCAGCCTGGGATGGGTGTGAGCACCATTAACATTCTCAGAGTCACATCTTGATGGATGAGGGACGGAACCTGGTTCTTTTTGTCACTGACACCTATGACCCCTCAGAAGGTCTTGGCTGGATTGAGCAGCAGTTGTGCATCACAGAAATCAGTGTGGCACATCATGAAGGAATTGGTTGACCCTCCTTTTCTGTTTCCCTCCCCATGATGCCTCATTCCTATTCGATGGTCTGGCTTCCCTAAAAAAACTATCTGCAAGAAAGCCCTTTCTGTTTTCAAGGGGATCTCAGACTAATACAAAAGCATAATAGAAAAAATGAAAAGTTGCAAAGAAGAATAAAATGAAGAAGATATCTATATATATTTTCCTTACCATAAGGAGGATTTGAGACAGTTTATGATAATGAGATCGTTGTAATTAACCCCAAAACATTAACACAATCATAAAGGCAAAACTGCGTTGTAAATGAGAAGGTATTTACATCAAGTCTCCAAGTTTGAATAAAATTGTAGCAATAGAATGAGATATTTATGCCTAGCTTCCCTAGCAGCCAGAACACAAATGGAAACATGTAGCTCTTTGTGTTTAGTGCTTAGGAGCAAACCAATTAGTCAATAGATGGAAATGTGTCCTAGAGACTGGAGTCCAAGAGAAATTGTTTTACTGTGTTTTTTAACAGATATGACATTGAATAATGATATAAATGGCACTCTTAACAGCAGAATTGTAATTATGATTACAGAGATATTCTGTGGGGTTGCTTCATGTATTAGCTCTTCATCAATTCCAAAGATACTTGCAATGCTAGAACTTTAAAAAATCAGTTCTGGGTTGTTTAAAATACACAGAAAATGTGCTCAAATGCCTATCGATTGGAGTATGAAGGAAATAACTCTTACTTAAAAATAATCCAGAGATGAATACTTACCCAAAGTATATAGTAGAAGCAGAGTATAATCCCAATAATGATAAATTTTAAGGAAAATTGTGCCCTGGTAAACTTTGAGCAAGGTAAGATAGTTCAGTCTTGTACTCACAGAAAACTAAATAAACATGCTAACAAGTTAATCATGAAATTATGACAAATTTGTTGAAAGTATCACCTCTTCCCCCTGTGGCTATGGCAGATATTCCTATGGATTATGGCATTCTTTCCTCCTGACCTGAAGGCAGCTTCTGAAGGTGTTAACACAGTACTCAGACACTGGAAACGATTAGAAACTGCAAATGAGTTGAATGCTATTGGTTATCATTTGTATTCTTAACCACTTGGGTGAGAAATCATGCTTGCTGTTAATGATTTTTGATTGAGAATAATAAATATTTAGCTTTTCTCATTCATTTTAGATGGACCACAGATTCCACAGCTGCTTCAGGCTCCTTTGGGGACACAAAACATCATTTACTCACTATGTTCAGTAATGAAAATAAACAACATGTACAGATGGAGGGACATTTCCAACATGACTAAGATACCTGAGAACCATGTACATTTTATCACATGATATTAAAAGTTTAAGACACACTGGAAGTAAAAGAAGATTCTTTACCCTAATGAATCACTTGGCCAGAAAGACCAGGTCCACAACAATAGATGTAAATGTCTACCATTACGATAGCTATCATTTCTTTAATAAACAGAAGGCAGGCATCACAGAGTGGACCTTTCCTTCTGGAGAACATTTCCAAAACTCTGCTCACTGTCCCCTGTCTGAAGCCTTCACATCATCTCAAGTAAAGGCTAGTGTGGGTATAGACACTCAAAATGTGGGGAATTGTGATTGACAAAGGAAAAACTCCCTCTACAACTGTAACAAAAGTAACAACAGGATGAAACCCTTCCAGATCAGCTCATCACTTTTCATCTGATAATATTGTGGGTGGATCTTTTCCAGTAAATGAAAATCTCCTATATTATCCACCCCTCAGCTCAGATACCTGCAGGCTACGTAGTTTCCAGTGCTCAGAAAGAAGCAGCTCAGGTTGTTTTATATGAGGGGTAGAGAGAGGAAAACATATGTTCTACTATAAATTTTAAGTGGAATCTTCTCTATCTTTAATGTGAACAGATAAATAAAGTACCTACAAAGTGAGTAATTTACAGTCGTTGATGACACTTAAAAATAAGTGTGTGAAGCTTCTCTGAAATAAGAAATACAAAAACCAATTATTGATTTAAGTTTCTAGTGCTACATATCCTTTCTGATGCATAGATATTAATTACCATAGACAGGTAGAAAATGTCAGTGAAAGTAAAATCAATGGCCTTTTAGGTCAATAGAGGTTATATGAAGGGAAGTCATACCATAATCAAGTAGTTAAATAATGAAAATATTGGCATTGTTTTCAATAACCCTCATCTAGTAGTCTAGAAATAGCATTATATATTATGCCTAAATGTCTTCCTGGTCATGAATAATTTGGGGGGAGATTACCTCTAGGCTATTGAGCTTTGTTGATAAAAAAAAAAGAAAGTAAATGTCAAACACATAAAAAGAACCTCAGTTATTTCTTCCTTGAAAATGGAAGGTGTCCATTCATTTGAAAAAGTGTAATTCAGTGTGAATTATTTAGCACCTGCAGTCATTTGCCTTTAACTGTACAGGGTCCCTTAGTTCCCAGCTCCAAGGTTTCCATTCTTTGTGGGCTGGGGCTCCTCAGATGTGCCAGGAGTCTGCCCACTCCCTCCTCCCCTCAGCTGTGGCTAAACCAGTTATGTTTTTTACTGTTTTATGGTATGGTGGGACGTGTAATAGTTCACTTGAAAATAAGAATTTTGCTACTAAAAATTGTCTAACGGCCACTGTACCCCTCACTTAACTACTAATAACCGTAGACTTCCATGATGCAAGAGGCTTTGGTTACAGAGCCAGGTGCCATGTCTTGTCTACCCAAAGGTGACTTTTTCTCCACAGATTTTATGGAAACCACTCATCTGTGAAAGTGTTTATAGTTTTCTTTTTACAGCTAATGTCCAAGTTTAGTTCTAGTTTACAAATGTAAGACAATTAGTTGTTTCTGAAAATAGAAATACTTGCCTATTTTGATAAATTTGATTAGGCAAGCAAGTTTGAAAATTTAAAAAAAATGGCACAGAGAAGAGAAAGAGAGGGAAGAGGGAAAGGAAAGAGAAGAGTAGAAGGAAGCAAGAGAGAGAAAGAAATAAAAAAGATAGAAAAAGACAACTATTTTTTTAATCAATAATGCTACATTCAGGGCAGATGGCCTCAAGTTTATTTTTTTATATTAAGCCATTATAATATGAAAGTTACTTTTACCAAATACCATGTAGAAAATAAATATTTGATGATAACTTCTTATATGGGTTGTGACTCTTTTCCTTTTAAATTCCATGTTTTCTCTCCTATGTGTATGGTGGTATTTAATGTATCGAATGGCGAGTTGTTCTAACAGAAACAATATGAAAAGCTGATATAAAATCAAAGATATAGCCCAGATTGGGTGTTCTCACAGAAAAAATATATCTGAAGCCAGAGTAAGAAAAAAGTAAGCTGAGGATCAAAAAAACTATGGTGCATTTACATGATGGAATACTATGCAGCAGGAAGAAAGAATAAACTCCTACCCTTTGTGAAAGCATGGATGGAACTGGAGAGCATTAGGCCAAGTGAAATAAGCCGGGTGGTGAAAGACAAATACCATATGATCTCACCTATAAGTTGAACCTAATCAACAACAACAACAAAAAAGCAAACAAGTAAAATATAACCAGAGACATTGAAATTAAGAACAAACAGACAGTAACCAGAGGAGAGGTGGGAGGGGATAATGGAGGAAAAAGAGTGAAGGGTTTTCAGGAACATCTATAAAGAACACATGGACAAAACCAAGGGGCTGGGGGTGGAATCAGGGGAGGGAGGTAGGGATGGCTGGGATTGGGGGGAGAGAAGAGAGGAAAAGCAGACAACTGTACTTGAACAGCAATCAAATTTTTAAAAATGAAAAAAAAAGAAAAAGAAAAATGTAAGCCAAAATAAAATTATCCCAGAATTCCAGACTGTTGTTATATATTTATGAACTAAGACTTTCAGTTCTTTTAAATAAGGGAGAGGTGTTACCTTGCTCTGCAAATTAAATAACCTAGTTTGTGCTTATTATTATTCCTTTCATATTACATTGCTGTTATTTCTTTATCTGTTTGTCCCCTGAGGCTGCAAGTTCCCTAAGGGCAAAGATTTTACCTCTTCTCTATTTTTTTATTCCTAATAATTCTCATAGGAACATGGTAGACATGCTGTTAATATTTACTTAGCAAATGAGTGCATGAATAAATAAACATGAGTGACTCCGGACACAGAGCTTCTGGGTGACTTACTGGTCTTTTCTGGTTTCTCTCTAAAAGTCTGTTCAGAACATTCTCACTTCAAAGTAACTTGGTGGCAGAAGCAGAATTATAAATCCAGGGCTCTTCTTCACTGCCCTCCACACCATTTTCCTGACTTCCAAACACTGTTGAAAACCAAATTTACATTTATTCTAAATCATCTCTGATGGCAGAGAGGGTTAAAATTCTAACTCAGATGAGTATGTCGGTGATTTCCCTTACATGTCTTCCGTTTCCATTAAAACACAAAACATACAGGTACAAGCCCACAAGTACGGATACACATACATGAAAATCAGTCCAGTACTTTACCTTTTTAAGTTCTCGACAGATTATTCCCTTTTAGAGATAAATAATAATAGATATTACTTAATGAGTATGTACAATGTGCCAAACACTACATAAAGCATTTGCATACATCACTTGATCTTCACGGAATCCTTATGAAACAATTTCTACCGTTATCCTCATTACGTGGTTGAGGAAACTGATGTTTAGAGAGACTAAGAAATTGCATAAACTCTTACATCGGAAGACTTGGTTTCCGACTCAGTCATATCTAATGCTATATTTGGTAGTGTAGTCTCGCTCATTTTTATGTATCACCTGGCATATATATCATTGGGTCTGGTCCAGAGCAGCAAAGTAAGAAGCTCCTAGAATGACTGGAACTGTTTGTAAATGCCTCACTTCGAAACAGAGCTATCAGCCTCAAATTCTTTGTCTTTTGCTTTCTCCCAACTGTGACGTTATAGTGACTTTCTAGCACCATAAAAAATATGCTCGTGCCTTTTAAAAGTCCCCAGTTGCCAGTTAAATGGAAGCCCAGATAACCAGGTGGTCTTCTCCTTGCTTACGCCCTTTGGATAGCAGCCCTCTTCTTTTTAGTAGGTAATTCGGTTTAGATTCATTTGAAAGAGTCATCTCTTTTGTTAATTTACAAATTTAAAAGATCAGTGAAGTGTGAGAGCAAAATGGATATAAAAATACAAGAACATATGCAGAGGGTGTTGAAAAGAGTCAGACAATACAGTGTTTCTCAGCATGAGGGCCGCTCTGTCACATTACTACTTGGGACATCTGTGCCGGCTTCAAGCTGTCTCAGAGAAAGGCTCCGAGCCAAACCATCACGCAGACCTCATCCTCCACACATATCGTGGCAGTTCTGCTATTCAGGAGCACCTGCCTACATATACAGTTTGCTCACTGATGCTGCAAAGGGCATCAGAATTATGCACTGTCTCCATCTAATAACACCTTTGGGGGCTCTGCGCAGCAGGAGCTCAGCATGGCTCTTTTCATCTTCTCGCCCTCTGTAGGAAGTAAGCACTATGATTTCTCTTCCCCTCACAAATTAGATTGTAATATCAGGTGCCAGCTGATATACAGGGGCAGTACCAGCTGAATAAAATGGATGACAAAAGCAGACAGAAGAATTCTAATCTCCTCAGCTGTGTTCGAGGCAGAGATTTTATTCCAAAAGCAATAACTCAATGAGGCATGAGTGCTTCATTGCATGAGTTCCATGCAAGCACCCTGGTGTTGCCCACTGAATCTAAGGCCAGGAGCAGCACAGAACAGACGTCAGTTGCTAACAGCCAACTTTGTTTAGGTGGATCCATCAGCAACCAAGCCGTGCCTCCCTTGTTCCCTTGCAAATCTGTACATTTGCTCTGCTTCTGCGTGTATAGATTTGCACCTATGCTTTAATAAATAATTGCCTTAAAAATAGGGTGTTGCAGTTATCTATTTAAATATTCCTAAACACAGCCAGTAAGGTTGGCTTTCAGGTTACTAAATTCAAGCTCATCAGGAAAGTACAGAAATGACATCTCAACAAGGGATGTTGTGAGGAATGTTTTCAAATGGCAGGAATCCTGCTGCTTGTTCTGAGAAGAAGATGCAATAAAAGGTTGAATAGTATCTTTGGGATTCATAAATGTTGAATATAGTTTTCCGGTGATGTCATGGCATGTATGTTGCTCACAGTCTTGCAGTTGGCCACGACTAACGCGTGTATCACCAGCGTCACCACCACCATCCTACTTTACAATAGACACTAAAATGTCTTTTCCCAAAGTGCATTCCTTGGAAGACTAATAATGCATAACAGGGTTCTGTGGGGACGTGCTACTGGGTAATGTTCCTGTGAATCTGTAGGAATAAGATGTACTCTGTTTTATGTTTCAAAATTATTTGATTAGCAATCCTCCTTTCCCAAAATAGCTTGAGGATAAATACCTCATTAGAATTGTCATTTGCAGGAAGAATGAAAACAAATGGTAGCATAGAGTACCACCATCCAAATGTTCATGGTGGGGTATGGGGGAGAAAAAAAGCATAACCTTGTCCCTGTTTGTGCATGACCTATCCCCCTCCGGGGGAGATCCTGTACATTGATCTCCATCATAGTTTCATTATATCATATATCAGGCATATAGCAGGAATAGCAAAGACTGTGTCTGTGATGTCCAGTGTTCCAGTGTTAGGTACCTAGTATATAAATGCTTGTTGAATGAGCAAATGAAGCAATCAGTGAATCATTAAGTCAGTGAATAAATGAATGAATGAATGAGTCTGCATGTGCTTCTTTATGAGGGTGAGTACCTTTGGTAATGCACTTTCTCAGAAGTAGGCAGACAGGATTGGAACAGATGTTTTTAAGTCCCCATAGTGGCTCTGCTCTCCTTTCTCTAACTTGTAAATAATGAAATCACATGCGTGTTTTCAAAATGTCAGCCTCTGTTGCTGGCTGTGTTGTTGCCTTGGCAACATAGACTATGACATTATAAGCTACGATCCCTGCCACAGCAGCTATTTGAGAGTTACCCTGCAGAGTTCCACAATGAGATGTTCTCATAATGGATCCCTAACTGTGCCCTGGTCTGAACCTTGATGTGCGTGTGCCGTGAGAGTAAAGTTTACCTTATGGTGATTCCCTTTATTATTCAGGGCCTACTATTCCAGCTGCTAAATAATTATTTTATGCTTTTCATTCATTTGCTTCAATTATGCTCACAGTAGATGGCATATTGTTTAGACAATATCCTCAACAGCACTATGACCAAACTTTGGGATTTTTCAGACTAGAAGAATGCAAACATTAAAAGAACAAATATATGCTTGTCTGCTTTTATTATTGCTAAGTAAAGGCAAAAAGTTAAAATATTCACCCATCTTCCTACTTTTGTTAAAGAATGGACATTTTGGTCCCCGCAAAGTACGAAGGCCAATTTTAAAATAGGAGACATTGTTAAATTTGAAGAGTTCTATAAAATCAATCATGTTTTTATTCATTTTATTAGATCATTAAACATTTCATCATGGACATATATTGTTTCCCAACACCTATTTGAAATATCTTCTCAGGGAACAGTAGGACAATAAAAGTGGATATAAAATACAAGGAGATAAAAGGCCAATGGTGCATACAGCCTACACTTCTGTCCTGTCAGTGGCAGTGTGGCTGAGCTGGCCATGCCAACCTCCAACACAGCACGGAGCATGGTGTTGAACTTCACAGATGCTCACAGCCCAGCTCTGCACGCTCCCTCTCAGCATACAGCCTCACATCCTCTCACTTGAAAGAACTGAGGCACTACGTCTCCTGATTTCATATATTCGAATTATCTAAATCCCTACCCATGTTCTCCAGAAGATTCGGCCTTCTCTTCTTTCCAATTGTGTGAATTTTTAAACTCTTCCCCTTCACTGACACCTTCGCTTTAGCCTTCACCTTCTCCTTACTCACTTCTCCTTTGTGAAGTTCTTGATTCACTTTGTTCTGAGCCCTGTTAGTTGTGCATGTCGTTACTGTGGCCCCAAAGAAGTAATCAGCTCCATTGTATTTCCCAATGCATATCTTTCGAATCTTTCAGGAGGCTCAGGACTCATCTCCTTCCCTCTCTCGAGATGTAAGCAGATCAGGCAAGGTCTGCCTCTGGGTGTGCCCTCCCTGGGAGGACAGTGCCTCTCTCCATGGGTCTGGGCCCTCACTGGGTCAGGTCTGCAGCTCACCATAGAGGGGGTGAATCTGCTCACACTAGTGCTCATAGACCTGGTTGTATGTGTGGGAGGTCAGAGACCCTCTATGTTCTGCAGTCTGCCATTTCCAGGGAGCCCGGAAGAAGGGTTCACTGACATGTCCATCTTGCTGCCCATTCTTTGTGTACGTACAGCTCTGGCCAGAATCTCGTCAGAGGTAGTAGGTAGGATTGAAACCAGCCCCACTCCAAATTCCAAACAGTTCACACCACTAATCGCCACTTCCCTATAGATCCACCCCCTGCCATCTGGTTTCCACCCACTGCACACCCCAGCCACTCTGGTGAAATTCACCAGTGTCTTTCTAATTGTCAAATTCAATCACAAGTGTCAATTTAGTAATTTCTTTTTACATCTTGAAAATCTTGAATTTTTAAAAAGTAAACCATAAATATTTTTATATCTTGAAATCTTGAAGTATTTTGGCTCTGATTTTATTCTTCCTTGTTCTGATACTTCTGACCATTTTCTCTTTGAAATTATTCACTGAGTCATTTCTTCCATAGAAAACACTTTTTCTTAAATTTAATGTTACTTCCCTAAGCTCTTCTTCCCAGATTTCCTCACTAAATCCTTTAATGTTACCATTCTTTTAGGTTCTAATCTGGACCTTCTTCTAATTCTATTACTCTTCTAACCATTACTTCTACCACTAGGTCACCTTCAAGTCTACATATCCAGCTCAGTTTGGTTCCTTGACTACCAAGTCCATATGTCTTTCTGCCTGTTCAACTCTCTATCTAGATGACTGATAAGTATCCAGAGCTCTGCATATTCAATAAAACAATCATTCCATCATGACAGAGTGAGGATCCCTGCTGGTCTGTTGTTCCCCAAAGAAACAAGTAAAACCTATTTTTTAAAAAACAACTATTTAAAGTCTCTGGACTACTAGGTATATACATACATATATGCATATATGCATATATATATACACACACACACACACACAGATGCAAAAGAAATGAAAACATGCACACAAAAGCCTGTACACAAATGTTTATAGCCATTTTTATTAATACTTATAATAGTGAAAACAACCTAAATGACCATCAATGAACAAACAGATAAATGAAATGTGGAGTGTTCATGTAATGGACTATTACTCAGCCATAAAAAGGAAGTACTGATACATGCTACAACATGGATGAAGCTTGAGATATTATGCTAAGTGAGAGAAGCAACTCACAAAAGACCATACACTCTATGACAACCTTCATATGATCTCACTTATATGTGGAATCTAATGAACAAAATAAACTGATTAACAAAATAAGAACAGAGGTATGGGTACATGGAACAGACTGATAGCTGTCGGAGGGGATGGGGGTTATGGGAGAACTGAATGAAAGAA
The DNA here is from genome assembly GCA_004024845.1 of Tonatia bakeri. NCBI lineage: Eukaryota > Metazoa > Chordata > Mammalia > Chiroptera > Phyllostomidae > Tonatia > Tonatia bakeri. The sequence goes on along the minus strand of PVIA01000929.1, from coordinate 7,150 downwards.
GGTGAAAGAATTAGCCAAAAATGTATTTACAGAGCCATAGCCGCAGACAATAGTATGGTGATAACTAGAAAGAAAGGGGGTGGTGGAAGGTGGAGTGGGCGAAGGAGAGAAATATGGGTATGGAAAGAGACTTTGCTTGGGGGGATGAGTGCATGACAGTGTACAGATGACGTTTTGTTGAGTTGTACACTTGATACCTGTATGGTTTTGTAAAGTAACATCACCAAAATAAATTGAATGAATAAATAAATACAAGAAATAACAGTCTAGAGTATATAGAGGCAGAAAGTAGATCAGTTGTAGGCTTAGGGCCATAGAGGACGAAACTGAGATGCAGGGAGGTTATGACTAAAAGCTATGGAGTTTACTTTTTATTTTTGACAAAAGTATAAAATTGGCTGTAGTAATTGCTGCAAATGTATTCAAATATATTAAAAACCACTGAATTGTACACTTTAAATAGATGAATTATATATATAAACTATATATCAATAAAGCTACTTTTAAAAAAAATGAATCAAACATTTCCACTCAGATCTGCTTATTCTTCTGTTTTTTTCTCCAAGGCATTCATTTTCTCAAACACCCAAAGCAGAAGTTACTTTAGACTTCTCTCTTTACCCTCCTTCCAGTGTCCAGTTCTTTACCAGCCCCATCTGCCTACTTCCTAAAATCTCCCTGACCAGCCCCATTCTCTCCATCTCACTATCATCTCAAAACAGGGGTTCAAAAATATGACTTCTCTTGATAGACATCCCTGTCTTAAAAGTTGAGTACAAAAGGAAAATACTGGCATTGGTGGGGAGAGGGGGAGATTAACTAATGCATGCCACTTATTTGTTTTCCAGTAAATTCTTGTTTGTTTTTTTTAATTTCTAATTGACTTTTAGAGAAAGGGAGAGAGAGCAAGAGAGAAACATCGATTTGTTGTCCCACTTATCTATGCGTTCATCGGTTGATTCTTGTACGATATGCCCTGACCAGGGATTGAACTTTGCAACTTTGGCAAATTGGGACAATGCTCTAACCAACTGAGCAACCCAGCCAGGGCCAATTCTTGTTTTTTTTCTCTTTCTGTTTCACTTCAATTGTTTTAGAACATTTAGAACGATAATAAAGGCAAGGTCTTACTCCCATCTCTATGCCTCTTCTCTGACACCTCTCTCTCTCTCTCTGCATTTATGTTGCTATTTTTCATACTAATGCATTTTAAGGCAAATGAGGGAACTATTATACAGATCGCCTAGCACAACTTTATACTTTTGATCAGATGGTAGCTCCAGAAGGTTCAAATTCCTACTCATTAAGTAGCCTTAGGAAAAATACTGGATTAGATTCACCACATGGAGAAACAGTGGTCATTACTTTTACAAATATAAAAACTAGATTTTTTAAAAAATTACTCAATCATTATGTGCCACCTGAAGTGATGCAAGTGTTCTTTCTGTGAACATGTGTACTCTCGCCGTAGGCCAGCTCCTTGGGTAGAAACAAAAGGATTTAGGGGACCTGGGAATGTCTCTCGAAGCTGGGGTGACATGAAGCACTTCTTCCTACTCTAGGGACAACCCTTCCAGGGGACACGGTGCTCCCGTTCATCAACCAGGACCCTTTCCCCTCATAGACAAAGGTTTTTGCTTATTTTTTTAAGACTTCATCTTTTCTGTGTGGCAATATATCACATTTACTTATATATAAGACAGCATGCAATTGAATTGATACTGTTTCAATCTGAAAATAACAACTAATTGTGATCAGCCCAGCATCATGTTTCCTGTGTGTGATTAGTCTGCAGCTTGGTTTGGTTACAAAGCAAATGAGTGGGTCTGGTACCAAGAGAGTTTAGTCTTGTCCGTTTCCTCAGTCCTTACGCTGTGCTAGAAAATGCACTTCGTTATGTGTTCCAATATATAATTTGACCTGCATTCTTATCAAAATGTGGATAGATTATTTACTTTTTAGAAAACAAATTTGTTTGTTTAAATAACTATAGTTGTATATTTACAAAGATTTGTATTTAAACCCATATTGCTTAATTAATAGCCAATTCTGTTAAAAATATATTTTGTTAAGGGCTTACCCAAGCATCTAATATGTGAACATGATTTTTGATTACCTGTTTGTCCTTTTCCATACAGAACATTCTCTGTCTGAGGAAGCTACACCACCAATTGCCAGTAAAGATCAATGACGTATGCCCAGGATGACCAGTTCATGCAGTGAGGAACAACTGGCCAAACACCGCATGGTTGAAATGGGTGACTACTCACAGAGAAAATAGGCTGCAGTCCCTGCCCCCTCAAAATTTTTTTCTAGACTAATATTGCAGGAGACAAGAAAGCTAGACAAAACAAGTCAGTCTTTTGCCAAGATGTGACTGAATGTAACAAAAGGCGGCAAATAAACAGGATTAAAAGCATAAAATACATTCAATCCAGTTAGAATTGATTTATCTTCAAAAGCGAATCAGCAGCTAGAAGATAGATGTGCCACTTTCGTTATATTCCTTCAGCACTTAGACCTAAATAACCCAAGATGCCCAATTCACCAACACAAATGGAATTCTAGAATTTGCTATTTTATAATGAAATATCTGTGCTCAAGATCAGTATTTTGAGAAAAGCAAAGAGTATAAACTGATCCACTGTGTGTGTGCATGTGTGCGTGTTAAAGCAGGATGTTGGCCTCAGATTTCCACGTAGGACCCCAGCCCTGGAAGGTGTTTTGAGGTTTTCCATTGCCCTTTGAGTCAAACTGCCAGTCCAGAGTTTCCCAAATGTGGTGCCCCACAGAGCAACTTTTTAGCAAGAAGCAAATGAATAATAATGTTCAGTGCTCAAATGGGTTTGGGAAACTATCAAACAAAGGTGGCCAGGTTTCCTTAAGACTTCCCAAAGGCGTTAAGATGCCATTGGACATTGTAAATATTTACAACTGATATATGCATATTATGCTCTTTCATTTCAAACACGGTTTAACTCTGGGATTCCCATTAACATCTAAGTCAAACAGTCAGTGGAACACAGTTGGGAACTTTCAACTTAGAGTAAATTCTGGGTTCTTAGGACTCTTTACCCAAATCCCACCCCTTATCTTAGCCCTTAAAATTGTGCTACTCAGGATGCAAGAGACACAGCATACTCCACCCTGAGAATTCCCATGCCTCTCTGAAAGAGGCAGTCCCTGAGTCATCTTACTGTATGATACAAGGTAGGAAACCCTTCATAACTGGAGCCAAGAGAGCAAATCTCTAAATAAGGAAATTCAAAGATCTAAAAGGACATTCCAATAGAAACAAGGTCTCCTCGTATGGAATCTCTATCCCCTACCAAGTGTTGTGGTGCTTGACATTGACCCCTAGATCCCCTCCCCTCCCTGAATCCTGTACTCCTTTACTGAGAGTAGTTTGGTGAGATAGAATTTTTAGCGCCCCCTGTTGCTCATAAGTCTGTTATTACAAATGTACTCATAGATACTGGATTACAGCTATTTGTATGGTACTATTCTAACCACCTCACAATGTACACTTTAAAATTTACAGAGAGCTTTTAATATGTTCTAACTAATATTTTATTTTAAAAGAAAGCAACATCTGAGACATGGAAAGGACCTCTGTGAAATGAGTATGGTCTAGCTGAAACATGGAAGGATGTCCCACTGGCATTAAGAATCATCTAATGCCTCACTTACAAAGAGTGCCTGCTGGCATGCAGTGTTCAAACTTCCTATAGATTGGCATGAAAAATAATTATTGTGACACTGCTGTGCAAGGTGTCTGTGGAAGCAAGGGTCCTGATCACACAGGACTTCATTTTTAATAAATTCTCCTAAGGAGATTAAAAAAAGAGAGAGGCAACAGCCTAACACTGAATTTTATTCTTTATTTAGCTTGGTGGAGCACAGGAAATATTTCTTTGTGGATTTTTTCTGAGAAAATAATATCCACAATAGGAAGCAAATTGGAAGAGTAGGAAGTATACTCATTTGGGAATCAAACATCAGAGCATGGGTACCAGTCCTGCCACTTCCTAACTAACTACCTTCAATAAATCTATTAACCATTCTCTGCTTCAGTTTGCTCATCTATAACATGTGGATAAAGTGGCTGATATGAATATCATTTTGCTGTGTTTCTGGCTCATAAAAGCTATTCTGTAGAGTATGTCTCTTCTAGCCTGAAATGAAAACAGAGTAAATAAGCAAATAACAGAAGCAGCACAGCACCAACAAGAATGATCAAACTTGTGTCTGTGGTGGTTGTTACTCCATAGCACAATTCTGTGACCTAGTGTGACCACAGGTCATATCATGACTCCCCCTATCTGACAAAGCACAGCATTTTCAGGGGCCGCACTTGGAAATGTGCTCTGTCACTGACAGTCAGATCTAGCATTGACAACAGTAGAACTAATCAATCACTCCAGCTGGTGAATGGGAGGCTTCGTCAGCCTGTATTTTGGGGAGTTTGGTAAGACAAGGGGTTCACCATCTGGGAGGTAAAGTTTGGGTTTATTTTAACTTTTACTTTAAAGCCAGTTTCAAAAACCAAGTCCTGTACTCTGACAAAGAAGGTAAGAAACTGATGAGGTGATGTTGTGGAGTATGAATGAAATGAGAGAAATCACACATCCAGTAGCTAGTTTAAGTACCAGTGCTAGTTTTTCTTTGAACACCTAACTTACATACAATTTTAGGAAAGAATAGGCCCTGGGCTTGTTATGGCCTAGACTGCATGTTTAGTGTGGCTTAGAAGTCTTTAACTGGGTGCACACCCAACTTTTATAAAACATAATAGTATGGACAGATATATTATAGGCAAAATACACCCACCAGGCTACTCCAAAGCAGATGTATTTTCTTGGAGGTAAACTCTCTCTCTCTAAGAGAGTTGGAATGTGGGTTGGGGTATTCTACATCAAATAAGTGTGTGTTAGAAAACATATGGGAGCACAGAAAACACATGAGTCAGGAAGTGAAATATCAGACTCAGTGCCAGGATACTCTGGTATATAAGTTGGAGTTTTGGTGAAAAAAATAGAGCTGTGGTAAATATCACTAAAAGAAGGAAATTAATAGAGGAATTAAGGTTTGCACAATGTGGAAAGAGCTAAGGAAGTACAGGTTTGGCAGACTGGTGAATGGGGCATTGATCTCTGATAACTTTACCTTACAACCCTGGAGGATGCAGAAAAGGTGGAGGTCACCTGGGAGTCTGAGAAACCACTGCTTCCGGTCACCGGGACCCAGAAAAAGGTAGCCACAGAGACAGGGCATAAAGCCATCCTGTCTCACAGCCATGCCTTCTGGGCATATGGATTCCTCTTCAAGGTTGTTCCCAAAGGGCCACAGTTCCTCTCATTAGTGGCCTCCCAGTCTGCCCCACTGGGGAAAGGTGTTTGGGGAAACGTAGCTCCCAGGCTTGGAAGGAACACTTTGTGCTAAGATGTCTGAGTAGAGTGGAGAGAGAGTTTCACAGAGTATTTGGAAAGATGTAGGTCCCTTAGTATCACTTTTAGCATTTTTCCTATGAGACCTCAGTGGATAAAAATAGAAGCAAAATGATTTAGTCAAAAAAGGAAATCAAGAAAAAAGAGAAATCAGCATTTATTAAAGATCTTTTGTGCAACAGGCATTTGGTGATTTACAGCTGTCATGTGATTTACTCTCATGACACAGATTGTCATCTTTTTTTCATTTTAAAGATAAGGCAACTTCATTTTAAAGGAGTAATAAATGCCTCTTGAGTCATTAACTGGCTGATAATGAAATAGCTGAAACCTAGGGTTTGGTCTTAACATAGTGCTATTTCTACCACACATCCCATGAAGGGGGTAAAAAAAATTTGACATTGCTTTGAGCAAAACATAAGTATTTATAATGCCGATGAAAGCCTAACATTGGCATTTATTTAATATTCAGTGTGCACTCTGTGCCCTTCCTGCGTCAGACGAACTAGGAGAATCTGCATCTTAAACTATTTTTCTGGGTTATTTTTTTGTTTAATCTACTGTTTGAGAATCACCAGTTTAGATATTTCCTCAAAGTCAGTTAGGAGAAAGAACTAATTTTATCGCAACTAATAGAGTAGGATATATTACATAGAGATTTATGCACAGGTTCTATAAATACAGAGGCCGATCAAATGTCTACCCTCTTTGTCAATTATTGCTTTACATAATTGCCTTCCTGGAATTAAAAAACAAACAAACAAAATGTTCTGATTATTTCAATGAAAAGAAATCTCAAACAAAACAAAGCATAAATGTTCACTACTTTCTGGGAAAAATCACCACAGTTATCCAAGGGCATAACATTTTCAAATATATATTCAGTTTGTCCATGAAGATTATTTTCATGCCCAGGTAATTGTCACATGGGTAGCAAACAGCCTCACACTGCAGTCCAGTAACAATGCACTTGAACCCACTTTAGTGTTCACACAAGGACCTAGGACAACACTCAGCCGTTTGGCTACCACTCGGGAACTCGGGGAACATCCTGTGCCTCTAGCCCCAATTTTAAGTTGAACACAATGACCTTAATTGAAGAGACATCTCTCTTTTATAGAGAGATCTTGGTCAGACTGCAGTTCAGTTATAAATGCACGCATGAAACGAAATTATATTAAGAAGTAACTATAAAACTTCAAATGCATGAGCTAGAAGATTTAAGCAAAGAGGAAGTTCCTGGTCATGCTGTTTTCTGTGGAGGTAAGCAATTGCACTACTGGTTTTCTTGTTTGGTAACCAATACATTGTATTTTTTTTTAGCAACAAATACTTTTATTTTTCATCCTTTTAAATTTATTTACATGTTTTTGGTAACCATTACAGTTTAAAAACCAGATCTCAGGCCCAGAATACCTGCAAAAATGAAAGTACAAAATATTTGGAACTGATAACAAAGAAAATATCAGTTAATGTCAACCAATTAACTAAGTTTTATACCTAAGAAGCATAATAGAAGTGTTTTATTTCAAGGCTTCATGAAGACAGTATAAGCTAAAGGAAATTCTTCTAGACACTTCAAATTGGAAAAAATGGTTCCTTGAAGTTGGTAATATTTGTTTTCCCAGAGGCCCCATTCCTGACTCACCTATTCCCAGTTGCCTGATTCCTTCTGGCAGCGTGGGTGTCTACCAACCTGAGAG